>OZ008368.1:59116244-59716244 GCA_963931995.1 Phaonia tiefii | reverse complement strand
TTTGGCTTTATGATATGTGTAGTGTATGTTTGTGTGTAGAAATTTTCATATGAATTAGGTAGCCAAAACGAAACAGAGAGCTGCGGTCGGCTTTAAAAACGATATGCGAATATGATGAATTGAAATACTTTTTGGTTAGTAAATTATTTTCTTTTGTTTTCAATAAAAGAAATGTTTATTTTTTATAATAAAAGAAATGTTTATATTTTATAATAAAGGATATGTTTATTGTTTATAATGTCACATTTGATAATGTGTTCATAGAAATCGCACAGGTACCTAGATGGTGTTGAAATTACTTCTATTTTCCTAAACCATAAGTTTCAATAAATGTTAAAACATCGCCCGTGAGTTCTAACACTCATTGGGCAAGTGAGTTCATTGCACTCCTATTGTGCAATTTAATTATATTCATATCAATAAATATTCTACCGAGAAAAAGACGTTGTCACGTAAAATCTTCGCCCGTAAAACCGACTTTACAGGCAACAATTTTTTAATATATTATATATTATGCCCTTTTTGTAAGAATATGTATTATATTTCCCCGAAAAGGTGCTTTTTTAAAGAGAGTGACTTCTTTTATTAAAAGCTAATTTGTTTTTTAAAAAAAGGTACTATTTTTAAGAAGAAGTACTTTCGGGAAGAAAAAGCCATATTTGTATGATTTTGTTTTTTTATAACAAAGTACTGTTTTTAAGAACAGGTACTTTTTAAAGAAGTGGTGCTCTTTTTAGGAAAGGCTACCTATCTTAAGAAAAGAAAATGTATTATATAAGTGATGATTTATCCGACCGTTCGTATTGTATTCAAAAATTAAATTGTTCGAAAATTGTACTTATCTTCCTGACGATGCTACCCAAAGGGTAGTGAAATATCGAAGAATAAAATTAACTAAGAATACGACCAAAAGCTCGAACAATTTAAATTTTGTACTTTTAAGAAAGAGAATTTTTGTAAGAAAATTTATATTTTTAAGAGAAGGTATTTTTTTGAAGTAAAGATTTTTTTAAGAGGTGGGCATTTTTGTAGATTTTCTCCATTATTCAAGGATAAGCACATTTTTAAGAGTAGGTCTTTATCTCAAGAAAAGTTATTTTGTTTCACAAAAAAGGTACTCTTTAAAGAAAATGTAGTTTTTTAAGAAGAGTCAATTTGTTGTAAGAAAATTTACATTATTAAGAAAAGGTACTTAATTTAAAAAAATGACTTTTTTAAAAAAAGGTACTTTTTGTAAGAAAATTTACTTTTTTTTATGAAAAAATACTTATTTAAGACAATTTTATTTTTTTAACTTCTTTCACTTTGGCTCTTCTAAATTTACTTTTTATTGGGTTCAAACTACAATATATTATACTAAATATTGGTTACAGGCTCTACCTAGAAAACTTTTCATTAAACAAGAAATTACCCAACATATGTTAGTCTAGACACAAACCAAAACAAAAGTACACAATATAGTTGATAATACTTAGTTGTGAGATACACCCAGAGAAATAATTTTAAAGGCAATATATTTTTTCTCGGACTCGCAATGTCCTGCGTTTTGGTGTAAAATTATAATGTACATATGAGTCAGTAGATATATTATGTCAAAGAATGTAGTCATTCGATCTCTTTTAGAAGGTAAATGAAAAGTGACGTTGATTTTTCTATTTCTGGTGCGAAATATATATAAAGGCAACTTGGAAAAGAAACTTTAATCGAACAGCAGTAACTAGGATTTCAGATAGACGTGATTTTTGTTTGTTTGTTATTTTATTATTTGAAAATTTGAGTAGATCAAATTAAAAAAAATCAGTTTATAGGAAAGTAGCTAAATAAAGAAAAAAAGGGTAAAAGGATGAAGGGCTGACTAATCGGGAAATTTCGAGGCGATTGCAAAGATCTAGCTGCGTTATTGAAAATTTTATAAAATAGGGTCGCCGATATGGAAACACAAAACGACCAGGTAGGACACAGCTGATCAGTGACAGCGCCAAAAGAGAGATCAAAAGTTGTGATGTTAAAGAAAGCTTCAGCGATAAGGAAATTATTGCTGAATTGAGCTTGGGAGTAGGGTTGCGTCGTGTTCAGCAAATAATAATTCGCGAATTGAAACTATCAAATGGGAAAAAAGGATGCAAAACTTGGTCTCATGTCAAGACACGAATTAGCCAGATTTAACTTCGGTGAAATATACAGATTTTTGGATAAGGAATAATATTTTCAGATAAAAAAAAATAATTTGGATGGACTTTAAACCTCGGACAAATATTGGCATTCCAAATAATTTTCCACAATTATGCGTCAGCGGCGAAATTTTGGCGGTGGCAAATATTAGTTATGGAGGAACCACTATAAAGTGTTTATTTTCCGCAAAAGTTGACTCGGAGTATTATATTCGACTGTTGGACGTCATCTTAGTTTATTCTAGAGAGGAAATATTGTGCCCCAGAACTTGTCTTCCAGCAAAACAACGCAGCAGTACATCGGTGTATGAAACTCCAAAGTTCCTGGAGTCCGGAAATATTACCACCTCTCGACTGGCCTGCACTCAGTCCTGATCTTAATCCGATCGAGAACCTTTGTTCTATTTACCTACCTAAGTTTACCAACATGGGCTCCAGATTAAGAATATCAAGGATCACAAATTAGCAATCTAAGAAAAGTGAAAAATAACTGATCCAGCGCATATTCATTCGCTGATAAACTCAATGCTCAATGCCGATCGAGAACCTCTGTTCTATTTACCTACCTAAGTTTACCAACATGGGCTCCAGATTAAGAATATCAAGGATCACAAATTAGCAATCTAAGAAAAGTGAAACATAACTGATCCAGCGCATATTCATTCGCTGATAAACTCAATGCCAAGACGCTTAGAAGAAGTTATCAGCGATAATGGAGATCATCCGCCTTACGAAACTTTTATAAATATTTCGCTATAGTAATTAGTTTATTTTTGATTCGTCTTGAAGAAGTCAAAAACAAAGGATTTTTTATGAAAAGTATTGAATTTTAAAGAAAAAAACTGTGTTGCCTTTACATTCATTTCGTGAGGTGTAATAGTGTTAAAAAAAAATTCTTTAATTTTGTTCATTTAGCTCCCATCCTGCAACGTGCGATAAGGAACTTCGTTCCAAAAATATAGATCAACTAAGTTCTTCTATATTCCGTGGACATTTTGACATAAGAGTTTAATATGTTGCAAGAATTCTGCTGAACAATTATAATATATAGTAACAGACAAAATGTGATGCTGCTTTCCATTGAGAAAGTTTTTTCCACTCCACGGGATGGCTTAAGTTGTTGTCAGATCATTTTAAATAGCGCTTTCATTTTCGTATTTCTATATTTAAGGACTCATATCCGTTTGTCGCATAGCAACCTCCCGAAGTTTTTAAATATCAGTCACCCATGGCGAATTTTGTTAATGTGGTGCGAGTGAGAATTAGAAACTAAACCGTGTAATTATTAAGTACGTGTGTGTGCATGTGTGACGGCACATGAGTGTGCGTTTAATTGTTTGTGTATACGTGCCTATGCAAGTACAAGTATACACTCAATTTCAAATTTAATGTCCCAAATAACAGTCACATACCTATGGCTTAAGTCACCCACCAGTAGTGGCGTTGTGCTAAATAAATTCTGGAAATGGGAAACTTTTAAGAAAATGTGAAGAGAAATGAAGACATTGAAATTGCGTCTTAGTGCAATGCGTACTATAGATCCACACATTCATCCTGGCAGTTGCACGATTACTCTCGCATATATTGAAATGAACGCGGTGGTACGTATGCCCATGTAATCCTCCACAGTGGAGAGTTGTCATAAGTAGCTGCAGAACCAGCAGTGGTAATGCATTGTTGTTGCTTATATCCTGCGCATATATCTCAGTTATATCGACGTTGAATGTGTGTGTATGAAAGTTTATATAGTTGCACAAAGACTTTTAGTGAAAGCATATGATTGAGGTGATATGCTTTGAAGTGCAGTTGGTTTGTGTATGCACACAGGAAAAAGATTAGTTGGAAATTAATACAGGAATTGGAAATTCCATGATAGAGTCTACATTTTGATTAGAGTTCATAATTATCATGCATGAGATGCCGATGTTATTGATAAATTAAAGAAATATAGCTTACAAACTAAAAGTTGTTACTACCGAAATTAGGTTGTATTAACTAATTCGGGTTTGCCATAAATTGCGTTGCAGTGAGACTCTTAAACTCGATCGTTTAATCTGATGCCTCTATTGACACCCTCACAAATATATGTAAAAAATAGTGGACACTTGTCTGGAAAAACAATTATTGTGGATGATACAAATTAACTTAAACACATGTATGATATTTTTAAATTATAAATGTTTGTATATAGTTATAGAAAGAGTTCGTATTTACCCACGGTAACCCATCTCCATTTTTGACCAAAAATGTGAAAGATTTAAAAAAAGGTTCTCTATCTTGGAAATGGTATCGACTCGAAGGAATAGGGAATTTTTGACGATTCTTAAGTGTTTTTAATATAGTGGTCCAATTTAATAAAAATACTAATAGACATTTTGTCAAAATTATGATTTTGTTGGTAAGGCCCATCATTGATATATATGAAAGAAATACAACATCGTTCAAATGACTCTCACGACTTGCTTTACAGTACCTCATTCGATCTCCCTAATTGTCCATTACATTTTCCACTGTTTGGGCCTCTCTCTCGTGAGCGACGGTGCCGATTTATTGCTTTAAGGAATCAGGATTGTCTGCGTAACACTTCCCTTTCACGGCGGCCTAGAGATAATAGTCTAACGGGGCCAAATCGCAGCTGCGGTGCGGCCAATGAATTTGGACCAAGGGACTATAAGGTTTTCCACCACAGTGCACAAATGATCGATTATGACGTTGCCTCTGTGGCACGTAACAGCATCCTGCTGAAACCATACGTTGTACATGCCATCCCCTTTGACCTTTAGGAACAACAAATCGAGCTCAATTTCGGAGAAAAGCTGCTCTATGACACCGTCATGACGAAAACCGCACTAAACAGTCACTCTTTGTGGATGCATCGGCTTCCGGTCGACTGTGTGTGGATTTTCCAAAAACCTAAACGCGACAATTTTATTTGTAGCGTAGCCTCCGAGTTGAAAATGAGCTTCGTCGGAAAAGATGATTTTGCTGTTAAAATTATCATCTTCAGTCAAGCGATCTTCAGCCCATTCAGCGAAACGGAAACGCATCGAAAGTTTATGAGGCTTCAATTCTTGGATTAATTGGACTTTAGACGCCTTCAAACTGAGGCGAGCTGTGGCAGGATGATGTTGATGTCGTTTCGAGGACAGTTTCAGCTACAGCGCCAATATCCACTGACGGAGCTGGACGAGCATGTACACGAATTCTTTTGCCCGTGCTCCGTAATCAGGTTCATATTTTGCCTGGTTTGATTCGATTTTATTAAGTATTACTTTACTGTCCATGAAGAGGATAACAGCTACCAAAGCAGATAAACCCGACTGTAGTAGCTCCTGTGCCTCTCTCAAAATCCACAGAATTTCAGCTTCGAAGGCACATATGTAGTCATTCCGTATTAAGTTCAAGTTAAGTTACAGGTTATCGCTAAAGAGCATAGCTACAGTGGCAATATTAATCTTCTGGCCATAAGAAAATTTTAAATTCCGGAAGGTGACCCGACAATCCTATCTGCGTTATCGCCCCTCTCAAGCATTATTATTGTCGAATGCTTTTGGAGTTTATCCTCGACTCAATAACCCATTCGTTTCGGATTTATCTATCCCAAGGAGAAACTTAACTTTCCCTAGTAGAGAATGGTTTCTGAATCTAAGATCTCTTTCCTGAAGGGCGCTTTTGGGATCATGCTGGTGATTCAATTGGATGGCCCTATTCTAAATCTCTCCTATATAAATATCTCTACCCAACAAATCATCAATATGCCATGATTGGGCGAACTATTGTCATATATGACCAGTTTACGGGGTTGGAAAAGTCCCCAGCTAATGCCTGTAGAATTCCGACTGACATATATGACATTCATACCTTACTTCAATCGTTCCTCAATATTCCCTGTCCCTTGTAGTACTATATTTAAAAAAAAAATTCGGTGAATACGTCTTCAAAATTCCTCGTTCCCTCTTATTTTATATTCCCAAAAATGTGATTTCCATGACACCCTAAATTTCAAACACATATAGATTTATACTCTCCCCACATATTTGCCTATGTGCGTTACAGTTTCCTTCCCTCTGTAATCATTTAATTGTTGGTATACAAGTAGTTGTGTCTCGCACTTAATATCATTGTGCGTGCATCGTCTGTCGTCGTTCGTCTTGACTGTGGATGTCATGTACCACACTTTGACGTCTTCTAAGTGTATACGTGAGTCACGTTAAGAGCCGCAAACTGATTCTAGGCTAAGTTACGACAGTTTTCCTGGGTGATTGTCGAGATAATAAAAATTAATGTTTTCTTTAGTGTGGGGTGGCCAATTCTTTGATGGCAGGTCGCGCGCGTTTGCAGGCAGGTAAGGACTGAATGTGTCATCATATGGTTGCTTAAATTAAATATCGTGTCAACCATGGGTGTCAAAAGATGAAGTGGCAATGGTGCAGCGTGTTTAAGTAGATTACAAGTTAGTTTTAGTTAGTATTAGTTAAAGCATGCCACAAAGGAATACACCATATTCCACTTGCATTCCAAAATACCAAATTTTTTATTTAAGACAGGTTAAATATAAAATATGAATAAAATTGTGCAACTTTTTTATTTTATTATTCAAGCTCAAGATAATTTTCTATATCTCTATAAATAGAGATGTAGTTGTTTAAAAAGGAAGATGTTTTGCAAATGCATCCTCATGATTCCTGGCAAACCGTATAGCTATTTTAGATCTCGCCAAAGATTTTCATCAGCGGTCTTTTTGGAATGCTGCTTTTTTGAAAAATGTTAATTTTTCGAAAAATATCTTAAGCAAAACACACAAGAAAAACATTTGCAAATAACTTCTTTCCATCTCCAGAAAAGCATCGGTCTCCATTAGAAATGTGGTTTGTTGTTGTCTAAAATACAACACAATGTTTACCGGCAATTGTTATTGCCTGTTGTTTCGTCGTGCTCTACGTTCATCAGGGATGATTTTTTAAAATTTATTCGGCCTTTTTATTGGTACTTTTTAGCGTAGAATACGTCTTACCTTACGGTATAGGGAGTCATGTCAGATTGTTATTGTTGTAATATTTATTTCATTGATTATGAGGAAACGGCGAGATAAATGTTTTTAAAAATTTTTTTGTAGGTAAATGAAGATGTTATCTCTCGTTTGATCTACATTGCATATTGGTTGATATCTTCCTAATATTTAAATATAAAATTGTTTAAACAAATACACTCAAACATATGTGTGGTGTTTGGTTGAGTGTTTGAGTTTGTAGCGTGAACACAAACTATGCTGCTGTTTCAGTGTGGACACAAACCTTCAGCTGTTGTTTTGATTGATGAAATATTGAAATTTCGTATATTTACTTATGTATTTAAGTGAAACAAAATGTTGAATGTGAATTTGATTTTAACATGGATATATAATTATAAAAAATATATGAAAAAATTAATTCATAAATTTTTATGTTAAATGAAACTGCTGCCAAGTAAGCAAAATAACAATGCTTCTTGACGGTGTTGACGTTTAGTAAATTAAAATAAAAGCTTTGTTGCTCACTCCCATGATATTATAACTGATTTTATACTCACGCAATGCGATTATCTAATGATCAGCGAGACATGGATGAATATCAGTGATCCAGTGCAAATGGAAGGCTTCCAATTAATTTCACAATCCAACCATTATTCATCTTCCAATGCAGTCGCGAATTTTCAACAACAACGTCGACGTGCTGCAGGAGTTGCAATTTATAAAAATAAATCCAATGAGTGTTCGAACTCACGGGCGATGTGTTAACACCTTTTTGCTACACGGTATCTGTTCGATTTCTATGAACACATTCGTAAATGTTACATTGGAAAATAAAAAACAGCGTTCAATCATATGATGACGTTACAGTTAAATAATATTAATACTTAAAATTATTTAAAGACCCAGTGCAAGCACATGTGTCATTATTTTCTTGCTCAATACTTTTTGTTTTATTCCCACAAAAGTCAAAGTCAACACTTGTACATACATACATACATTGTTATATTCGTACGATATAACCGAAGATCAACATAAAATACTTTTTTAATATTACTCCAAATTAAAACACTTCAATCTCGGCTCGCCGATATCGGATCGCCTTAATTTTTGGAATAGACTCTTCGTCGAAACCCGCACTAGCTTCTTAATCCAAAAATTAATAAAATCGGCTATGAATTTCCGGAGAAAATCGCGTGGGAAAATTATATGAAAATCGCCCAATAATCACTTTCAATACCGACTGCCAAGCAACGAACAAACAAACGATGATTTACTCTTACAAACCTAACACTTGTGTATGTATTAAATTTATAGTTTACTGCCCTAGAGGCGCGCGTATAGATGTTAACACATCAAAAAAATCAACTTTAACAAACTGCATTTCAACACAAATTCATTGCTCATATCGCAGCCTTATTGATAGCAACGTTGGCGATATTTGCTTAGCAGAAATTTCAATTAATAACGAGGTCAAACTTGTAATTGGTACTGTGTATTTTCATCCAAATGTTTCTCAAGTAGACAAGGAAATGATGCTGTATAGTACATTAATGAAATATTCCCCTTTAACTACGCAAATCAACAGAGACTTCCCCGTTGATACAGATGTCAGTATGCTTATTGGTGGTGATTTTAACACAGATATATCTTCAAATAGCAGATTGGCGAAATATATGAGCGATGCATTTAATTTGGATTATATTCGAAACGATGCTCCCACAACTATTGATAACAAAACCATTGACTTAGTTTTTGCGAGAAATTTGAATGTTAATTTAAAAACATATTTATCCTATTTTTCCTATCATAAGCCCATATTATCAAAAGTAACTAACAAATAAATAAATTCATTTGCTTATGTTATTTATCATTTATTGTTATATGTGTTTTCTGTCTTATCGGATGGCGTATTCTACGTTAAACTTAATGGCCGTGTGTCTGCCACAGCCTGCAGGGACAGTCCGTGGCCGAAGGCCTCGGACAACTGTCTGCTGTTTTTTTTATTTTATTATTTAAGCTCAAGACCATTTTCTATATCTCTACACATAGAGATATAGTTGTTTAAAAAGGAAGACCTAAATTCCTGCATCCTCATGATTTGGAACAAAATTTAGGTTTTTGATTTGGGAGTGGACGATTCCTACGCCAAATGATCACACTAGGTGAGTATAGGCAAACCCAAAAAATTTAGACCGCTGTGTAGCTACACTTTTTTATGGGCGAGGCAAATTTAATTTTTTTTATCCGATACTGTCCGAGGTGAACTTAAAAATCGAGTATAAATATTGAATAGAGCGAATTTCAATTTTGCAAAATTTAATTTCTTAAAAAAGGACTAAAGGGACATATGCAAATTCGAGATGAACGATTCTCGCCTACAAAATCATCTGGTAAAATCTATTAGACAATAAAGTGGCAGAACATTTGGATATTTTGCCGGTTGTTTTGGTGCAGTTTTCTTGATCTTGTTTCAAAAAAGGGACAAACAGGACGTGTGGACGACACATAATGAAATTTAATGGGAAATAAATTCCTGGAACATTCTGAAATCTTGGATGATTATTTTAGCGTAAATTTTTAGCACGTTTTTTAACAAAGGACACAATGGACCACAAACTTCACCGAAGACATTTTATCACATGAGTTCGCGCAATTCAATATTTATACTCGATTTTTAAATTTATCTCGGACAGTATCGCATAAGAAAGTTCAAACTTGCCAGTTCTTGTTGCCCACATAGGCATTTCAAATTCTTCCATATTCAATAGCAGTTGAGCAAAATTTCGTTAGCACCAAATTATATTTGGGTCTATTCGGAGTTGGATTTGTTTCATGGCACATAACTGGGAGTGTAGCGTTGGTTAAAGTACAAAGTTCCTTCAAATATTTTTAATTTAATCTTAACTCTTTTAGCAAATGCTTATGCCTCTTTTCCATTTTCATATACATAGATAATTTTCATTAACCATTTTCCATTTTTTTTCTCAATTACATTCAATTTATTGTTCTTTAATTTCCACTTTCCTTAATATTTGTTGGCTTTTTCATTGTCATGTAAAAAATTTTTATTACACGCAATTTATGCTGTTCATAAGAGGATAATCACTTGCAATTTATTTTAAGCCGAAATGTAATAAAAATAAAATCAATAAATATATCGTTGTTTGATTGTTTGCATTTTAAGTACAGGACATGAAGCAAATAGTAAAAAAACACACACATATAAAATAAAGGCAGATCCTGTTAGTATTGTCATGCGAGTGAAAAAGTGATTAAGTCAAATGTTGCTTGATGCCATGGGAAGTGATTAATGTTTGCATGGATATGTATTCCTTATTATATACATATAGACACATTGTTATTGTTATTTCTTATGGAATTGTAAACAGTAATTGCAACGAGATTATACGAAAAGAAATTGTTAAATAAATAATAAATACGTTATAGTACGAATTATGTCTAGGCCGGAATTAGCCAAATAAAGAGGAAGGGAAACATCACTAAGTCCAGAATTTTGTAAAGGTTTAATTGCTACACTTAGAAAATTTGCGGTAGCTGAATGTGTCGTAGCCGAATTCATCGGTTGCCACAACCACACAAGCGATCATCACAGCCGAATCAGAGGAACATTTTTCTAATTGAAAACTGGTTGATTTTTGTTGGAAATAATAGGCAATTCAGGTAAGCACACTCACCGGCATGATTAGTTTCGAACTCCGTGACAAGTTCATCATTAGATGCAAAACTACTGTGCTGAATTGATACCATCAGTGGATCATCACATGCGATGCGATAACATGTGCGATTTAGTAGCGATCGAAGATCCCGAAGTATCAACACACACTGAAAAGTCTATATAATTCCAACACAAGAGCACATAGTTTTTTTCCGCCATGTTCTTCTTTTCCTCATGCGTACTCGCATTGTCGCAGTGCTTTGAGGTGAGTTTTAATCTGTATCACAGAGTTGTATTTTTCCCTGGTTTGGCTTTTTTTGATCATCGGGCTAGTGTCAGTTACATTTATTTGAATTTGAATTTTATGACCGATTTGTTAGTTTATGTAGGAGACATTCATACTGCAAGCTTACAAGATCAGGAAGATTTTTCTAATTGAAAAATAGTTGGCTTTTTGTTGGAGTTGTGGAACTGGCATAACTCTGGAACAGAAACTGCAAATTCAAAATTTTTTCTACAAAATTGATTAGCATTTAAAGTACATCATTAGAGTTTTAAATTTTAATAGAATCATAAAGCAAATCCGATGCAAAAATGGCAAAGACTTTATACTATTTTTAGGTTCATACAATGGGTAAAAAGCTTGAAAATGGTATAACTCTGGAACAGTAAAGGCAAATTAAAACTTTTTTTCTGCAAAATTACTTGGAATTTATCCGTCTTTTAGAATACATCATTAGTTTTTTAAATTGGCATAGAAATTTTAATAGTTATAAAGCGTTACTAACAAAATGTATCCAAAATTACGAAAACATGTAATACGTTGTACCTTATTGAGCAAAATCATTGCCAAAACTGTTGGTTTATGCATATACAATAAAAGTTTTAACGTTTGGCTTTACAAATGTTGACTTACAAGCTAGGAAAATCGTGGCTATTAACCGAGTTTTAAGTAAAATTCAAAAAACGTCCGGAGTACCCGATTTTTGGGGGAAATTCGATTTGTGCGACCTCTTACGAAAAATCTGAAAAAAATCTCAAAAATACTTTACCCTATAAGCTTTCCAATCAAGCTTGAGCAACCATGAAAATCGAAAAAGCAAAATTTTTTGGGACACCCTAGTGTACAAATTCCTGTAAATAAGTACCTAAAGATGACCCAAAATACCATATTTAAAAACGTTTGCAAACAACTTATTTCCATCTCCAGAAAACCATTGGTCTCCATTACAAATGTATTTGTTGTTGTCTAAAAGACAACACAATGTTTACAGGCAATTCTTATTGCCTGTTGTTTCGTCGTGCTCTACGTTCATCACTGATGATTTTTTTAAATTTATTCGGCCTTTTTATTGGTTCTTTTTTATTTTATTATTCAAGCTCAAGACCATTTTCTATATCTCTATAATAGAAAACGTTAAAAACGACCTACTGATGAATAGCTACTCAAGACGTCTTGTGTACATGTCCACTGTTCACCACTGTTGACTAACTGTGGAAAATTCCTGCTCACTTTTGATCAAATGTATGAAAATGTCAGGAGTTGTCATGACGTTTTTTGTATGGGAACGGGTCGGAAAGTCAACAGTAACTCTGACATGTCGGTTCTTTGTCAATGATGATTTCTATATAAAATGTCCACCTGGGATATGATTGTACTGGCACTAATCAACTAATCTCCCCAAAATATCCTTCTGCAGTGTACCATCGAATTACAAATATTTGATGGAAGGTTATTAAGAACAAATTAGAAAGAACTCCTTCATCAATACCGTCTGAGTTCTGACTATCCAACAAAACGACAACCTTTGCAACAAACCCGAGGCGAATTTAATCAAATCAAGTTTTAGAAGCAGAAGACCATAATCAACTCTGTCAAAAGGGTTGCTGAAATCAGTGTAAACAGCATGAGTCTGTAATTTTGAATAAAACTAGAAAAACGTATGAAATATACTCTAACTGAGTTTGGGCTATTACATCCGAATAACACCAAATTCGATTGTTAAAACCGAAATTATAGAAACTTGACAGAACGAACATAATTGAAGATTCTGTTGTCACAACAGAATCAATTATGAAACGAGGTTATTTCAACCGAATTTCAGTTGTGGAGACTAAATTTGGTCATGACAATACCAGTTCGACTGTGGAAACTCCAAGTCTGTGGAAACAACCAAATCTACAGTTACTACAACCTCTTTTCAAGCAATTAGTTGTCTGAGTGTAGTTTTTAATAGAACGTTACATCCTATATTTAACTAAATATTATAACGCATTACAACTTTTCTGATTTCAATTGTTTTCCTACGGATGTCACACGCACTTTTCACCCCCTCGAGTTTAAACAATTTCCGCTTCCTATTAAAATGTAAGCCACCAATTCACCCCTTTACGCACCTCCATCAACACAATCGTGACATTTTTATGCGAACCGAAAAAAAAATTGTCTCCATTATTTAAATCATCCGAATATTTGAATATCTTCCAATACTTTACCCACATTTCCTGAAGCTTTAATAAAAGAAGTTCCTTTTGAGTGTAAAAGATTTTTATCTTAAACCATAATTTAATCCCTGTCAAAACGCATTTACATGCTTCAATGAATTTCTATACATACTACATAAGATGTTCTTCATTCACAATCTTCTGACACATGTGTGGCAAATAATAAAAATAAAAAATAAACGAAATCCTTATCAAAAATAAGGAGTTTCAGCTTCCGTCTTCCGTCTTCCTTTTTCAATATTTTTTAAATATATCCATATTTAAACATACGTCACAGAATAAACTTATACACCAACACACACACACCCACATACACGAACGAGCACCAATGGTGAAAATGTTGACAAGGACGATAATGGTGAGATTATTATTATTATAACCCTGAATTGAAGAACCCTTTTCATATATCATATATTTTATAGACGTGGGTGGAGGCAGATCGAGAATAATGTGAACACACTTGAGACGGTGTTTATTTTTGGATGAGGGTTAAAAAATTGTGATAAAGAGAAACAATAGGTGCTCATAATGAATCATTTCGGAAAAGTAACGAGGTGAGGGGCGAATATTTTAAGAAAGACTTTTTAATAAATACAACGACGTTATACTTTATAATTTTTATAATTTATGATGGCATTTGGAAACATTGATTTATACAAGCCTAAGAATAGATAGAGTAACCTCGACCTTCCATCCGGCAAATTTTAGTCGCAAATTTGGTGGACATTTTAGTCACATCTAGTCATGTTTGTCACCACCGCCACACCACTTGGATTTCTTAGAAAGATTCAGAGCTTCATTCGGTATGGTTTTGGTCAAACTCATTTCAGGATGTATCAGAGCAGCTGGGAACACAAACCCGACGCCATTCCCACCGAGGTTGCATCGGCATTGTAGGGAGTGTAAGACAGGAATCTGAATGAGACTTCCCCTATGGATTCTGAGCCGGATTTACTTTATTATACTAATCCAAGCTCACTGCCGAGCCCAGATGTCGACTACAATCATTTATAATTAGAAAAGGATATAGGAAAATTACCCTTCCTTGTACTGAGATATCCTCCAGGGCTTAACAAGCTCTCAGAGTGGACTACGGAGAATTTTCTGATGTTAATTCTGGCCGTCGGTGGTGCAATGCTTAGTGTGCGCGGCACTTGTACAAGAAAACGTAGGTTCGATCCTTGATTGACGATATTCACCTGGCGTAGTGACGGCGCACTATCGAGTCTTTAGCCATAAAAAGCTTCTCAAAATAAACCGGCGTAAAACTGTAGGTCCAAACCAGTGAGCGCACAGTTCTCTGGTTGTGATTGCCTGTACAGATATTTTCCTGAAGAATAATGCAAAAAGTTCCTCTCGACAAAAAGCTTAGTTTCAGGTAAAACACTGTGGCTAGGAGTGCTCCTAAACTCATCAAAAAGGGTCATTGAAGGTTGACGGGTATTATACCGGCAAACAGTTCACCGGATGCAAAGGGCTATTGTCTGCCCGATATTGTCCTACGTTATTGTTGTTTGGTGAGCGGTCCTGGAAACATCCACTTAGATAGGTATATCAACAAAAGTCTAGAGAGTGGTTATCATATACTTATATATCACGGGTACCTTCCGCACAATCAATTGCGAGTGATTACCCTCACCAGCTACCACCAAGGTTGAAATGAGTGGCTACGTCGTCAGCAATCCGTCAGCTCCATTTTTTGTGATGGAGCACCAGGCTATGGCCTTGGGACGATTTGAAGGGACTTACGTTAATTCAGAACAACAGTGGATTGTATGACATCTACTTCTATCTTTGAGAGAAACGTCTTCACTCATAGCTTGGCCAGGTAGGACTAGAAAAAACGCATACGAAGTAATAGAACATACTAAGGCTTCTACACTGATGGTTCCAAACAATATGTCGGAGTAGCTGTTGGAGACTATTATAAAAAGGTGGTTCTAGACTTTTCATAAAGCAAGACTATTGTAGTATCTTTAAGGTAGAACTCAAGGCTGTTTTCAAAGCAGCGCATAGGCATCAATGTTAACATCACTGCCGTGGGTTAATAAGATCTGCTTTCACAGTCAGGCTACTACAAAATTTCAGTAATCCCGTTACATAGGACTTCAAGAACTGCCGTGCATCTCTTAATGAGACGGCTAAGCAATTTGGTGTCAACCTTATACCATTTCCCGAACACAGACACATTCCACGGAAACCAAGAACGGGGGAGCCGGCGCTATTTGACTTGTTCCTCTGCATATGAAGCTTATCAGTGTACCTCCTTTATAATTCAAACTCTATATTTAAACCGAAGCTTTCGGACATTCCAATAATAGATGGTATGTGAAGTCAAATATACTGGCTCACCAAGCAGGTATGGGCAAGAGATGAGCAGAATTGTATTCTAAACTTGATAGCCAGTCTTATACATGATATCTCTATTTTAGTAGCTGTGATCACTTGACACTGCTTACCAGGCAAATATTCTTGGAGACTTCGAATCTCAGTTCATACAAGAGATGTGTTTGTGAAAAGTAGTCCGAGAGCAACGAACATATCTAGTGCCACAGCCCGGTCTTTCGGTTGAGAACGAGACAGAATGTAGGATATTAGCAGACAAACAGAGAGGTAAGCTACAAGATCTTAGAACCTTGCGGAGCAGTAGGTGGATAGCCTGAGGTTACCATATGGCTCTTCTTTAGCCATATCATGGAATATCTGGATACCAGGTAAATTTATTGATACAAGAACGGGCTCGCAACATGACGTCCTCCACAATCACAACAGTTATAAGAGTGTCCTAGTACGAATGCACTTTTTAATTTTAATATAAAAGACGATTCTGATTTTTTTTATTGGATTGTAAAGAAGACATGGTCCGATTAAGTAGGGAATAAAACAGCCGTCAATTGCACCACACGGCTCTGATGGCAGGCCATTGCATTTATCATGAAATTTTCCATGACTTTTTCATGGAGATGTGGCCGTATCTCACCGATGGCGCTGTTGGATCTCGGATTTCTGTTCGGGAAATGTGTTTGGTTTATTCACATAAACCCGTGACTTCACAAAACCCCAAAGAAAGTAATGCACGCCGTTAAATCATGACCTTGGTGGCCAGTTGACATCAGAATTTCTTGAGACAATTTGTTCAGGAAGTCGTTGCTGCAATAAATGTATTGTTTCATGCTCGAAAGAGGCAGGTGGCGCCGCCTTGCTGAAACCACATGTCGTCCAGATCCATGCCGTCTAGTTGAGGACACAGAAACTCCGCTATCATGTTCCTGTAACGAATGCCGTTTACATTCACTGCAATTTCGGCCTAATCTTCTAAAAAGCCAGGCCCATCACGGCGCATGACCAAAATCCGCACCACACAGTTGCTCGTTTTGGGTGCATTTGTTTCTCATGGATTGTATGAGGATTTTCTGAGCCCCAAATTTGAAAATTTTGTGTACTTAGGAACCCGTTCAGGTGATAATGGCCTTGATCGGAGAATATGGTTATTTGTTTGAGAAATTGCCATTGATTTCGCTTTCGAGCTCCTGAGTAAGTTGCATTATGTACGCGTGAAAAATTGTAAAAATTTTAGTGCTTCGTGAAATTTGAAGTTGTTGAGAACGATGCCGAATTGAAGTTTTCGGGTATTCGACGACACCGGTACGTCGACGCACAGGGGTCTTACCGTACATAACCGACCCAGTTTCTTCAAATTTTTTGATCACTCTTCGAATGGTTGACACATTTGGTGCAATTTTCCGACTGAAAATTGTTCGAAGTTTGCGTGTGGTCTCAGCATACCTTTCCAAATTTTTGTAGTACGTTTTCAAAATTATAACGCATTAGTCCTTCGCAAAGTGCTCCTTTTTTAGTAATTGGAATAAACATATGTGACAGCTGACAAATTTCAGAGTTGCCACTTGCAAAAAAAATGCACTAAATTTAAATGGTGCAGTCTTACTGAGACACCCTATACTTAACCTAATTTAAAAATAGAGTCCAAAGATATGATTCAATTTACACAGTACACAACTTCGTGATTAAATGTTGGCATTTTTTTATTAGCATGAGATTTTTAAATTACATTAAGGTGCCCTCGCACCAGACCGTTGATGCGTATAAATTCTGCAGATGCATTAGAATGCGAATAGGCGTTCATAAGCTGTCGATTTTCATGCCAACATAAGTCAGAAAATGTAAGCAAAGGAATGTCACAAAATAAAACAAAATAATCACAAAAAAATTTAATATATATAGTTTAAAATATTTTTGATGTGTTAATGTCTATAGGCACGGGTACGCAATCTATCAAAGTGAACACGTGAAATTATCACACAGCGTTAGCACCACATACGTGGTTGTTGTACAACAATAGCCTCTGCCTGAAAATAAGTATGATGGTATTGATGAAGAGGCAACGAGCAAGTAAGCAGGTCGATGTCGACAAAGAGTATTGAATAGTATAGAAATCTCATGGAACGAATTGTATGACTCAAATACACTGGCTATATCTGGCCAACGATTCAAAACGTATTACTCTCTTTTTGTCGTAACTTGGTCCATTCATAATTTTGACGTGAAATATTGATGGCTTTTGAAATATTTATGTATTTTGTATTGTTTTATGTATCAACATTGTCGAAATGGTGCATTTATATTGAAATATTCTATAAAGAGAATAAGACTCGTTTATAGTCTTTGACTCAGGCTCTCTACATGAGAGCGGAAAAAGAGTGCAATAAGTTCTCTATACTATGCAATACTTTTCGTCGTCGTTCTGTTTATGACCTGAATATTGCTTTATTCATTTATATTGAAATATTCTATAAAGAGAGTAAAACTCGTTTGTGCTCTTTTACTCAGACTCTCTACATGAGATCGGAAAAAGAGTGCAATAAGTTCTCTATACAATTCAATACTTTTTGTCGTCGCTCTGTTTATTGCTTTATTAATTTTAGCAATATTTCAAATTTACGTTAAAGCAGATGTAGGAGAAAAGAAAGTGCAACAGCAAAAGAGCCTTCAGCACAAAAATTATTCTTTTTTTATTTTCCAATGCAACAGTTACAACAGTCGAAAGCTGTTACAATCGAGAGATGTTAACACATCGCCCGTGAGTTCGAACGCTCATTGATTTTTTTTCTTAAAACTGCCCTGTTGGAAATTTCCTAATTTGCTTCAAACAGTTTCATACAATTAGGAAACAGACAGCAGGAATCTTCCACAGTTTGTCAACAGAGGTGATATGCTTCTGACATGTACACTTGTGTCTCATTCTTTATATATATTTTATTTGAATCTTTGTATGACCTTTAATTTAAAAAAAAAACAGACAGCAATATATAATCTGAAATGGCCACATGTATGTATGCACATATATACATTCATTACATATATGTTTGGATATGTTTGGATGCAAATATAACCTGTCCAAACATATTATGTTTGCTATTCAATATTACATGTGTGAAACACAATGATTAATATATTATATATATACGTGTTTGCCAACCAAACATATCTGTGTTTGTAATACAAATACAGTTGTGTTTGATGCAGTGTATGCTCTCTCAAGAGCAAGAGAATAAAAGACAGACAACGAGGCCGTCTATCTTGTAAGTGTCTATCTATATTTTTGGATTATTCTCATAAATATTCCTGAATCAGCTTGTAAATTGCAGATGAAGTCAGTGTTTCTTTTATTGGCTGATGTATTGCGTTTTAGTTTCATGTGTTCAGTCGTCGGTGGATCATCGGACAGAGGATATCAAAAGCGCTTGATCAGTGAAAAAATAATAAACGACGGTTAAATGGTTTGTGCTGTTCCTTTGGTATTTGTGTATGTATTTCGTATATATGAATGTGTGCTTACAAACTGAGAAATGATTTTGAGGAAAGAAAATGGAACGGGTAACAGCGTGAAGCCGTTTGTCTGTCCGACTCTTTACTGAGAAAATCGGAACAACGGACCATTTGTGAAATAAGTATAATAAAAAAGCAAGTAATTAATACCAACGCATAGTGATAACCAGCTCATAGCTGAAACCTTCTGAAAACAAAAACTTGAGAAACAACAAAGAAGGAGAATCAAAAGAACAATAAATCATACATGTATATTGAAATCAAAGAATAATTTGTTTCTAAATATTATTATGTTTGGGGGAAAATACGCATAAGTTTCCAAATAAGTACATGCAAGTTTGGGGGAAACACGCATATGTTTTGACATAAAAGCCTACATGTTTACATTTAAATACAAGTGAGTTTGGGAGTCGCGAACATATGAATGTTTGAAATGTGTTGCAAGCATTTTAATGTTTGAAGTGTGTTTCAAACATATACATGGTTCCTGCAAAATATGTTTGGGAGAATATGTTAAAGAGGCCGATATTTTTCAGCCTGTAGACAAAATTGTTGCAGAAGAACCTCCACCAGATTGGATGAAAGAGTGAATATTGATAACCGTTATAATTTGAGATAGTGGACGCATTTCTGTTCCTCGGATCTGCCGTGAACAGAAGCAATATTGTTAGTCTAGAAGTCAAGCGGAGAATTGTGCTTGCAAACGCGTATTATTTCAGACTAAGCCAGCACAACAGAGATAACATCCTGTCTCAAGAAACAAAGATCCGAATATCGAACTGGATCTTGTTTTGCGGCACAGAATCCGGGGTTATTTCGCATGCTGATGACATATTATTGGGAGTCTTCGAGAAAAAAATGGTCTGAAAAATATATGGTCCTATAATAGAAAAGAGGGGTGTCGACGACGGACGAACCACAAGCTCTGTAATCTGTATTCCGACATTGATTTTGTTAAGCAAATCAATAAACCGCGTTTACGCTGGCTGGGTCATGGCAGTAGAATGGATCAGAATGAACCAGTGCGAAAGATATTCGAAGACGTCTAGGGTGGAGCGCGGTAATTTGCATATTTAGGAATGAAATAAAAAAATTTTGAACCTTAGAAAAATTTATTTTATATTTTAATTATATTTAACTGTAAGGGAATTTTTAAATTACATGCTTTTAAATAGTGTATATGGCAAATATCGACCTTCGCTATCCACACACTTCTGCATACTTTTGCTGAAGTTTTCATGAACTCTAACAAGCATGTCGACTGGTCCGAATGCAGAGGTCTCTGGTGAAGTTCTCTGGGGTTTGTTTCACTCCCAATTTACCAAATTTTAGCCAACTTACAATGGATTGCCATCCAGGAACACTTCCGCGTAGGGGAACAGCGAATCGTAAACGAATAGCACAATCGAGTGCGCATTTGAAAATATATGCTTCAACACAAAATGACCTCTCCTCACGTGTCCAATGCATGATGGCAACTGAAAGGCAGACAAATACAAATCTCTCGTCAGCCACTATAAGCCAAGCACACTCTCTTCGACCAACAGTGCCGCCACAGCCAGCAGTGCATAAAAGCAAATTACCGCGCTCCACCCTATGCTTGAAGGACACCGAAAAATAGGACGACCAAGACTACGCTGAAAATATCATTTTGAATGTTACCTGCGAGAGCTTGGTATTAAAAGCTGCAAGTGAAAAGCTTAAGATCGAGTCGGTTGTAGAAAAATGTTATCCTCAATTTGTAAGGCCCTCGATCATTCAGGGTAGTTTGAGGCAACCTAAGTAAGGAGCTTCTTTATCATTGATACATTTCAGTAAAATGTATTCATAAATGGGATCGCAAAAATTTCCGTAATAAGGCCCTGCTTCAAAACGGCTTACAAATTTTCGAGCTAAATTTTCAAAACCTTTACGGAGTTTCAGTCCGCCGAACGTCTACCCCCATTTCCTATTTGTCTTATGCGGAATACAATCGGTGAACCCAAATTTGATGCACAATATATGTTTTGAATTTCAACCTTTTGACATGAGAGTTTAGAATAAAGCGTTGGACTTGTATCTTGTTTACTTGAAAAATTTTAACTCAAATTAAATAAATCCTGCGGTTTCCTTAATTATGCCACATTATTTTCATTGTATTTATTCAATTCAAATCAAAACACAAAAAAATCTTCAGTGAATTTTCTCAAACACAAACAATTTGCAAATCAGTTTGAACAAAAAGCCTGTTAAATTTAGATTTAATTGATTTAACTAAGTTATGAATTTGTTTTTTTTTTCATTTTATTTTATAATATTCAATAAAGCTGCTGTCCATTAGACTAAAAACACATTGGAAAATTGAGTAAATTAATTATAAATGTTAACGAAAATTCGTTTCAATTAAATGTGTGTAAAAGTATTGCACTCGTTGTTTAAGTGCAATTGTTATTGTAGATGTGTACATATGCTTGTGCATGTGTGAGTGTATTTGTAAATCAATTTAAACCAACTTCTAAGCGTTATGGCCTTATTTTACATCAGTGTCATTGCAAAACGTTTTATTGACGTAATTATAAAATCCAAAACCATCTATAATTGAATTCTGCGCTACGGCACATGGGTAATTGATTGTATATAAGCTTTCAACAAAATGTTAGATACACAATCATACTCTCACATGCATACACATTTCCACACATGTACACCCACTTCCACATATACTTTCACCCGCATTTACACACATGTGAGTGTTACTATTGGCATGCAATCACATTGAGTATGTATAAATTCCCTTATATGTGGCGGAATGTGTCGATATCGTATTCCCTTAGCTGTTTGATTGGTTAAAACGTTTATTGATTGTTAGTTACTAAGGTTAGTTATAGTAACGGGTATAAAAAGTGATTTTGAAATTGCACATTTAAGTGCCATAACAAATGTTACGTTACATCCATTACGTTGGAACATCACATCACTATAAATCATTGAACTAAAAGGTGCGTTTCCATTTATGATGCAATGGGGGGTGAACTCGAACGTCTATAAATGTTCATGACATTCTAGGTTGTCGCAGGTAATATGGAGTAGGGATTGGTGGTTGCATTCTCGCCAGAGGTACTGGGCTCATAACCCACCAAACGTATATACCATAATCTAGGAAATCCAAGAAGAAACTACTCGACTGGTGAATTGTTTTTTTTCTATTTATATCATACACGAGGGCAGATAAAAACGCTAGTGAACATTTGACTTTCTCCTCTCTATGTTCAATGGTAGTAAGACCACACTTGACTATCGCAGTGAAATTTCGAAATTTCGTTAGATACAGACATATGGACAATAAACTTGGAACAGAAATAAAGACACAATTCGTCTTTCGAAATGATTAAATTGTTTCTGATGGGCTAACATCTATAGGCACTGGTAGGGCAATCTATCAAAGTGAACATATGCAAACAACACACAGCGTTAGCGTCACATACGTGGTTGTTGTACAACAATAGTCTCTGCCTGCAAATAAGTATGATGGTATTAATGTAGCGGCAGCGAACAAACAAGCAGGTCGTTGTCGCCAAAGGTTATTGAATATTATAGAGAACTAATGGAATGAGATGTATGACTCAAAAGCACTGGTGACATCTGGCGAATGATTCAAAATGTATTACTCTCTTTTTGCCATAACTTGGTCCATTCATAATTTTGATGTGAAACATTGATGCCTTTTGGAACATTGGCGCCTTTTGGAACAATGGCCTTTTGGAACAATGGCGCAGTTGTATTGAAATATTCTATGAAGAGAATAAGACTCGTTTATGTTCTTTTTCTCAGACTCTCTAAATGAGAGCGGAAAAAGAGTGCAATAAGTTCTCTATACTATTCAATACTTTTTGTCGTCGCTCTGTTTATGACAAAACAAAAACAATTATTTCAGTGAGCTAAATATTGCTTTATTTATTTTAACAATATTACGTCTAATGTTAAAGCAGATTTAAGAAAAAAGAAAGTGCAATAATAAAAGAGCCGTCAGCACAAAAACTATTCTTTTTTATTTTCCAATGTAACATTTACTAATGTGTTCATAGAAATCGAACAGGTACCATGTAGCAAAAAAGTATTAACACATCGCCCGCGAGTTCGAAGACTCATTAGGCCAATTCAGAGTCTTGTGCATTTAAGATTGCATATTTTTGCAATTGTAAATATTTGCTATCAACTCTGAACACTCATTTTAGTTAATTTGGCAACACTTGTTGCAAACCACACAATTCACAGTTCCCCTTCAACTTACAGCTGATTTATAAAAAGAACTATTTTTTTATTGATATTTTGGTTTCAAGGAAATTTAATTATGTCTAAAGGAAGTTTTAAGGAACAATTAATGGAGTCTTTAATAGACGAAGCTGGGAAAGAGATTATATTCAACGAAGGTATGAAATATTCTACGCTAAATTTGATTTGATAACAAATTTTTTTTATTAGACATGGAGAGTGACAATGAAGCAGTGGAAGCAGTTTTAGATGAACTGACAGACAATTTATTGTTATATTGGTTTTATAGCGCAGTGCCCAAGTCAGATATATATGGCGCAACAATATTTTGACAACGATGGATGAAGATAGATTTCGGCAAATGCTAAGAGTAAATAGGAGTCAGTTTACGATGTTATGTGATTTAATAAGTAAAGATCCAGAGTTTAATAAAGTTCACTCTTGTAAGCAGTTTTCTATCGAATTACAACTTGCAATAGTACTTTTCCGCTTAGGCTCATCAGGAGAAAGTGCATCATTTAGGAAAATTGCAACAGTTTTTGGAATTGGAGATGGCGGAACTATATCGATAATAACGAAGAGAATCTTTAAAGTATTCTTGCGTCTACAATCGGACTATATTTACTGGCCAACCGAGACTGAGCGAGTCAAAATCATATCAGATACATTTGGTGAGCTTCCGTTCTGTATTGGGTATATTGACGGCACTGAGATCAAATTGGCAGAATCGCCAATTGAAAACCATACGTCGCCCTTCTCCAGAAACCACATATATTCAATAGAAGCGCAAGTAGTTCGCGACTTCAAACGTAAAATTCGACATGTGGTAGTTGGTCAGCCTGGAAGCTGGCACGATGCTCGTATATATATCAGGTTTTTCAATAAGAGTGCTACAAAAGTTTTTTTAAATAAAACAAAACCGGTTTCAAATACCAATGCAATTCTTTATTCCTGTGAATGTACATTCGATGCCATTATGTATGGACTCGATTTCTTTTGCATGGCCACCACGGGCACGCTTGCAGAAGTCCAGACGCTGAACCCAATTTTCGACAGTTTTCAAGAATAAATCGGCCGATACTGCTGCAATTTCACGTTCGATATTCTTACGAAGTTCATCAATCGTCGCTGGCTTGTTGGCATAGACCATAGACTTGCCGTAGCCCAACAGGAAATAATCTAACGGCGTCAAATCGCACGACCGAGGCGGCCAATCGACTGGGCCATTTCGTGAGATAACACGTTCACCAAACTTGGGTTTCCAATAAATTGATTATGGCATTCGCTATGTGGCTTGTGGCGCCGTCCTGTTAGAACCACATGTCCTCCAAGTCCATATTATCCAATATGGGCCAAAAATATTCGGTTATCATTGAACGGTAGCGATTCGAATTCACAGTAATGTGCCGGTCTTGATCATCACGGAAGTGATTTCATACAAACGGTGGCCAAAAATAGAAGGAGTTAACATAGATAGATGAAAATTGGTACACATTGCTTTTATACATAGGAAAAAAAAAACGAAGTTTTGTGAAAATCGGTGAAAGGACTCGCCTTCCTCCCATATATCCTGAAACGAAAAATGCTTATATTTTCCAAAATTGTTGTTGGAATTGAACTATATTTGACTCGATTTGTCTCTCATATATTATTGATAACTGTGTTAAGTTATATGCAATTATCTCAAAGGACACGCATACCTCCCATATATCCTGAAACGAAAAATGCTTATATTTTCCAAAATTGTTGTTGGAATTGAACTATATGTGACTCGATTTGTCTCTCATATATTATTGATAACTGTGTTAAGTTATATGCAATTATCTCAAAGGACACGCATACCTCCCATATATCCTCCCATATATATAAGTTTATTATATTTAATTTAAAATTATATTGGTCTTTATGCAAAATATTAAAAAAAACAGTGCAAATTTTATATTAATAACAAAAAGATTTTATTAATAAAAACAATATCTTTATTTTTAGTTCCAGACATGCGTATATCTTATTAACTATTATCATCGCTTACATCTTCAAATGTTACAACATCAATACTATTGCATAAATCATCCTCGGATACTATGCTTTCATCTTCCACAAAAACAAAATCCTTTATTTCATTTTATTTTTATTTTTTGACTGTTCATCGAAATATCAGGCTCTGACTGCAGAATTAAGTAATGTATTAGATCCCTATTGGAGTCAACTCTACTCGTCTTTCTTGTATGCCTCAATCTATTACTTCGAATTACTTTGTGACAGGACTCGATGGCTTCCTCTGATAACATTCCAATTGGTACATTGGAGTACTTGATGTAAGTAATACCGTGAACTAAAACTTTGTGCACAGTAACAGGCATGTAGTACCAGGGGTATAGCTTAATATATAAAGTAAATGTTTCCTTTAGTAGCTTTTCAAAGTTTGTCACATTTATGTGCAGTCCACTAGACAATGTTCTTAACATAACAGAAAAGTTGTTTATTAAAGTTTTATCAACACCTGTTATCTGAGCCGCCTGTTCAATATTTGAAAAGAAACGTCTGGCCGTGTTACCATCGTTCGAAGTGCCATATCCTGTTTTAATCATGTCTACAATAAGCCCTATTTCATCCTTGAATTTTTTTTGAATCTTCTCTTTATTTTCCGCCACTACTCGCTTATTTTGTTCATCCACTATACGCCATGACTTTATGGGTAGTTTATATGCAATGTGAACAATGCATTCAAAAAATTTGATCCACGCATGTAAGGTAGATAACCCATATTCATAGCAATTTTCGTTGACATTTCTTACAAGAACTAATTCTGTATTCATTTGTGTAGGTTTAGCTCCACACAAAACACAAGTCGCAGAACTCTTATGCCCATGTATAGCATTTAACACAGCCCCGTCGATCATCGTTAATTTTAGGCGATACTGAACTTTAATTTTCTTTTTATCATTATTATAGACATATGTTGTTAATTGTTCAATTTCACGATGAATGTCGTCTTTTACTTTCATTATAAGCTCTGAATTTTCTTTAGTAAATAAAATTTTCAGAGGTCTACATAGCCGAAGAGAAGAGTGTCTGTTGTTTTGCCACAAAATTTTTTCATTTTTGTCTTCCATGATACGCAATGGTACTAAAGATGCAACAAACAAAAACTCGTCAGTAGCGTCTTGGCTTTCAAATTTTTGTTTGTATATGCTATGGCCGCCACTGCCATCAAATCCCCACTTGCACTCTAAAATAACATTATTTTCCGCACCAAATTCCAACTTATTTAAAAAGCTATTTGCGGTTTTATCCAAAATTGCCTGTAATGGAACATGTGCTTCCGTTTCTGAAACTTTAATTACATCTGAAATAAATTTTTTTTTTGCTTCTACGATGGAATAATAGGACGGAAAACAATTTTTATGCACAGCATTCACAACGTTTCTCATCATATTGTATTGCCTACAAGAGAGATCCATATCCACGTACAATGCGAGCGCCTTTTCCACTGAAATAGTTCCACTGTTACTTCCAGCGGACAATTTTTCTGCTGCTTTTGTAATAGCTTCTGCAGATGTTGATGCAACAAGTTCATCAACACGTCTTCGCTTAGTTCGATGTGATGCTTGGTCGAAAGACAAACGTGGCCTACCTTTAACAGAACTTGAACTTGGTTCCTAAAAAAACAATAGAGTTGTTTTATCTCTGATTGATGCCAAGAACTGATAATAACTTACAGCAGAAGTTGGATCCCCATGCAATATTTCACTATCCAACCAGCTACTAAAGGCTTTTTCAAACGAAGCCTTTTTCCGTCCATATTTTTTCCAATTACTGCTAAATCTCCAAAGCGTAAAGTGAATTTTTTTTTTCTCAGAGTCGTCTAATTCTCGATCCAAATGATTTTCCACAAATTCTTTTATTTTACACTCGATTATGGTGTTTTTGTTGTGCTTCACCTCTAACCATATATTGAATAATTCGCGTATCTTCAATGGAGTAGACACTGAAAAATATTCATAAAAAATAAAAGCGCACTCTGGCGCAGTTGAAATTTAGATATGTTTAAATACACACTATTGTGAACTAAATATCCAAAAATTAGAGTAGTATTTTGATGTATTTTTTTTTTTAAGTCTTCACAACATGCGGTTCACATTCACTTTGACACATCTGTAGACATATGTTTCAGCTAACGGTTCTTTCCATGTGATACATATTTGTCAACAAAACCAGTGTTGCCATATTAAATGCAACTCAAATTTGACATTTATATGTAATCTATACCGACAGTTACATTATGTATTTCAAATAACAGCATTTCAAAAATATATAAAATTCTACATTTGGCAATGATGTACCACAGGCTTAACAACTATCACAATTGAGCTTCTATAAAACAAAATCTAGTCCACATATCCAGAAAAAATTTTATATTTCATCTAATATAAGTGTTTACTTGTAAATAAAGAAAAAACAATTATAAAATTTTAATGTTCACTTATATCATTTTTGGCCACTGCCGAGACACTGTGCGCCGCCGGCCCATAAACCGCACCAAACCGTATTTTTTTCGGGATGCAATGATGACTCATGGATTACGTGTGGATTGCTGTCTGACCAATAACGCATCTTTTGCTTATTGACGAAGCCATTCAGCCAGAAATGAGCCTCATCATAAATTGGACGTAGCGCTCTTAAAGTTGAGGCCACTGACTCCAAATTTCGGTAGTAAATTTTAATAATTTCGACTCGTTTTTGGCTCGTATATCTTTCCATGATGAAATGACAAACCTTACTGAAGAGAAATGTCAAAAGAGCGGGAAAAAATATGGCGTTGTTTGCTGTCCCTATCGATTTACTTTTGTAGCGTCTCTGTTGAAAAACCCTATAGAAATAGCTCACTATCTTTACACAAAGAACAATATTTTTCTTCACATCAATGGATAGCAGGAGATTCAGCATACCCTTCATCCAAATTTTTTCAGGAGACCACAACACAAGATTCTAGTGATCCTGAAGATTCAAACAATTCAGGGGAAATTAAAAGACAGGCTATTTACTCGCTAATGTGTTCTTAAATTCATTTGAAACCATTTATTTAACAAAAACAAAAAAATACATACGTACATTAATTAATAAATAAAAATAAATAATATTCAATTCATTTATCTCCGCCGCCGATGATTTTGACTAGACTTTGCCCTCTGACTGCAAGTTTGCACATAAGTATTGCAAAGGCAGAGGAAATATAAACTACGGTTATAAGTGTTGCATATCAGCAAAACCATTGCACGTGCATTTCTGTATATTTTGTTAGTGTATAGGAAAAATGTGCAATACCAATTTGCAAATGCTACGACGCAAGGCCATATGCACAGGACTGGGCTAATGACTTTTTCTTTATACCACCTACGAGGGCAGATCAAAAAGATAATGACATTTTGACTTTCTCCGAAAGAACTTGAATGGAATTATTGCCACGGTGGACTAATACAGTGAAGTTTCGATAACGATTATTAACGAAGTTTCGATAATGATTATCGTTACGATTATCCTTAGGTATTGGTAGTCTCAAGAATTCTGATAAATTGCAACGAACGATAACTTAGACCTAGAGTCGGTCATGGAACAATGCTGGAAAGTATCCCCGACATTCCTGCATTTGTCGACAACTCGAAAACAAAAACACTATTCCATCCGAAATCCCACACTCTCTTACCGGAAAGGAAGCCCTGAAACAAATTAGTTACTGGTAAAGAGAAATGTCAGAATTTCTACATAGATGGTTGGAAAATGAATGCTTATATAGGCTACGGGGTATCCCCTAGGGAATAACTATATAGCATATAGTAGGGAATTATGGTTGTCCAATTCCAGTAGATAACCTAATCATTGTAGCTGGAATCAGGCTGAAAGTTTTTGCTATTAGAAAAGTGACCGACTGGTTGAGGTATAATAGTACAGCAGTTTTTGTTAAAATTTGTTTAAATTGTTTATTTGTCAGTTTAATTAATATGTGTAAGACATCTGAACTTATGAGGTTGTAAAAGACTCAATAGTCAAAGAGATTATGGGGTTAATGTCGTCTCTGACATTCGGACGGTCATCATGTCGCTGGAATCAGTATTCCTGTGCTCAATATCTACTCAGGAATGCAGTCTATATCTTAACGAGATGGCCCAACTGCACAGTGGTCACTTCATGTGGGTGTCAGGTCACAGGGACATAACGAGGAACAGCAGAGCGGATAAGTTAGCGAGAGTAGAAATTAACTTCCAAGTTCAATAGAAATAGAAACGTGTTGGACTTCTGCCTCTAGAAACTTGTAAGCATATCCTGCAAGAACGCTCCTATATGATGATTCAGGAGAGATTGAATAGAGGTTCGTATTGTGTACGCTCAAGACAAATCAGACACACAGTGACCACAATATCCCTAAAGCTTCTGTCTTGAGCCAAACCCAAGGTATCAATGCTTGTTTCAGTTTTAATGTGATTCTGTCTGAATTACAGACATGTGGCGAGACAAAAATTCAGGGTAAATGACTTCTGTAGAAGTTGTGTTGATAAAAAAAAGGGGGAAGAATCCACTGAATGTCTTCTTTGCACGTGTCCAGCACGAGCCGGTCTACTATGGGACCGAACCTATTTGGGGACCTGGCAGAATTATCTCAGTTAGACAGAGTGGTGCAATGGTTTGTATGCGCCGCTCTTATACATGAGAACGTGGATTCGACCCCTGCTCTGACCACCTTAAATATCTTTCGACGGCGTTCAGACGTTTGATATTAATCAGACGCAATACGAACGGTTTTTGTTGACACACACACCAGAGACCAAGTAACAGTCGACGGAGCCTTCAACTTTGGATGTTGACTTTTAAAATGATCGAAAGAAAATAAAATTCAGTAAAATTTTCCATGCCCCGATGTCGTCAATTGTATCCGACTTCAATTTAAAATGTTTGATACAAATTTTAGGAGAATTGGGGCAGAAAAATGTGTTTTTATTTATTCCCGAATGCTAAAAGATTAGGCTACCCGAACGGGCGTTAAACCAGGACAGAAATTTTAGTCGGGTGAACCGACTTAAACATACCCTCATCATTAGTCACAATTTGGTCCAAGTTCTATTAAAAAAACCTTTTTATTTATTTTTTTAGAGCAGGCCAACCTTCTAGTACCCGAATGGGTGTGGTAAATTCTCCCGTTTTCATTAGTATATTGACGTTTCTAAAAGTAATATCTAATTCCCCAGTTAATTTGGATCTGTTGTGTCTTGGGGAATTATTGTGACTACCAGCGAATGTCCGTCCAAAATTTGTATGGGAGATGCAAGAATGGGCGTGGCAAAGTAGTAAATTTTTATTACAAAATAGATTTTATAAAATATTAGCTAGTACCAAATTTCATTCGGATCGGTTTTGGATTATGGAGAATTATGATTTTGTAATAAATGTATTGATTTGTATGAGAACTACCAGAAGGGTGGTGGTCGCAATACATATTTTCAATCTCAAACTAAGGTTGGATAAACCAACAGGACAGACGGAAGTGGCTCGTTCGCTGGCCATCTAGCCAACCAGCCAACTACCCAGCCAAGAAGCCAACTAATTTTGGCAATATTGCCTAATTCCAAATCTGTTTTCCCGCATTTGTCGTGTCTACTAGATAATTGTCCAGCAAACATTTAAAAGGGGGTACTAAAATGGTCGTGGAAAAATTATCAATTGTCAAATATAGAGTGGAGACGCTATCACGTCCACAACCAGGAGGGACTGCCGCTAGAAAATCAGTGCCTGGTACAGAAATGCCTCAGAATCGTTTGAATTTTTGGGTGATACAGCATCAAGCCACTACTCATCTTGTAACAATGTAACAAAATTTGACGTAACAATTTCCCATTTTTTCAGCATAAAATTTGTTTGGGTTTGGAGGAGGGGTCTTAAAAGGACGTATTGAAGAGCCGATCGCAGGAACGTCAAACTTCTTTTATACGAGCATACCAATAGGCCCCTACCGGTGAAGTTTCGATTTCAAACGTATTTGTACATTTTCTCCGATCAATATGGGGCTTAAGATACATGGCACGACGAGCATAATTAGAAAAATCTAATTTCAAAATTTTTGACAGATTTTTTTTTGGTTTTTTTATTTGATTGTAAAGAAGATATTTTCCAGTAAAGTATGGAATCAAATATCCGTCAAATGGCCCTCATGGCTCTGATAATAGGCCATTGCTTTTTGCATGAAGATTTCCATGACTTTTTCACAGACGTGTGTCTGTATCTCATCGATGACCTGTTGGATTTTAGCTCCGGAATTATTTCTGGTTTATTCGGGTAAACACAACATTTCACAAAACCCCAAAAAATAAATCATAAGACGTTAAATCGCATGATCTTCGTGGCCAGTTGAGCAATAACTCGGTTGTTTCATTCGCGGTGTGGCAGTTGGCGCGGTATTCTTGCTTAAACCACATGTCGTATAGATCCATGCCGTCCAGTTGGGGTCACAAGCACTCCGTTCTCATGTTCCTGTAATGAATGCCGATCACAGTCACTTCAATTTCGGCCCAACCTTTAAAAAAGTAAGGTCCAATCACGCCGCCTAACCAAAATCCGCACCAGACAGTTGCTCTGTGCGGATTTTCTGAGCCCTAAGTTTGAAAATTTTGAATCCACGAAGCCATTCAGTTGGAATTGCGCTTCATCGAAGAAGATTTATTTTTTTTGAAAAATTCGTATTGACTTCACTTTGCTCCATTACACAGTGAATGAATTGCCGGCACTTTCCGAGGTGTGCTGGCTTGAAGTCCTGAGTAAGCTGAATTTTCTACGCATGAAGTTGGAGGTCTGTTGTTAAAATTTACTGAGTAGTGCTTCGTTAAATTTGAAGTTATTGAGAAGGATGCCGGATTGATGTTTGTGAGTTTTCTTAAATTGTCATGAGCTATATTTCTGCGAAAATTCCGCCATTAATGAACTGACGAATACATTTCGTTCCGGCAACGAAGCATGAAAATCCACTTAGTTTTCAACCCGTGTTGGCTTTTATAAAGGGAATTTGACACAGCTAATACTCTGTCACTGCTAAATTTTTAATGAAGTAATATTTTGTTCATATCCGGAGCAACTTAGAAGACTGACGACAGAACAAGATATGGTCTCTTCCTAGGTCATGCATAAGTTGCCTATTGCAAATCCACACCACTCTTTAACTTCTTCAAAAACGTCGCGAAAAATCGTCATAAATCCATAATGGCTTCTGTCACTGAACTAGTAATCTGTATGTATATGTACATCCCTATATTCATATAAATGATGTGGACGCACATTTAGTCTTATAAATTTGATATGTTTCTACCCCAATAGCGTTTTGTTCCACATCTATATGTGCTGAGGAAACTCTACTCACATTCGCAAGTATAGAGTCCTGTATGCTTCGCTTTATGCCTTGATTGATGAATATGTCAAGAACTTATGACATTAATAGTTATAAATTATGGTCTCTAAATACTTATGATCCTATGGCATAAATAGTGATGCATAAACACAAATACACTAACCACCACCCACTATTCGATATAGCATTGACACCCACACATTCATATACATATATATTAACAAGAACGAATGGTTTTTGTTTCACACATACTAACACGTATACACGTTCTTCTCACGAATACTCTGCTATACGCACATGTCGATCTGACAGAAATAAAAGACATCCTCTATGGCATAAAATGTTTGTCATCTGTGCTTAATTTGTATTAATGAGCGGAAATCTATAAATGTATGGGAATATTTAGATGTACATGTGTATGTGGAGGGGGAAGTGTGTTATTGGATTTATATAGTAACCCAGCAAACCAAGCGTTTCGAAATCGTAAAGAATTTATTGCAAGATTCTGGAAAACCACATGAATACGGAATAGTTTTATGTCAGGTTTTGTAATTCGAATTATATTTACAAACATATCGTCACCTCAGTATTGGACGGTAGATGGACGAACACCGATCCTTAAAATTTGAGGTGACGGTATTTCTTTCCTGCAACGAAACAAATTTGTGGGTATAGTCCACGGGATATTCTGTTTATATAACCCGAAACTTCGAGCCGAAGTCTAAGCGTCGGTCCCGTAATTTTCAGAAATTGTCACGGTTTTTAAAACACATCGAAAAACATCTACTTGAAATCCCGCTTAAAATCGTTTGAAAACTGGAAAGGATTTCCTCGACGTTTTACTGAAATATTTGATCATTTCCCTTACGGGAATTTTTATTCGGTCTGTTCCCCAATACTTATAAATTTATTCAAGCTCAAGACCTTTTTAAATAATATAAAGCTTATTATCTTTATCTTATTTTCAAAAAAGTCGAGCATAAAAATGTTCCAATGATACCAAGGCTGTCTGTATAGCTATTTCGGATCTTTCCAAGATCTTCATCCGCAGTCGTTTTTGGTATGTTTTTGATGAATTCTTCAAAAATATATATCCAGAAACACTCATCATATTAATGAGAATTCCTTTATATACTCGTTTGAAGAATACCAAGTACTGCCATTGGAACACCTTCATGCACAACTCTTTTTATCATGCCGTAAAACCATTGGTTTTAATCAGACATGATTTGTTTTTGTTATGTCATTACAAAAACAACAAAACAGAGGGTTGCCATCAACAATGGCAGTGCTTGGTATTCTTCAAACGAGTATATAAAGGAATTCTCATTAATATGATGAGTGTTTCTGGATATATATTTTTGAAGAATTCACCAAAAACATACCAAAAACGTCTGCGGATGAAGATCTTGGAAAGATCCGAAATAGCTATACAGAAAGCCTTGGTATCATTGGAACATTTTTATGCTCGACTTTTTCGAAAATAAGATAAAGATAATAAGCTTTATATTATTTAAAAAGGTCTTGAGCTTGAATAAATTTATAAGTGAAATATTTGATAATTTTTAATTGATTTTGCGTTAGTATTGACTTTTTTGTTAACGACTAGTACTAGTTGAAGTACGTACGCCTTTTAGGGGCTAAAACTTATTACCGTCTGGTCACTTTCACCCAAAAAGAAAGGCTATAATATCCTACAAGCCTTTATCGGATTGCATTTTAACATTGCCAGTTTCAATTCAAAAATCCACAGGATTTCTGTGGTACAGCGCTATGTAGCCACTGAATCTAATGAGGTTAGTACTAAAAACGATTTCTATAGCCCGCTAGGTTTTGCTCTAAGCTCTCTAAAAGTTGGTGACACAAACTGGACAACGGTAACAGGAACTTAGATGAAGCTATCGGAAGATATGGGCTTGCAACTCTGGAGAATGACAATAGTAGCAGGCTCATAGATTTCTGTACCCACGATTAACAGTTTATCGGCGCGAGCAAAATTCCATTATAGAAAGATTTACAAATATATATAATCATATTGACCATATACTTCTCAGCAAAATGTTTCTGGGTTCTCTGTTGGATGTAAAACCAAGATGGGATACTGATACTGATATCGATTACCAACTCTTAGTAGGCACCTTCCGTCTACGTCCAGCTGCTGTTAAATTATTGGAGGCAAAATCGAAAATTACAATACAGACTTTCTGCAGGACTCATCCTTATCGATTATGTGCCATCGAAATCTACATGCTGAAAAATATGGGTCCCAGACACATATTGCAGGAAATATGTATATATTTGCAATCAATGGTTTCTTAAATTTAAGATATGTTGCCTTTTTGTTTCTTTGTTGTCTGTTTCGTTTTTGGTTTTGACGGTTTTCAACAGTCAAAGCCGCATTTTGCTCTCGAAAACAAATATTATAGCCTATTAATCATTGTGTCTCAAACATGTTTTATTGAATAGCAAACACAATGTGCTTTGGACACAAGTATAGTACATTTGTGACAAGCTACAAACACATTATATTTTCATCCAAACATTAAAACCAGACAGATTTTTCAGCGTATACAATCTGGTTGTTACGGAACAGGCAAAAGACTTGTTCAGGCATTGTTCCAACGCGGAAAGAAGCTAACTAATATACAGAATATGAGACTACATTTAAAGAAACAACTTCATAAAATTTATGATTTCCATACGGTTGTACTGCTAGGAGCTACATTTTTAAACTGTTGGTTTGGACCTTAAAAACTGTTGTGTGAAACAAACACTCCATATATGAAGACCTCTAGACCTGAGCAAGTAGCGCCCAATTGAACTGGATATACCTAATGGAAAATGGACTTGCATCGACCATATAAATAGATGTCTACCATCGCATATTGCTCAAGCATCACCTGAATGAAATCAAAAATGATATTGCAGGCCGAAATACCACCAAATACATTTAGCCGGTGAATGGATAAAGGATATAAGCAAATTCGACTCTAGTAAATCTATATTAAGCCATTTAGGGACAGAAGTTGCTGGAGGGAAATCACTGACTTCCAACGTTCTTCTTGATCTTTTTGTACTTGTGTTTAGAATTGTACTAAATTCCAGTGATGTGTGTGCTGAAACATGTACTCAGGGAAATAGCTTTGAAAGCCACCTATCAGAATTTTTCAACAACCTATCAGAATTCTGTAAAATTCGAACTTTCGCACAGAAATTAGAAAAATATCTTGATGAAGTTTCTTTACCACTAAAATAAAAAATCTTCCAAAATTTTTTCTAGAATTTGAAACAAAAATCTTCAGGACAAGTCCAAAGATCTTAGATAATGTATGTTATTTTCTGATACAGATACATTTTGGGTATATTGTTTGCTGTGATGTGATATGGATTTAAGTAGGGAGATATGAAAGAGATTTAGGGAATGCCGGAAATCTTTAAGGAATTGTAATGTCATTTGCATATTCTAGTTAAGCAAAAGTTACTGCGACAGTAAATAGTTTTGTTCATTTAGGACCAAAATTCATGTGTCTAAACTTACATAAATAATAATTGACAAATTTTTAACAAACTTCGAACCCATAAATAGATTGTCAAATATTAGAAATGAGTTGAGATTTGCCTGAAATAGTTAGTTAGAATTGTGCTATCTGCCAAGGAACAAGAGAGAGATATTAGTATAAAAATAACCCCACTGATTTGAATTAGTAGTAATATTAATAAAATTATTTCTATATATATCTTCCACAATAGTTATTCTCGGCAGTAGCATTTGACTGTGAAAAGGCTGACGAAAAGCTTAAACGAACTTTTATATCAATTTACTTTTAAAGATTTTAAAATCAAATTTTCAATTATTGACACTGAAGCAACTGAAATTAACACAACATAGACGCATGATTAATATTAATCATAAGACACCATAAACACATAAATCCCTGCATAATAATAATCAATCATACGTCAGTGGGTCTAGATGTGTGATTTATTTAAGTCACAATTATTAACCGCTAAAATCATTAACACCCCATTACATTTACATTGGGTTGCTCTTGGCCTATACTGATTCCAGGAACCCTTGACGACTTTAAACAAAATATAAAAAAAATCATTTACTCAGTTTCGCCACAAAACAAGAAAAGTTTCAACACCAATAAAACGTGACCAGAATTCATAAATAATCTTAGGAAGGGGCTACAAAACACACACATAATATTGTAAAAGAAATCTCAGTTTCACCCAGTGGAACGGGCACTGGAAATTTACATATTTTTTGTCAACCATCATAAAACAGCCGCACATTATTGCATGTTATACTTTTTTATACTGTTGTTTCCAGTTCTGTTTTATGCGGCCAATAAAAAGTGGACTGCCTCAAAGTTAAAAAGACACTATCTGTCGATGAAGTTTACAAAACTAATTCAAAAAAAAGGACACTACGTAGAGACAGAGGATTTGTTCTTCATAATTGTTCTTCACATAAATCTAAGCCAGTAGAGTGTATGCGTTTAGAAATTACAGTTCCACTACGAATGAGTTCTACATTTTGGCACCACATTTATTTTAGAACTAAGGTGCTCCTGTATTTAATTTTCTAAAATTGTTTAAAAACAGGGGTCTTTCGTGTCGGGATTCATTTTAAATGATTCACTCCATAATTGAGGTGACCTTGGAAATGATTTCATCAAATTTGAGACTGTTTGAATAACACAGTATTACAAAAAAGAAAAAATTTAATAAAATAAAATAATAAGTGTAATAAATTTAATGACCTGATGCAAGTTGTAGACCTCAGTTTTAAATTTTTTGAATATTGAATACACCATCAAAGTTTCGCCAAAAAAAGTTTTTTTTACCACTTTATGCACCAAAATATTTTTAATTAAATCAGTTTTAACCCGATTTAAAATTTTTGAACGGGTTTGGAAAGATGAACAATTAGGCAGTTGAAATATGTACATGTTTATTAGACCGGCTCACATTGTATGGTGGGGAAAAAGTTTTTTTTGTCCACCCCTTGAAATGTACCTTAGTTTGTTTGTTTATGATTCCCAAAATATTTTGTGTCTAGCAGTAAGATCCGGTGAGCTGGACCGTTTTTAAAAAAGGTGTTTTGTTTATTTTTCCAAAGAAATTTGTACTTTAGCTAAAGACAAATGGTATATAAAACATGGCAAAGCATGTCCTGACACATCCTTGTTTAAGGTATTTTCTGGAAACGAACGCATTTTTAAGTTTGTTATTGTACATAGATTTTCCTCAATTAAATGTCAGGTTGGAGTAATTCTAAATACTCAAAGTTTTGTCCATAGCACTTAGAAAATATATTAAAAAGTAAATAAGTATATCTCTGCAACAATTATGTCCTTGCCCAAAGAAGAGGATTGATACCCATTGTGCCTTGTTTAGAACGTAATGCTAATACCGTGCTGAATAGTTTGGTAAGGCGCTAAGTAGAATTACAAAACATATGTCAATCTGACATTCAAACCAGAAATATCTCCGTACTAAAAACTTAAAATTTCGAATTGTGTGCTGAATATCCCGTTCGACGCGCCTTAAAAACCCCTTCATATCATATTGGTATTATATACATTGTCTTTAGATAATAATATTCATTAAAAAACTAAAAGAAATACATTTTTTAAAAATGGTTTAGCTCTAAAAGGCTAAACAAGTATATTTTGGGGAATCATTATAAATCAAAACGGGTACATTTTGAGGGGTGGACGGAAGTAACTTTTTTTGTGAGTTGATCTACTGTTTATACCTATTATCCAAAATATTTTAGATTTTAAGTTTTTTATTGATTTTTTTCAAATTTGGCGTCATTATTTTCAAATTCTTTATTTGAAACCCTATTTTTTTTTGTTTAAACAAAAGTATGAACATATATATATATTTCAAATGCCTAACTTATCATATTTGCAGAATCGTTCAAAAATTTAAAATGGGAGTAAAATTGATTTAGTTAAAAATATTTTAGTCCGTGAAATGCTGAAAAATGGTGTTTTTTGGCGAAAACTTCATTGTTCAAAAGTCTGAAATTTGAAAAGTGATTTACTCAAACCGGCCTACAAGTTACACTAGGCCATTAAAAGTATATTTTCACTATAACTCCGTGCAATTTCTGAAATTTAGAGATTGGTTTGACAAAAGTCATGGAACGTATTTATTTAGTCATGTAATGTTTATTTTATTCTTCCGCTTTAGGATGCCTTCCTGATCCCAGAAAACAATCAACTTACCTATGACCACATTTGCTGCTAGACCTGGTTTAGCTGATCTGTGTCTTAAAGCTTTTAAAAGAATTCCGATCCCTTGGTTTTAGTTATGTATCTGCACCCGCTGATACTAACGTATTCTTACAGCTGTTTTATCTGCAGCGTAGTTATTATTATCCGCACTACGTTTTTAGAACTATCATACCATCGATTCAGTTTCAGTTCAGTTTGAATGCTTTAGACGTGAAAATTAATATGACTTTTAATTTATCTCCTAAAAGTAATCAGTTGAAAATATGACCCTTTTCTCCGACATCGATTGGTCTCAAATGATTCGATTGACTATATGCAAATGCACCCTGTGATTATGGTTAAGTTTCCTATGAGGTTTCGTGAGACTTGAGAGATTTGTAGAAGTAACTGTAGCTATTGGCATACTTAATCACATGAGTCCGTCATGATACTATAAGACGCCATATTCCCTTTCCATTATAAACCCTTAAATTGACCTGGTGTGGTTATGAGGCTTTCAAATCGTGTGGTCTCCATCCCCATAAAATCTGTTAGATAAAGCAACTCGCAAGGTCTTAGATGTTCTCACTTGCTCCTACAAAAGTCCTGGCAGTAGCGCAGGAGATTTTGGACCCCCACGTCCTCCTCTGCATCCCCAAAGTTTCGACTGTAATCATGAGCTGACTTTTTTGGTCTAGACGCATGTCTGTGCACCTGCCCTCTCCATCAAGAAGATGTGACAGTAATCATGAGCTGGCTTTTCTAGTCTAGACACGAGTTTGTGCCGCGTGATCGCGGGTATGTACTAGCGTAGGGCGGTCTGGTCTATGTTTGAATATAAAGTCCATGGCGAACCAACTAGTACTCTGTAAATGTTCTAAAAATCATTCAGCTTCGAAGTCTGAATGTCGGTTAGATCCAGCACGAGGTAAGAAACTATTTTTTGTCTCTTACTTACATAAAATACCACACTCTCTTTCATCACCCCAATGTTGTGTACTATCCATGTGCCGAGATTCCCAGTCTGGACGAATGTCTGTCTATGTCAAGGTGGCCAGCGATCCCAGCTGACACCGTGGAGATATCTGGTATAGAACTGGATATAAAATCTAGTAGTCATGTTACAACTTGGCCATACTGCTTTGGTGATCCTGCTTTTCATGCCTCCAGACCAACTATCATTCGCATAGCTGAGATCTTCATATGCACATTCGACGTATACAGTAGTCTAGTAGCCTATGGTTTGGTGGAACATTCATGTGCCCCGGCACCTTTAGACGATGAAATCCTTCTTGGTCATACATTTTAGAGTTGCGCCGTAATTATGGTAGCTCTGGACAATGAGACATATTTAACATCCTTTATAATGATGTAGTGTTGACGTTTCATCCCAGCCAAAGGGTAGATTCTCCAATTACCATGAAAAAACCCGTTTTCCATTACATCCCATGAAGGGATTGGGGAGAGCTTCTCACAGCCAGTCAGCTGACCTTCCATGACTTCTACCTAAATAACCACAACCTACACTATCAGATAGCATTTGTGCAACAATCCAGACTTGTGGCTGCAACAAGGTGGAGCCCCAATATATTCTATAGCTCTCCTGCTCGAAATTTAACGGCGCCCGATTTTTTCTACCTTAAGAGTAAGGTTAATAAGAACCATTTAACAGATTAATGCCTATATCGGAGCAACTGTGAGGTCGCAAAGGCTTGAAATTCTAAGAAAGGTTATGTGAAATGCACTGGAAGGAGTACGTCAGGTCGAAACAGTTGTCACCACTTTGAAACATATTATCTTCAAAATATAATGTGACCACATTTTCAAACTATAATCTAAATTTTAATAAATGCCAACGTTATATCAAATCAGAAACGAAAAAATGTATTCATTATGAGTTATCCCGTACTTAATATGAAAACTAAAAATTAGTTATACGTACAGGTGCTTTTAAATCATAAATTCATAACCAAAATGCAACATGTAATATTGAAATTAATTGTAAAAATTTAATTGATACTTTTTTGATGTATATGTAAATTTTGTATGCAATAGTCATGATGTTTATTCTCGTTTCGAAAAAAAAATATATCATATCCAGTAGTTCAAGTTTCACCGCAGGACTTTTTGATATCATTTTTAATTGAAGTTATTAATAACAAAACCAAAATTTATATAAAATATTTTTGTGCTTTGCCCCCCACTTGTATATTATTTGCGCAATTCATCATTTACACTTGTACACTTTTCAATTATTTAAATTGAAATATATATTTATTACAAGATGTACATATGTGTATATTAATATTTAAAATTGTAAAAGTTTGTGTCAAAACTTATAAGAAATGAGAAGGATACCGAAGATGTAGAGAACAGAGAAAAACCATAATTGAATTCTTAAGACAAGAATCAATCTTCTTCATTGATTCATTGTGCCAACCATCACAGTATTTCAGGAATTATGATATAGTATAAAATATTTGGTAGCGTAAAAATATAAATATGTATATTGTAGTGTAGGTAATAGTATATAAATAAATATTTTCTCATTACATCATATATTAGGATTTTATTACTTTACCTTTAACCACAGCTATTAAAAGGACTCTGTTTCAAGTTTAAACGAAATGGATTTTCAATAAATAATCAATATTTCCCAAGCTTGAGGTCAGATCTGCAGTTTTTGTATTTATTTTTCACGATATTTCGCTACTCCGTTGTGCAGCATCATCAGGAGATATCAACAATTAATAGCAACCAAATAACAATAATGAAAAATTTTGTCAATACAAAAATATTTGAACAAAGTTTTTCCGCCTTTTGCAAAATTTTCTGAAGTTACACAAACAAAAATATAAATTACACAGTGCAACACAAAAAATTTAAACAATATACGGACCGTGTCTCCAAAAGTCATGCGCTTTTTTTATGGGCCCCCAAAGATGTGGGACTTCGGTGTCATTTTTGCAAAAAACTGATCATTTTGTCAGGCTCATATCTTGCAAATTGTTCGGAATTTAGCTTTACTTTCTGAGGGAAAGTTGTAGTTGTAGCTGTAGAACAAAAATTATGAACGTATAAAATCAACGCAATTTCATCTTCAAGGTCAAAATCGCAAAAAACTTGAAAAAATTCGATTTTTTATCTTTTTACCTGTGCAGATTCATAGGTAGCAAACCGTTCAAAAATGAAACTACAGAAATGTACCAAAGATCTCAGTAAACAGCTTTCTAGAACATATGAACTTCCTGTGCATCAATCTTAATACCGTTTACTTCATCATTTAGATACAATGCTATCTCACCGACCGCAGCAGCACAGGCAAAGCAGTAAGCTCAGCACACGCAACAAGGGACGCAGCTCACAATATAAGAATCATTTCTAGGAAGTTCATATGTTCGAGAAAGTTGTATACTGAGATCTTAGGTACATTTTTGTAGTTTATTGTTTCCTTGAATTTTGAACGGTTTGCTACCTATGGACCTGAACAAGGGAAAAAATGTAAATAATATGTTCACAATTTCTTTATGACAAAAAAAATCATCAAAAAAAATCATCTCTCTGATGAGGCGCATTTCCATCTGAAACGCTTCGTGAATACACGAAATTGTCGAAGTTGGGTCTCAGTAAATCCTCATGCAATCCGCGAGAAACAAATGCGCCCACTACGAGCAACTGTGATTGGGCCTTACTTTTTTGAAGATTATGCTGAAATTGCAGTGAGTGTGAACGGCATTTATTACAGGAACATGATAACGAAGTTCTTGTAGCTTCAACTGAATGACATGGATCTAGACGACATGTGGTTTGGGCAAGACGGTGCCAACTGCCACACCGTGCATGAAACGATCAATTTATTGCAGCAATGATTTCCAAATCATTTCTCAAGAAATTCTGACGTCAACTGGCCACCAAAATCTTGCGATTTAACGCTGTGTGATTTCTTTGTTTGGTGTTTTTTATGCGAATTCCTGAGCTCAAATCCGCCATACAATGCGACATCGGTGATATACAACCACACCTCTGTGAAAAGGTTATGGAAAACTTTATGAGAAAAGTATTGGCCTGGCATTAGAGCTGTAGGGACCATTGACGGATATTTCTGATGTCAATCGGCCACCACGATCATGCGATTTAACGCTGTGTGATTTCTTTGTTTTGGGTTTTTTATGCGAATTCCTGAGCTAATATCCGAGATCCAATGCGTCATCGGTGAGATACAGCCACACCTCTGTGAAAAATTTATGGAAAATTTCATGAGAAAAGTAATGGTGTGGCATCAGAGCCGTGGGCACCATTTGACGGATTCCTTATTCCGTACTTAATAGGAAACTGTCTTTTATACAGTCCAATAAAAAACTCACAACTATTTGAAAAATACGTGTTTTTATTTTAAAACAAAAAAGTGCATTCATGATAAGACATCCTATAGAATTACACAGTGCAACACAAAGAAATATGACCATATACGGACACCACTACGTGATGAAAGAGAAAAACCCACATAGGTTTGAGGCCTCGGTGTAATTTTTGTAAAAATGTGATCATTTTGTCAGGCTCATATCTTGCAAACCGTTCGGAATTTTGAGTTACTCTCTGAGGCTAAGTTGTAGCTCTTATCATGAAGAACAACACATGTAATAACTTCATGCTCAAGGTCAAAATTGCGTTAAAAAACAAAACAAAAAATCTTTAAAAAACAGTTTTTCCTTTGTTCAGGTCTATAGGTACCAAACCGTTCAGAATTCAAGGAATCAATCAAACAATCAAATGTACCTTAGATCTCAGTAAACAACTTTCTAGAACATATGCACTTCCTAGCAATGATTCTTAATACCGTTTAGGCAGCCGCAAAAGTGAAAAATTCCCCGAAATTTTTTTAATTTCATTTGTTTTTCTTTACTTCAAAATTGAAATACTATGCTATCTATTACAAAAATAATACAAACATATTCGTATTATGTTTATAATGTTGATGGCCCTGGACTTTCAAATCGGATTCTCTTATGGTGTAGATCCAAATCGTAGTCCTAATCGTCTGACTCTGATCCAGAACTTATGGTGTCCACAGGCACGTTGCTTCCAGACTGCCCTCCATCATCAGCTTTTTCTTCCTCAAATACTTCATTACCATCATACAGGGTGATCTTGTGACTCCATCAACTTACCTGAAATTAATTGGAAAAGAAATCAAAAAAGGAATGCAAAACAATGCACCAATAAACTTGATATTACCTCTGCAAGCAATGCGTCGAGTTTTCTGCTTTTGTATCGTTTTTCCATGGGCATTGTGGTTTGGTAAAACCCCTCTCAAATTTCCTTCAGAGAGTAAACCAAAATTCCGAACGGTTTGTAAGATATGAGCCTGATAAAATGATCACTTTTTTGCAAAAATGACACCGACGTGCCAAATCTTTGGGGGCCCATAAAAAAAGTGCATGACTTTGGGCAAAAGTTGGAGACACGGTCTTAGTTTGTTGGTCTTTTATCACGTAGTGGTGTTCGTATATGGTTGTTATACAGGTGTTTCAAAAGTGACCACCCTATTGGAAGATGCTCTTATTTTTGCAAATGGCCGCCAATGTCAAATCTGTTTTGACATTTGTGGACTAGACAGATATGGAATATAAGTAAACAAGCCATTGAGCGATACACTCCCCAAGAACGCGGAATAATCATATCTATTTTTTGCGTAACAATTCGTCTGTGGTGTTGGCGCAGCGCGAATGCAGTCGCCGATTCCCCGGCCGTCCGACACCGACTGCGCAAACACTGAGCCGTTTGGCCACTAACCTTGAAGAGTATGGGACTACTCGAGACGTTACCAGGAGTGGCTGGCCCCGGAGCGCCCGTTCTGCCGAGAATATCGCCGCTGCTTCCGAGGATGTCGAGCTGTCGCCGGAAACATCGACCAGACGCCATGCCTCGCAATTTGCCATCAGCCGGTCGTCAATATAGAGAATTTTGGTCAAAGACCTGCGCATGTTCCCATACAAAGTGTAGTCCATGCATGAGGTGCTGTCAGTTGCCCGCCAAACGCGTGTTGCCTACGCCCAAGCCATCCTAAATCTCGTGGACGAAGTAGACGATTTTTCCACCAAAATCGTAATGAGCGATGAGGCTCATTTCCACCTCAGCGGGTACGTGAAAAAGCAAAACTATTGCATCTGGTGCATTGAAAATCCACGAGTGATGCACGAGGAGCCATTACACCCGCTCAAAGTGACTGCATGGTGCGCTGTTCACGCTGGAGGAGTCATCGGGCCATTATTTTTTCGAGAATGACGCTGGTCAAACGACAACAGTGGACGGTGCGCGCTATAGGGCCATGTTAACCGAGATTTTTTTGCCGCAATTCGACGAATTAGGACTGGAGGACATGTGCTTCCAACAGGACGGAGCGACCGATATTCTGAAGGCGGCGTACCCGGGTCGCCTCATCTCTCGTGTTGACGATTTGCATTGGCCCGCAAGAACGTCCCGTGTTTACGTGAACAAACCCGACACCCTGGAAGCCCTCAAGGGCAATATTCGACACGAGTGCGAGAATCTGTCGCCCGAAGTTCTCGCCGAAGTGATGAAAAATGCCATAAAACGAGCCCGTATTGTAATCAATTGTGACGGCGCCCATTTAACCGATATCATCTTCTCAACTTATCCAATAAAATGCTAAAGGTTCAAATACACATAATCACAAAACAGAATTGAAGTATTTCATTCAGAAAAAAAAATGAGAGCCAAACAACATCGGATGACTTCTTTTGAAACACCTTGTACTTCCTTGACTTAAAAAATGACACACAGTGTTATGTTAATGATTAATATATCATCGGCAACGAAAAGGCTATATTGTAAGTAAGTAAGCGATTTTTTAGCTATTTGGGTTATAAGTGTTACGTTATTTGCAGTTCACGCGTGATTCATGACATGTGCCAAGGTCGCAACTGTTGAGTTTTCTTTGACACTTTATCATGAATGAACCTACAAAGGAACAACGCTCATTAAGTTCTATTGTCAAAACTCGTGCTCTGCGAAAAATGTATTTCGCAAGTTACGCCCATTTAGTGGTCGTCATAATCGACGCACCCAGCTGGCTGTTCAAGGCATTGTAACCAAATGTCGCACCTATTCGTCGCTCTATTGGATATCAATCCTCCAAATCGTATTCGTAAAGTGCGTACCGAGGAGATTATTAAGGATGTATCTGCAAGTGTATATGAAGATCGAGATATGTCCATTCGTCGCCGATCGTAGCAAGTGACTTTGTGTTATTCGACAATCTGGAATACGGTACATAAAGGCCTTGATCTAATTCCATCCAAAACACAGCTGGTACAGGAGCTGCAGCCAGGCGATCTACCACAATGTCATCCTTTCGGTCATTGAGCCTTAGAGAACCTGGATGAAGGTCACCCTTTCTATCGAAAAATTATCTTCATCGTCGAGGGTCAGTTTTGGCTCAAAGGATATGTCAATAAAACGAATTGCCGAATTTGGTCCGAAGAGCAGCCAGAGGCCGTTGAAGAGCTGTCAATGCATCCTGAAAAATGCTGTGCAACCCTTTAATTGTACCAGTATCACGGCCTGGTATGTTAGAACAGCTACATCCTTTGTTTTGCCACTGGAATTTAGGATTGTATTTGCATTTGAGCCACTTTTTTGATTTAGTATTCAATTCGGTTCCACATGTTGGAGAACATTCACCATTTCTCTGTTTGCTTTATATTAACTTCAAAAACATGCGTTTATAAAGTTGCATTTGTTTCCAGGTAGAGCTAAGTATTATAATACTATGTACTGCAACATGTTGCTGTATATTCCATGCATTGAAGTTTTATTTTTGCAAGAGAGTCAATTAAAACTTTCCAGTAACAGCTTTTCTTGTTTCACATTCCTAAGGATTGTACAATTTTTGCATAGTTATTATATACATATACCCATGTATGTATATGGTTTATATACAGTTTTATATAAATTTTGTTTTCAAATTTTTGTGTTTTCGATTTCAAAAAAAAACTACATCATTTTATAATAAATTGTAATATATGTATCGTATGCACATTCAATATGTACGTAACTTGTACGAAATTAGTGTAAGTGAAAACCGTATCTTATAAAGAAGAATATGATGCGTTTTAGTTTATTTACATTTAATTGAAGTCAGGATGCAAGTTGTACAAGGAGGAGATTTGAGGTGATAGAATATAATAAAAATACTGCAGTAGCCCCTCAGATTGGTTGTAATATGATAGTTTGTAAAATTATAGCAATTGACATGACGTCATTTGCTGCAGACGATGTTGATGGTAATTGATCCGTAAGAACCGTAAGACTGATAAATACAATTTTATCGATATTGAGGATATTAATCGATATTACGGCACTTTTCAGAAAACTGACCAAAAATGACAATTTGATTTTTTCACATTATATTACTAAAAACTCTATTTCTAGATCACAGGTATCATCAAAAAGCAAAGATGATTTTTTTAGGAGAAAAAGGACCTACGAATTGTCTCATACGCAGAAGTCAACTACGAGTTAATTCGTAAATCCTTTTTCTTTAATGTTTTGTTTTATAGTTATTTTGATTTATTATAATTATCATAATTTTATTATTATTTTCTTTCTTTTTAGTTTTATAAACATTTTCTGATTATTGTTATAATTATCAAGAACCCAATTTAGATAAGAAAAGGCCACTGACTCAAGATGAAATTGAGTACAACGCAAATCTAAGCAATTCAGAATATGACGGGATTTTTAGCGATGATAGTAACGACCTCTATGAACCTTCTGATCATACAAGTGATAGTGAAGATGAAGTCATCTCCGAACCAGAAGACGTCTCCCAACCTGATGATAATGACGATGATTTCCAAGCAACAACTTCAAATGCGAATGATGATTTATGGATAGGAATTCCTGAATTATTTAGTTTTCAAGAAAATGTTGGTGTGAAATTAGATACATCAAACAGTACAGTATTTATTTTTTTCGGATGTTTTTCTTGCATTACTGGTAGAACAAACTAATGTATATGCTGCGCAAGAAATTGCAAAAGGCGGAAATGGGAATGGAAATGCTATAAAAAAATCTACAAGGTTATCAAATTGGCCAGACGTAAGTGCTGCAGAGAAGAAAGTTTTTGTTGCACTTTTATTGCAATGGGACCTTGTAGTTTTAAATCAATAGAACATTACTGAAGCACAAAGAAGCTATATAATGTAAACTTTTGGCGCTCACATATGAGCCGAAATCGATTCCAGTTGCTACTTCGATATTTTCATTTGGTTGATAACTCAATACCATCTGCTGACAGATTATACAAGGTGAGATCAATCCTAAACCATTTCAATAATGTTATTCGTGAAAATTATGTACCAAGTAAAAATATTTGTATTGACGAATCTATGATGCTATGGCGGGGAAGATTGCTTTTCCGCCAATACATAAAAAATATAAAACAGATATATGGTATCAAACTATATGAACTATGTGAGACTGACGGTCTAGTAATGAAAAAAAAATTTACAGCGGGAAATCTGGGGAAACTACCAATAATGTAGGTCACACTGCTGACGTTGTTTTACATTTACTTGATGACTACCTCGATAAACGCTACACTCTTTACATGGATAATTTTTATAATTCAGTTAGTCTTACAATACTGTTACATACACGAAAAACTTATGTGTGTGGAACCCTGCGAAATACCGGAAAAGGAAACCCCAGAGATGTGGTAAATCGTAAACTGAAAAAATGGGAGTGGTTTTGGTAGCAAAATTGTCCTGTTATTGTATGCAAATGGAAAGACATGCGAGATGTCCTTACCATTTCAAAGATGCATGCTGTTGAAATAGTAGAGGTGCCCAATCGCAATTGAAAAATTTCTATGAAACCTAATATAATTCGAGATTACAATAATGGAATGTCTGGCAGTGACCGATCAGATCAAATGATTTCGTGCTACACATCACTCTGAAAGACTATTAGATGGCCCAAAAAGGTTTCACTACATATTACAGACATATATATACGTAATGTTCAGAGAATTTTTCAAAAAGTAACTTCATCTAAAATAGAACTGATAAAGTTCAGAGAAGAATTAGTCGTCGCGTTGATTGGAGAAGAGATTCAACCAGTTTTGAAAAGAAATAGATTGCAAGAGCTCCATTATTTAGAGTCTATACCACCAACCGCAAAAAAACAGCGCCCGACAAAGCCATGTCGTATATGTAACCAAGCAAAAGAACGCCGAGAAACACGTTACTTCTGTCCAGCCTGTGAAGAGGAGCTAGCCCTATTTCTTATATTTGAGTTAATTATTCCATTATATTGAATGAATTTTTCCATTACTTGTTTTTTGTTTTTAATAAATGTTCAGTTCACGCATGCCATTATTGACTTTAGTGCGGAACACAATTGCGACGTTTCGACGTACGGCGTCAAAAATGATACGCTGTCAAAAATAAAACACACATGTTCCTATGATCTCTCACACAATTGACGCCGACAACGTATTGGCGTTTTTGCGTCGTACATTCAATTATATCCATTTCTATTTTTTACGCCACGTACGGCGATGTTGGTAAATAAAATTCAAAATTGGTGGAATTATTTATAAAATAAAACAATTGTTGATAAAAAATGACCGGAAATAATTTAAATGAAAAGATTATCGAGGAGGTAAGGACATATAAAATGTATTATAAAATGTAAACATATGTATGTTAATGTATAATACGGTGCTACGTTGTACGCCGCTATTGTGTGCATGGTGGACGTATGGACGAATTTGCACGACGTTTTACGTCCGAACGCCGTACGTTGTACGTCGATGCGTCGCAATTGTGTTCCGCACTTTTTTGTTCTTTTCCCAGAAGCCATTTATCGATACTAGCACTGATATAATACGGTTTTATTCGTAGCTTCACAAAATGACAGGTTTAGTGAGTACGAGATAACTCGTAGTTGGCACCCTAGAAGGGAACGCAATCTACAAGTTATCTCGTAGTTGACAGTCAACGTGTTAAAGGCGACCTCAACTCATACACTATACACCGAACATTTAATAAAAGACAGCACTATAATCACCAATCGGGTACTATTAATCAGGCATTCAATAGTAATGCAGATCTTTCGATGCATTTATTTGTGATATTCTAATCCTTTTTTATTTTAATATTTCCCGACAATTGATGTTACAGACTTTGACCAACGAAGTCATATATCTATATTGAGATAACTGTGTGTAAAACTTATTCAAACGTTTTTGAAAATGGTCGTTATGTAAGAAGTCAGTTTTGCGCATTGTGTGATTTTTACGATCATTATAACCGGCCGGCCATCTGAGTCAACAATCAGCCTTAGGGTACAGAAATTCGAAGAAGCTGCGTCGGTGTAAAATGTGACCGCACCCGTATATCCTTATATAGGTCGTTTGGATAAAAATATTGCTGGTGTGGCACAAAGTGTGAACCAGGCCGCGATGACCTCAATTCGTCGTCATCCACAGCAGTTGAAACTTTCTTACAGCACCGTTAAGCGGACCTATTTTTGTACGCCTATAAATTTCAGGTGATACAGGAACTGAAACCTGAAGACCATTGCAGCGCCGCATATTTACCAATGGATGTTGGAACAACACGAAGTTGATGCCAAATGTTCACATTTCCTCCTAAACTGTTACTTTAACAATCATAGCTGCCACATCATCGCATCAATCTATTAAATTTTGATAGATTAAGAAACTGGAATAACTTTTTTTGTAATGCATGGAATTTATCCAATCTTCCTCCATTTGAAAGCCCATTGAATTGTATTACAAAATGTTTTATTAGTCTTAAAGATACGTGTATTTGAACGCCCGCCTTGCTTCGTGATGCAAGTGCGGCATCTTAGCAAAAAGTTGTTCATTACTGCCCGCAAAGTAGAGGCTGGAATTGCAGTTATTTTCGCTCGTATTGATTGTTTTACGTCATCCACATTTGACGGTTGCGGTTTGTACACGTCGTGTTTACAAATAACCCCAGAAGAAAAAGTCTGCTGGACTTAGGTCAGGCAACATGGGTGGCTAACGGAAGGTTGGGTTTCTTGAAATGAGCCTGTTAGGAAATTGTCTGCGTAATTCGAAAATAACCTATGCTATGTGTGCAGTTGCACCATCTTGTTGTAACCACACAGAGTTTGAACGAATTCCCTTTCGGCGTAGTTCTGTATAGAAAACTTCTTTTAGCATACTGAAGTAACGCTCTCCATTAACGGTAACACTGTGTCCGCTTTATTCAAAGGAGTGCGGCCCGACAATACAACCAAAAGAAACTGCACACCACACTGTGACGCGAATTGGATGCAATTACCTCTTGTGAAGTATTTTTGGGTTGGAACCACTCCAAGTGCGACAATTTTATTTATCTACATACATTACCGTTCACATCGAAATGAGCCACATCGTACATGAAAAGCCAATTCAGTAAGTTCTCGTCCTCCTACACATTTCCAAGCATCGTCCGGCGAAATTCCAAGCGAGTTGGCAGGTCTGCTGCAGTAAGTTTATTAGCCTTTTCAATTTTTTAGGGGAATAAGTTCAAATCCATGTGCATTATTGGCTGCAAAGTCTGCCTACTGGCACCCATTTGCGGAGATAATCTCCTTGTTGAAACAGTGGGGTTCCTCTCTATGGCATCAGCGAACGTAAGGGTTTCATGTATAAGGCCTGTTAGCGACTGTCCCATGCTCTGCCAAATTATTCACTAGTATCGTATTGGTCCACCTAATCAGAGGATTGCCGCTAAACGTGCGCCTATACTATCTTTCAACCAAAACTAGAGACTGGCCACTAGCCAGTACATGTAGTTCAAGAAAAAACTACACCACCGCAATCAGTCACGGTAACGTGTGGTTTTTATTCCTGCGCCATCAGGTTTTGAATCATCGAACTGTGCTTCTTCGAAAATACGAATTCAATCATAGCGACAACGTAGACGTTGACAATTTTTACATGTATTCTTATGGAAGAAGAACAAGAGCCAGAGGTAGACGACATAAATGCTAATTCTTTTAGAACGAAGTTCCTTATCGCAGGTTGCGGGACACAACTTTTCTTTTAACACTTTTATGCTACAACCCAGTATTAACTACATTTTTTAATGTGTCTGAGAAGATCTCCCCAAATCCCTCATGGGATGTAATGGGAACCCACCAAAAAGTAAATTTAGAGAAGCCAAAGTGAAAGAAGTTTAAAAATACCATTTTCTTATATAAGTGCCTTTTGCTAAAAAGGTAAATTTTCTCAAAAAAAAAAATACCTATTCACATTCTTAAACAAATTAGAAATAAATAGTTTCCATTACATCCCAAGAAGGGCTAGGGGAGAACTTCTCACAACCAGTGAACTGTGCGCTTTATAGTTTTATACTCACTGATTGGGACCTACAGTTTATACCGGTTCCGAACGGTATTTTGAGAGGTTTTTTTCATGGCTAACTACTCGATAGTGTCGCCGTCACTAAGCGAGGTGACCGTCGTCGAAAGACATTTTTTAAGTTGGTCAGAGCACGTATGGAACCCAGGATCTCCTGTACAAGAGGCGCGCACACTAACCATTGCACCACCGACGGCCACTAAACAAATTACCTTTTCTTAATTACCTTTTCTTAAAAAATACCTTCTCTTAAAATACCTTCTGAAAAAGCACCTCTTATTAAAATAAAATATTTTTTTTAAATAAGTACCTTTTCTTAAAAAATAACTTTTCTGAAAACAAATGCCCTTTCTTAAAAACCTACATTAAACCTACTACCGTTTCTTTAAAGACTAAATTTTTATGAAACAAAATAAATTTTCTTGAGATAAAAGTACCTACTCTTAAAAATGTACATATTCTTGAAAACATTACAAATTCTAAAAAAAATTCCCTTTCTTTAAAAACAAAATTTTCTTAAAACAAATAGATTGTTTAAACAAAATTAATTTTCTTACAAAATTTCATGTCTTACAATTTTCTAAATTTATTCAAGCTCAAGACCTTTTTAAATAATATAAAGCTTATTTATTAGCTTAATACTACTTTCAAAAAAGTCGAGCATAAAAATGCTCCAAAGATACCAAGGCTATCTGTATAGCTATTTCGGATCTTGCCAAGATCTTCATCAGCATACGTTTTTTGAAAGTAGTATAAAGCTAATATATAATGGGTTTTTTAATAAGAGCGCTATAAAAGTTTTTTTTAAATAAAATAAAACCGGTTTTAGATACCACTGAAATTATTTATTCCTGTGACAGGACGTTCGATGCCATTATGTACGGAACTCGATTTCTTTTGCATGACCACCATGGGCACGCTTGCAGCAGTCCAGACGCTGAACCCAATTTTCGACGGTTTTCAAGCATAAATCGGCCGATACTTCTGCAATTTCACGTTCGATATTCGTACGAAGTTCATCAATCGACGCTGGCTTGTTGGCATAGACCATAGACTTGACGTAGCCCCACAGGAAATAATCTAACGGCGTCAAATCGCACGACCGAGGCGGCCAATCGACTGGGCCATTTGGTGAGATAACATGTTCACCAAACCATTGATTTGCATTCACAGTAATGTGCCGGTCTTGATCATCACGGAAGAAGTACGGCCCAATGACACCGCCGGCCCATAAACCTCACCCAACCGTAATTTTTTGGGGATGTAATGATGACTCATGGATTACATGTGGATTTCTGTCTGACCAATAACGCAGATTTTGCTTATTGACGAAGCCGTTCAGCCAGAAATGAGCTTCATCGCTGAGGATGATTTTCCGATGAAAATCCGAATTATTTTCAAGTTGTTATGGTGGTCAAGCGGCTTCAGTTCTTGCGTCAATTTGATCTTGTAAGGATGTAGGGAAAGATCTTTTCGCAAAATTCGCCACAACGATGCCCAATGCTTGAGAATGGCGTGTGAGAGACACATTTGGGCTTTCTTGAACTGAAGCCTCAGCGACAGCAATATTGTCGACACTACGGGCACTTCTTTGTCTCAGTGGCACCGGAACATTTTGTACTGTACCTGTGTATTCAAATTTTTCCACTAGACGCTCAATTGTTGATCTGGTTGAACGATTATGACGATGATAAATTGGACGTAGCGCTCTTAAAGTTGGGCCACTGACTCCAAATTTCGGTAGTACAATTTAATAATTTCGACTCGTTGTTGGCTCGTATATCTTTCCATGATAAAATGGCAAACCTTACTGAAGAGAAAGGTCAAAAGAGCGGGAAAAAATATGTCGTCGTTTGCTGTCCTTATGGATTTACTTTTATAGCGTCTCTGTTGAAAAACCCTTTATAATCTTTATATTATTTAAAAAGTCTTGAGCTTGAATAAATTAAGAAAGTCGTAAGTTTAGAAAACATACCAAATAAAAACCCCCAAAAGGGAAATGATAAAAATTCATTTCCTTAAAAATAAAATAATACCTTTTATTTTCTTTTCTAGCGATAGGTAGCTTCTCTGAAAATAAGTACAGTTTGGTAAGAAAATAACCTTTTCCTAAAAAGTGTATCATTTCTTGAAAAATTAATTTTTCTTAAGAAAGTACTTCTTTTAAAAAAATTTATACTCTTATGGCTTTTTCTTACAGAATGTACTTCCTCTTAAAAATAGTACCTTTCATAAAAAAACATTAGCTTTTCATAAAAGAAGTACCTCTTTTTAAAAAAGGACCTTTTCGGGAAAATATAATACATATTCTTAAAAAGAGGACCTAAAAATATATATTTTTTTTAGCAAAGTACATTCTATAAAAAAAATTTTCTTTAAAAAAATCATTCATTTTACAAGAAGTATCGTTGCTTAAAGATCCATTTAAATTAGTACATAATAGCTATATAGCGAAAGAAACTTCGTTCCAACCGTGTGCCCTCTGACACCAGATGTGATATTTGTATTTCCCTGTCGTCAAGAAGGCAGATTGTTGCCAGTGTAATACATAAAATATTATGTGTCGAAAAACGTTTTTCTATTTTGCTGACAATTAAGATATATTGAAGTTTTTTAAGAAATATGAACGGAAGTGGTAAATTGTGTATTCCATAGGGTGAAAAATTACATTCGGTGTGATTTGCGTCCTTCCGGCCTGAAAAAAATACCAATTTAAAAATAATTTCCGAGATTCGTTTGTATGCGTTAGTGACCATACATGTAAACGTAAAGAAGAGTGACAAATTTTGGCGCCAAGTGATTGTGGTTATCGACAGCGTGTTTTGAATTAATGCTAACGTTATCGCCCTGATTGTGCTTATACGCTAAAGCTGTTACGGTGACCGTTATCATCACACGATAACAACCTGTTTATGCCCCGAGTTATATGACATGGACTTGGACAATATGGGGTTTCAACAGGAATGTGCGACTTGCCACACTGCGCTTGAAAAAATTACCATATTACGAACGAAGAATCCAGGACGCATTATCTCACGAAACAACCAGGTGAAATGACCTCTAAGAACTTGCAATTTGACACTATTCGACTTCTTTCTTTAAGGCGACGTAAAATGTAGGATCTATGCCAATAAGCCCGAGAAGATGCCGAGAAAAATCGTGCGCTTTATAAATGATACAGCCTGAACTATGTCAAAAAACAGCAGACAGTTGTCCGAGGCCTTCGGCCACGGACTGTCCTTGCAGGCTGTGTCATAGACACGGCCATTAAGTTTAACGTAGAATACGCCATCCGATAAGACAGAAAACATATATAACAGTAAATAACATAAGCAAATGAATTTATTTATTTGATAGTTACTTTTGATAATATACATAAGCTTATGGTAGGAAAAATATATGTTTTGTTGTTGTTGTCGTATTACCTATACCTATTTACTTATACCTACTTACTTATACCTACTTACTTATACCTACTTACTTATACCTATTTACTTATAAATATTTACTTATACCTATTTACTATTACCTATACCTATTTACTTAAATCGACTATTTGTTGTTGTTGCCGCTATAGGAACTGTAAATTAAATCCATTATTAGGAATTTATACATTACATTAATATATACATATGTACATATGTATATGTATGTAGGTATAAAACTTACCTATTTGATTAATATTGGGTGCTGCCGCTGCTGTTGCGATTTGTTGCATATTTGTTGTTGATGTCGCTCCTACAAATTAATTAACATTTTTAATAAAAATATATATACACAAGGGAAAACAAAACTTACCTGAGTATTTATTTCTCTGCATAGCAACCACTCGTTGCTTTCTTGTATTTCGTGTAGGTGCCATTTTGATTAGTAGTTTTCATTTTAGTTCACTAAACGTCAACTGTCAGCTGCTGTCAAACAGTATTGTTATTTTACTTACTTGGCAGCACTTTCATTTAACATAAAAATGTATGAATTAATTTTTTCATATATTTTTTATAATTATATATCCATGTTAAATTCAAATTCACATTTAACTTTTTGTTTCACTTAAATACATAAGTAAATATACGAAATTTCAATATTTCATCAATCAAAACAACAGCCGAAGGTTTGTGTCCACACTGAAACAGCATCATAGTTTGTGTCCACGCTACAAACTCAAACACTCAACCAAACCCCACACATATGTTTGACTGTATGTGTTTAAACAATTTTCATTTGAGAAATTTAAATATTAGGAAGATATCAACCAATACGAAATGTATATCAAACGAAAGATAACACCTTCATTTACCTACAAAAAAATTCTTAAAAAAAGTTATCTCGCCGTTTCCTCATAATCAATAAAATAAAGATTACAACAATAACAATCTGACATGACTATACCGTAAGGTAAGACGTATTCTACGTCAAAAGTCATGGAAATTATTCTTACACGCATCCTGTTTGGCCAGAAGAGTCATAATAATCATTTAACGGATACTGTGTTTAATAAATGCCGTAGCCTGAAAAACATGATGATATAAAAAGAAAAAAAATAATTTCTGCAAATTTTCGTGAGTTTTATTTTAAATAGAAACTTTGTGTATCTTATTGGAACAACCTATATATTTACTTATTACATGGCATCAAGAGCGTTTTAAAAGCTCTCTAAAATTATGTTCCATATAATATAAATCACGTCAAACCGAACCGTATTATATGATATATGTCAAAACTTTTTAAAACACACGCGATAAAATGCACTTAGACCTGCATACAAAATCTATATTTTAGCCTAATGAAGGACAATTTTGAGAGCCGAGCATGTAAAACTAGTATCAATGTGATAACGTTACAATAGTTATCACTTCTAAACTACAAACGTTATAAACTATAACATTACAAGCAATAAAGAAATAAATTTTATTAAAAATTTTCTATAAAATTCAAATCAATTTTCTTTCTTTTTTTAATAAGAGCAAAGAAAGGCAAGAAAACTATAACAATTTCAATAAAAGTGATTAAACTTAATTACATTATTGTCTTCTTCCTTTATTACATTCATTTCCTGTTTATTACTTGTTTTGTTGTCTTCTTTACGTTTTGTTCGCCATTCTATTTGATTGTTTTTCAGCAATTTGTCATCTCATTTTTATTCAATTTATGTTTACATATTTCTCTGTTTTATTTTCTATTAACAGGGAAAACTTTTCACACTCGGTGTATCTTCAGTGTTTTGGCATCGATGAAAACTTTATTGACTTGAAATTACAAACTTTATATGTTTTTCGGCTACGTTTTACACACAGCAACATCAACACAAATAAGAAGGAGCAAAGGACATAATCGAACAATTGGAGGGGTGAAAAGTTTTCTTTAGTTCGAATCGTTTCCTTTTTTTTCTTCGATTTCAATTTGCTCAGTTGTCAAAATCATTAAAAGTATGAAAGTTTGATAGTAACATTTGTTTACTGTGCAAATTGTAGAGAAGCCAGCAAAGAAGCACGAAAACCAATTACAGCAAATGTTGACAGCGCTAAAACCGATAAATATGAATAAAACCCAATAAATTTAATAAACTGAGAGTAGAGTGAGAAAAATTTGTAACTGACACTCTGCTAAAAAAGCTCAGCTTTAAGCGTCAAATTAAAATAGCTATAATATTTAAATAAAATATTTAAATTCTGAGATATTTAAATAGTTTTTTTTCAGTTAATTGTAAGCAGTTCATACTACAAGCTTGCAATTTCAGGATCATGTTTCCAAGTGGAAAATGGTTGTTTTTTGTTGGAATATTGGCATTGAAAACTACAATGGTGTATCATAACATTCCATGAAGGGAGTGGGGAAAGCTTCTCACAATCAGTAAGATATGCGCTTTCTACTTTTACACTTACTGACTGGGACCTACAGTTTTACACCGGTTCCGAACGGTATTTTGATATGCTTTTTCATGACTAACTACTCGATAGTGTCGCCATCACTTTGCTAGGTGACCGTGGTCGAAAGAAATGCAACTTATGAAAATACTCTGTAAGTATGGAATCGAAACACTCAGTTACAACACGTGCTACGAATAAACAATACAGGAGACTGAGAAGGGACGAAAATCAACTATTTAGGAAAAAACGTGGAAAGACTGAAATCTGCGGGATTAACAATGAATCCCGAACATTTTTCCACAGGGTAAAAAGATTGAACAATGGGCTGCCCTACTGCATGGACGAGAATGGGAATCTGGTGACAGATACGAAGTGTGTGCTCAAAATGTGAAGTCACCACTTTTCAGCACTACTCCAGCACTCCTCGACTAAAAATGAGGAGGTGATGATTGTGGAAAATAGTGTAGATTGTACCCTCCCAACGAAGCCAATGCATGATTTGAACGGAAATCTCCAGGCTTAAGAATAATAAAGCCGCAGATGTGGATCGGCGATCCGCCGACCATTTTAAGGTCGCATGCATCAAATTATATACGGGAATATGGTTGGGAGAATCTATGCCATGCGATTGTAGTCTCAGTGTATTATGGCGTGTATTCAAAAACTGTAAATGTTCCAACTTTCGCGGTATCAGTTTTTTTATCCATCGCGTATATGGTCGTGCCGGCGAATAATGTGAAAGACTAAAGCCAATTATTGAAAACCTGATTGGACGTTATAAGTGTGGTTTTAGACCAGGCAAGTCCACGACTGACCAAATATTCACGCTACGCCAAATCCAGGAAAAGACCCACGTAAAACAAATCGATAAATAAATAAATGGTTTCCCATTACATCCCATGAAGGAATTAGGGAGAGCTTCTCACAACCAGGGAGCTGTGCGCTTTATAGTTTTATACTCACTGATTGGGACCTACAGTTTTACACCGGTTCCGAACGGTATTTTGAGAAGCTTTTTCATGGCTAAGTACTCGATACTAAGCGAGGTGACCGTCGTCGAAAGAAATTTTAAGGTGGTCGGAGCAGGAATCGAACCCAGGCTCTCCTGTACAAGAGGCGCGCACACTAACCATTGCACCACCGACGGCCACATACCATCTTTTTGTCGATTGCAAAGCTGCTTTCGATAGCCCTATACGGGGAAGATTGTACGAAGCTATATCTTAACTTGTTCTGTCTCCGTAAAAACCGTGATCCGTCTCCGTAAAAACAAGCTGACCAACACCAAATCAGCAGTGAAAGTGGGGAAAAACCTCACTTAACCATTCTGTACCAAGCGAGGACTTAGACAAGGCGACACACTTTCGTGCAATCTCTTCAACATCTTAATGGAGATAATAAGGAGAAAGGCTACAGTAAATACGAACAAGACAATTAACACGAAAAGCCGTATGCTGCTGGCGTATCCTGGCGATATAGACATCATTGAACGAAATTTGCGAGAGGTTACTGCAGTATTTTCAAGAACCGAAAAGGAATCGAAAGAAAATTGATGGTGTCAACGACTCGAGAAACCTCTCGACTTGGTCCGCACTTGAACGTTGACAACCGATTTAATTTTGAAGTGGCAGATGAAGTTGTCTACCTTGGAGCCGCCGTGAGCAAGGACAACAACGTCAGCCTGGAGATTAATAGAAGAATTTGTGCTTACAAATAGATGCTGTTTAGAGGCTAGCAAGCAGTTTAGGATCAAAGCCCTCTCTTGGCGGACAAAAGTCCAGCTACATCAGACTCTCATTTTACCTGTCTTGACATATGGCTCCGAAACTTGGGTCATGTCGCAAGCGGATGAAAAACACCTAGGAGTTGTCGAGAGAAAAATTCTCCGTAAAATATATGGTCCTGTTAGAGAAAACGGCGAGTACCGACGTCACTGGAATGCAGAGCTATATAGCCTATATTCTGACGTGGATATAGCTAGGCGAATCAAATTAGGCCAGTTGCGTTGGCTACGCTATGTTATGATAATGAATTAAGATGAGCCAGCGCGAAAGGTTAGTGTATCCTTGGTGTTACCAACTAGCGAGAAAAGGCGAAGGATAGAGCCAGTTGGAAGAATATGTTGAAGCTTGTTTAATTTGTTTGTTTAATTAATATATGTAAAACGTCTGACCTCACGAGGTTGTAAAATAGTCAACAAAAGTAAGGTTAGCCATTTCTGCCTAACCTATATAGATTTAACCTATATAGATTTAACCAAAATAGATTTAAAGAATGAAATAAATGGTTAAATTGTGAAAAATTAAATATTGAAATTTTTAAATATTTAGATGTACCAAGTTTTAAAAATTTTAAACTTTTCGTCATTTATATAAATGCATACTACCTTTTTTTTCATCAAAGGTTTTGATAATTTTCTTTTTCTATCCTGGCGTGTTAAATCTCTGACGCCAACACAATACCCTCAATGGGATATACGCAAAAACACTACAGTGGATTTTACATTTTATACCTCAAACCTCTTAAATCATTTAACCACATAAATATGGTCAAATGCGAATGTTGTCCAGTGGATTTGTTGCAACAGCAAAGTGGCCAGCATGTACCAACGCCCGCGTGCATAGACAAATCTACGTATGTTATGTTAAATATCATTCTGGTTTTACTCCTCCACCTTTAGATCCTGTCGGAAGTCCTTTTACTATGTATGATATTTGGTTAAAGCGGTAAAACAGTAAGCTCGCGCAACATTCGCGTTTTTAAAAACACATACCACCAATGTGCAGCCACTGCAACACAGAATTTAACCAAGTTGTTCAACATCATGTTACATGTAGCCCACTCAAATGACCAAAGTAACCGCTACTAGTACCAACTCCACCTTATGCTTTCTTGTGGACACAAGCATTAAAAGGAATGGGTGGAAAATGGTCAAAGAGGTGAAAGAGGTTTGTATGTAAAAGCTTTTAGCTATTTTCACTTACAACATGAGGTGTCGTTTACTTTTTTTTATCCACATTTGCATGGTCGTTTCTTTGTAGATAGGTCTGATCGAAAGCTGGAATTCCAAAATGATTTTCGTACACAATGGTATGAAATAATCTCACTGCGACCAAAGTACGGGTAATAAAAACATGTTTGGCGTCAATTCAACAGTGACCCACTGTTTACCAATAACTACAAATTGTTTTTCAAATGTAGAGAATCTTTCGGGTGTTAAAATACATCTTATGTCAACAAATTATGTTAGCAAATGGCACTAAAACCCATGCTTGGTTACCTCAAAACTTCTTGTGATAAAAAGATTCCAAAAATCAATACGTTACCTAAAACCTACAGCTTATACCGCTGCTGAAGTGATGAGTGATTTAAGTTGCCAATTGTAAACTTTAAACCTCACATAACCTGGCCCTGATGGGATAGCGCAACTAGAGTGACACCCTGATACTTTACACGAGACGGATTAAGCTATCTAGCACTTCAATTGGGTGTAGAGAATTCTAAGTGGTATTCATTCAGAAAGTGAAGAAAAACAAAACGGTTTCACATTACATCCCATGAAGGGATTGTGGAGAGCTTCTCACAATCATTGAGCTGTGAGCTTTCTGGTTGGTCACACACTGATTGGGACCTACAGTTTTAAAGCGGTTTCGAATGGCATTTTTTATATTATAAAATTGTAGTAATTGTCTCCCCAAGCAGGGATATTGAATAGCAAAAATTATGTGTGTGGACACAAGTATACTATAATTGCCACAAGCTCGAAATACACATTGTATTAGCATCCTAACAACAAAAGCAGATTTTTCAGTGAACACACAGTTGCCTTCTTTATCATGGTAGACCTTGTAATATTAGAAACTAGAACTGGAAGTCCAAAATTCCATTCGAAATTTAAAAGACATCAATTGAAGTTCAAACATTGCACATGAAATGTAAAAGACATCAATTGCAATCTAAAACAGATGAGCTGTAATTTGAGAGACGCCAATCGACATTTAAATGATATCAATCAAAATTTAAATGACATAAGCTGAATTTGAGCATATCGTCGGTATCCTGCAAAAAGATCTGAAGTCACATAATTGTGTTTCTGAGTTATTGAAGATTTAAAGTTTAAAATCATTAACCCTGCTGTTAGATTAAGCCCATTTGGTCCAAATAATGGCTAGTTTTCTTTGTAAGTTTTGAACGGTGATATATACTGACTTCATTTTTCAGGTCACGTGATCTTTTTTATAAACCAATGGCATGAGCAAAAATTAAATTTTCTAACTAGAAACAGGACTGAGTCAAATAAGAAATTACAAATTTCAGATTAAGGGACCATTTGGTCCATAGAATATATTCTTTGATTTTCTTTACAATTATGTTCAAAATATAAAATAACAATAATAATAAAAATATTTGAGTATTACTGACCCAAGATAGATACAAAGAATACGAGTAGATGGTTATTTTGTTTGTAAATTGCAGTATGGACCAAATGGTCTCTTAGGCTAACATTCGTTAAAAATACGAATCTTAGGTTTAGGGACCATTTGGTCCATAGTATATTTCCTTTGATTTTCTTTACATTTATTTTCAAAACAAAGATGATAATAATAATAACATTATTTGGTGAATATTGAACTAAAATATATACAACGAATGCGATTAAATTGATATTCTGCATCAAAATTGCAGTATGGACCAAATGGTCCCTTAACCTAACATTCGTATTTTTTTCCTAACCTAACAGCAGGGTTAAGTAGTTTTGATGTGAAAATCGATATTAAAATCTGATAGTTAAAGCATTTATAAATAAGATGAAGTCAAAAAATGCAATTCAATTTTATTTATTTATTTTTTTTATACAAAAATAAAATGAAACTTTGGAAAAAATATATATTTATGGACATGGTTTTTTTTAATGAAAATGTTCTGGTGGTTTGGCTTGTTATCAAGCTTTTGTACCAGTGATGGAACTGGTTCGGGATAGCTGCTGACTTGCAAATATTAAGTAAATCTGTTTTCTTTTCATTACTTATAGGAAGGTTGCTTTTATAGATCTTATTGTTGTTAATAAATTTTTAAGTAGGTTATGAAATACCTGTTTTTTCTGCTGGGTGTATTATCTTTGAATTTGAGGACTTGGCCATTTTTTGCAGCAAAAATAAGTAAAAAATTTGTGGACTTGGGTCTTTTTTGCTCGACAAATTTGGGTGTTTTGGACATAGAAAGATTTGTTTTGATACAATAACTACAAAACTACAATAAATAGACATGGGATTTTTTTACAGGGCATACACTTTGACTTTGCGGACACTGTTTCACAAAATAGTGGACTTGAGACCTTTTGCAGGATACCGACGAAATATTAATTTAAATTTAAAAGTCATATTTTGAAGTCAAATAATCTAATTATTTGTACAGCGTATTTTTTTGTTATTATTTTTTTTATTTTATATTAAACACATTTCATGGAATTTTAGGAGGACTATGTATGAAATATGATTTCAGACAAATGTCCACCATTTTGCTCGATACAAACATTGGATTTTTTAAGCGCGTTTTCCTTAACACCACGTAATGTTTCTGGTTTCTGGCTCGTCTCGAATATTCATTCTGCTTTAGGTGTCTAATTGTCTCTGACTTATTGACATACACTTTGTCTTTTAAATATCCCCATGAAAAAAAGAGTCGGGCGCAGTTAAATCTGGCGAACGAGGTGGCCAAGGGAAATCATTATTTTTTGAAATCAAACGTTGTTTGTTTGTTGGAACCACAAATTAGGATGCTGCTCCACTATTGGACGCAAAATGTTGTCAATCGTTGTTCTGTAAGAAGCCCCGGAAATCTTTTCTGGCATTCCAGTCTCATTCTTGAAAAAATATAGACCGATAACTTTATCTGCCATAACACCACACCAAACAGTGTATCTAGATGGATGTAGCTGATGCTGGTGTGTTGGTCTTGGAATTTCAGAGCCCGAAATTTACAGCTTTGCTTATTGACATAACCGTTTAACTGGAAATGCGCTTCATCCGACATCAAAAGATTATTTAAAAGATCATTTTGTGTTGCTAATTCTGTAAAACGAATAGCGTGTTGCAGTCGTTGTTGGTGGTCCTGCGGAAATAGAGCTTACACAATTGTATGGATGCATCTTAAAATTTAAGTTTAAAAATCTCCGCAATGTTGTTCGGGAAATGCCCAACTGGCTGGAACGACGACGAGTTCAGACAGATGGATCATTTGCAACACTTTGCCGCACAGTTTCCACATTGTCTTCAGTACGAGCATATCGATGGCGACCTCTTCCACAACAGTCGGCCACTGAACCTTGTTCCTCAAAACGGCTGATCAAATTCCTTATCATGAAGGCTGTGAGAGCTTATCTTGAATTAAAATGTTGACGATACTTTCGCTGCGTCATAGCTATTGATCTTTGACAATAATAAAAAAATTCGATAATTTTAACATGTTGTTGTACAATGTATCTATCCATTATAAATTTCCAAGAATTTAGTGATAACCTGCAAAGAAAAAAACACAGTTATATTAGGAAACAAAAAATTTATTGTGGTTTAGCATTGGTGGGCCTTATTTGGCGCACCCTGTATTATTATAATAATTGTTAATTATATTTTACTTAATTATGTTTTAATATATTTTTTAATTTCAAATTGCAGTTGATATCGTTTAAATTCGAATTGATGTTTAAATTTCACTTGTTGCCTTTTAAACATCAATTGACATATTTTAAATTTCAGTTGATACTTTTCAAACTTCAGTTGATATTTTTCGAAATTAAATTAATATTTTTTAAATTTGAATTGAATTTTGAAATTTAATTGAATACCTGATGAAGCCGTATAAAGATTTTGGTGAATTTTATTGATTTACATATTTCTGATTATAAGGGTGAGTTTCACACCTGGTATTTAGAAGAACATCGAACATTTTATTTTCAAATTTAATTTAAATATCAAACGTCGTGCATTTAAATTTCATTAAAATGGAAAAGGACTAACTGCGAAACTGAGCATATATATTGTGTGTGACATAAGGCGAGTTATATTTGAAGCTCAATTAAAAAGCACGCAGAAAATTTGTATATTGGATGGCAAGCATGGGTCGGTTATACTTCATTTAACCCTTTGCAACAGACGCGTTCTAATTTAAACAATGTAACTGACGTGGCGTCTATCACTCCTCATTTTTAAAATGAGTTTATATGTTGAAGTTTCTGACTGTCGCCTTATTATCCTTATTTATGTACAAAAGTCAATACTTTTCGAGCTATCAGGGGATTAAAATTTTGAAATAAAATACGTTATTTTGAAAGAATTTTGGCAAGAATCGTATCTTGGAATTTTACGAAGCTGAACTATGTTTTGCTGTTGCAGTGTGTCGCTGGTTCCAGAGGGTTAGGTAGGAATCTAACCTAACCTAGGTAGGGAATAACCACATATAGAACTGAGGCTTGGAGCGAGTTTCGCAGTCGTCTGTTAAAAGCTCAGTTTAAAACCTCACAGAATATTTTCATATTAACTGGCATGTAAATGACAAACGTCGCTTATTTAAAGTTCGCGGAAGTAGAGTATGGCCAACTGTAAAACTGAGCCTTAGTTTAGTACATTATTCGTTTTGTTCCAATTTTATTGTCGACAATGCCGGGTGCAATTTAAAAGTGAATCCTTTAACTTTCCTAATAGTACTAGCAATGATATTACCTCATCCGACAACTTGGTGCTATCTTTATCTTCATGGATCCCCAATGAGATCGCTCCAAAGTCAACTCACCCGGTCAGTGACTGCAGCTAAATACAATGAATCCTTTTTCGCTCCTGGTGACAGGAGGGTATAATAAAACCATATAAAATGGGTTTCTAGCAAATGACGTTTTTTTATTTTTTTGAATTGTATATTGTCCTCATATGAGTTCTTATCGTTTGTTTTAGCTGTTCTTCTTAACGCTATTGGTGGTGGTGGTGGTGGTGTGGTTGTCCCTGGTAGCTAGTGGCAGTTACATTGAGCTTTTTGGCTTGGACGCCTGGTGCAAGGATATTGCTTGTATGGCTATGTTAAGGTATGCATGTTTCTGTCGTCCTAGTTATTGTTGCTTTATCTGTTATCCTACAATTTTTTCATTTAGTATTTGAAAGTGCTTATAGCCCTTGTGTCATACGAAAGAGTGTGTCCTTTTACGAGCGGGTATGAATGAGTGTGTGTGTGTTTGTTTGTTGTGTCCACCTTTTTCACTGTTGTTTTTTTTAACGTGCTCTTTGTTTTTTTGTTGCAAATTCTCGTTTTGTTTTTCTTTTTTGTCACAGTTGAGATTTTCATTAATAAATCTTTTGCAATAGTCATTGTATAAACGAAACGATTTCGTTTCTATATTTTTATTTTTCTCTGTACTTTAGTTGAACATTCAAGGTGTATAAGTGCGTTTTTTCTCATTGAAAGCCTTGCAGTGGTGATTGTTCCCTTTTTTTCCAATCCTATTTCTGTTTTGGCAATACTTTCTGGTCTTGTTTGTATTAGTATCTAGTGGTATGTGTTTGCCGTTTTTTGTGTTTTTGTGTTTGTTTGTATGGTTTCTCTGCTTTTAATCTTTTGCACCTCAAGTGGGTTTTTATCTTCACTTCCATTATTTCGTTGTATAACTTATGACCTGACGCTCTTGTGGTCAGTTGGGAGTGTTTTCTATGTTGTACTTGTAGATGAGCAAAAGTGGGCATTGTTTCATTGCTTGTCCTTTCTACACTCTAAATTTAAATGACAATTTTTTTTGCTAGAATTTTGGTTTCAATGCTTTCTCTTTAAGGTGTTGATAACAAAAGTTGGGTTTCAATACTGTTTTTGAAAGTGAAAAATGTTTGCCAATTTCGAAAATTTTTTCTAACTTTATTGTTTTAGTTTTTCTCTTAGAATGAGAGTGGGGTTGGCTTTAAACTTTGAAAAACAAAGTCTATAAAAAATATCAGAAATTTGAGTTTATTTGTTTCCAACTTTAACAAATACTATATTGTTACAATATTTCATGTAGGTAATCGAATTTGGATTGGTTTTTAATTTAGTCGTTAGGAATTATTAAAATATCTTATGAAAATAATTGGCAACAATTTACAGACATTATTTATTTTCAAGAGCTTTTAGTCACTGGTCTCAGCTATTTTATTATGAAGTACATAGTTTTACAAAGATGAGAACGTCTCAACTATTCTATTATAAAGTACATTGTTTTATAAAGATAATGACGTCAACGTTACCCTTGGTGGTCTTATCTTAATGAGGACAATTGAATTTTTTAAAGATAATTTTTTAACTAAGTCTAATTCAGACGCTGTTATGGATTTTAATAGCTTGTTAACTGCAAGAGTCTGGATATGAAGATCCATTTATATTTCACTATATTAAGGTATTAATGTTGTAAAGTATTATCGTTGAAATAAATAATGGATACCGTTGTATCTGCTTTAAGAAATAATAGGCTGACTCACCGCTGATTCCAAAACTTTTAGGATAATGTGAAAGCTGATATGGTGACCTGATATGTTGAAGCACGAAGCAGGCAAGTGATTTTTAATACTTTTGAATGTTGTGATATTTTGAACCTAAATTTCAAGTTGTAGTTTTACTATAATGATATAAGACCCAAATCTAGCGATAAATCTAGGAGCCGAAAAGTAATCAGCAAACTTATCTAAGTGTTGCGGGGGGGGGGGCAGATTGTGTGGTTAGGTTTCTCTATGTAGGCCGGTATCGATTCGCGTGGTGTTCCCTGAATTACGCGGTTCCAAAATAGAAATCACGGGAATTCTACAATATGAGATTTATGTATTTTCGGGATAGAATTAGCAGTCAAGTAGTGAGGTACTTTTTATTAGTAGTTCGTACGTTGACTATTTAAGGAGCCTATTCAGCCTGATGACCGTTAGATCCGCCACTGCACAAGTGTAGGCCGCACTAAACCCAACGTAAAATATTTATGCCTTTTACAAAAAAAAAAACAATGAATGTTCCAACGGGCGATGTGTTAACACCTTTTTGTTACACGGTACCTGTTCGATATCTATGAACACATTAGTAAATGTTACATTGGAAAATAAGAAACAGCGTTCAATCTTATGATGACATTTAATTTAAACGATTACAGATCGAAGGTGAACAATATTTTGAGGGAAATTTGTACATATAGACGTATTAAGAGAGACCCGACGAGCAGCTTATGGAACGAGAACAACAGATTGGTGGAGAAATTATGCAATCGAAAATTGCTAAATTTGACGGAGGAGAATAGACTGACCAACCCAGGATAGGCAGGCTCCCCAAAATCCATAAAGATGGAAACCCCATTAGACCAATATGCCCAGCAATCAACTCACCAGGCTACGGACTTTGTAATTATATGATCAGTATACTTAATAATTTGACGAAGGACTCCAGATATAATGTCAAAGATGCGATTGGTTTTAAATCGCGAATTGAGAATATCAGAATAGATGATGACTGATGAGGAAATATAGGTGTCATTCGACGTGTTGTCCCTGTTCCCAATTATACCGATACATTTGGCCATTAAGACGGTGGAGAGGAAACAGAGTATACTGGAAAAATTTACACAAATACCACAAGACTTATTCATTGAATTGCTGAAATTTTGCATAAAAAAGAAATATTTCAAATATGGAGACAAATTTTATGAGCAAAGGAAAGGTATGCCTATGGGATCACACGGTTCACCAGTGATAGTTGACATAATAATGGAGCAGCTACTTGACGAAATTTTGACGATGTTGGAAGTGAAGCCTAAAATCTTCACAAAGTATGTTGACGACTTATTTGTTGCGATAAAGAGGAATGAAGTGGATAACGCACTTAAGGCTCTTAACACATACAACGAACAAATGAAATTCAAGAGGGAAGAGGAAAAGGATAAAAGATTACCATATCTGGACTCTGTCGTAATTCGACAAGGAAACCTGCTCAAACTAGATTGGTAGCAGAAGACTTGAGCATCCGGAAGACTAATTAACTTCAATTCTAAGCACTCTAGAAGAATTATTATCAATACGGCGACAAATTTCGTGAAAGATCAAGGAGATTCATGTGGAGAATGAAAGGAGAATAAGAGAAATTCCTCGAAAAAATGACACCCCGGCCAGAACAGTAAATGGTCTACTGGATCGGCATGGATACACAGGACTATTTATGGAACGAGGACAAGATAAACCAGACGAAGAAGCCCCACCGAAAACGGATTTGTATCCCTGGCGTATATACCTGGTTATTCCGAGAGACTGAAGCATCCAAAGTGACGGAAAGGGATAAATCTAATATTGTGTATCAGATCAAATGCAAAGGGGATAAGACTGACGTAGGCCAAAAGATATACCTTGGCACCACGATGACGAAATCAGATTTAAGGGCCACCTATGAACCAATGGAACGGAAAACGGCATCTGCGGCCCACTGTGATGTGACGGGCCATAATCCTAACTTTGATGACATTAGCATTTTAGCGGAGGAGACACATTACTCACTCACGACGACTCACTCTCGAAATGTTGCACATAATTAACGTTGCGTCAGATAAAAGACTCAATTACAAGACCGACACTGACCGATGCGCTCGAATATATCGACACACATTAACCAAACACAGAGAAAACAGACAATAGTTGACGATCGCTTGCACACTGCATACGAGTAATTTATTTTTTGTGATTTAAAATACATCTAATTATTGGTAATCGTTTTGTGATCAATATGTTATTAATGTTAAATATTTTTGTATATAGAACCCTGTGCATGATTAGCGATGCTGATTGAAATATTGGGAAAATTGTATAAGTCTTGAAAAACCAGTCGAACACGTTGGTATTTTCGTTTTATGAGCCCAAGCCAAACTAATTGAACAGAGATAATATGAAAGGTCAAAAATCAACGTCATAATAATTTAAATAATATTAATACTTAAAATTATTTAAAGACAAGTGCAAGCACATGTGTCATTATTTTCTTCCTAAATACTTTTTTTTTATACCCACAAAAAAAAAAACAAAGAGAATTAACATTGTGTTATGTTCGTAAGCTTACGAGTAGCAAGACGTCGTATTTTAAGACAACTATTCGCTGCCGCTACATCAATAGCTGCATACTTATTTTCAGGCAGAGACTATTGTTGTACAATAACAACATAGTATTTTCAATGCTTTCGCTGCATATCTTCGACGTAGATAACGCTGTGTGTTTTTTGCATGTATTGACTCTGTTAGATTATACTCTACCCGTGCCTATAGATTTTAACACAATATTTAGCTCACTGAAATGATTGTTTTTGTTTTGTTATAAACAGAGCGACGACAAAAAGTATTGAATGGATATAGAGAACTTGTTGGACTCTTTTTACGCTCTCATATAGAGAGTCTGAGTAAAAGAGCAGAAACGAATCTTATTCTCTTTATAGAATATTTCTATTTAAACGCACCATTTCGACAATGATATTACATAAAACAATACAAAAAGCATAAATGTTTCAAAAGGCATGAATATTTCACATCAAAATTGTGAAGGGACCAAGTTGTGACAAAAAGAGAGTAATACTTTCTGAAACATTCGGCAGATATTGCCAGTACTTTTGAATCATACAATTCGTTCCAATAGTTCTCTATACTATTCAATACTCCTTGGCGACGACGACCTGCTTGTTTGGTCGCTGCCGCTACATCAATGCCATCATACTTATTTTCAGGCAGACACTATTGTTGTACAACAAAGAGATATTATTTTCAATGCTAACGCTGCACAGCTTTGACGTAGATAATGCTCTGTGTTGTTTGCATCTGTTGACTTTGTTAGATTATAATCTACCCGCGCCTATAGATGTTAACACATCGATGAAGCAGTAGTTAGGTCACTGAAATAAATGTTTTTGTTTTGTCATAAACAGAGCAGCGACAAAAATTACTGAATTTTATAGATTGTATATCTTTTTCCGCTCTCATGTAGAGAGTCTGAGTAAAAGAAGATAAACGAGTCTTATTCGTTTTATAGATGATACAAATGTTTCAAAATGCATCAATGCTTCACATCAAAATTATGAAGGGACCAAGTTGTGACAAAAAGAGAGCAATACTTTCTGACTCATTCGCCAGATGTCGACAGTGCTTTTAAATCATACAATTCGTTCCATGAGTCCTCTATACTATTCAATACTCTTTGGACACGGCACACAGTGCGGTGAGCCCATACAAAAGTGAGGAAAAAATACAAGGAGTTGTCCGATTGTTTTGAAATTTTGCACGATTATAATATATGGGTCACTGATTTCAAAAATCAAAGTGGATTTTACGTAACTCAATTAGTTGCGCTTAAAATAAGCTTCAAAATTAAAAAATAAATGAATATTTCTCGTTTTAAGTTTAATTTTAAAGTTATTAAAACCAGTAAAAATAACAACAAAAAAATTGGATTTGTAAGAAGGAGGCTTTAAATTTTTTATATTGAAAACCGTTTGTCAATATGTTTTTATACCCTCCACTGTAAGTGTCCGTCTGTCCGTCCGTTGAAAACATTCTCACGACTTCAATCGGCGATAACGCGGTTTGGTTTTTGGCCAGAATGTTCCACGTATTCCTGAGCAGTTTGGTATTGAAAATCAGCGAAATTGGTCCATTAGAAAAAATTTTATGAGTGGAAACGTAAAAAAACTCATAAAAGTTTCACATTAATTAATGTTGAAAATCTTTGTTGTTCTTTATAATAGGTAAGTACTTTAGAATGTTTAGATGTACTTTCATGTGTTCATACATTTATATGAATTTTGTCACACTTCATCTACGGTCGCTGTGGCCTGATGGGTAAAGGGTTACGCGTTGGAGTCTGAGGGTTGTTGGTTCAACTCTCGTCCCAGCTTGTTTTTTTTTTCTTTTTTTAACAGTTCTTCAAAAAATGCTTTTTTATTTTTAAAAAATGCTTTGCAGCTTGTTTTTTTTTAACAGTTCTGCAAAAAAAAGTTTTTTTTAATTTCAAAAAATACTTTTTTATTTTACTTGTGAACAATAACTTATTTTAATTTTTTTTTAAAAAGTACATTTTCTTAAAAAAAATACATTTCTTAAGTACATTTCTTAAGTACATTTCAAAGTACATTTCAAAGTACATTAAGTACATTAAGTACATTAAGTACATTTCAAAGTACATTTCTTAAGTACATTTCATTAAGTACATTTCTTAAGTACATTTCTTAAGTACGTTTCTTTCTTAAGTACATTTCTGAAGTACATTCCTTCTTAAGTACATTTCTTCTTAAGTACTTAAGAAATGTACATTTCTTAAGTACATTTCAAAGTACATTAAGTACATTTCAAAGTACATTTCAAAGTACATTAACCCTGCTGTTAGATTAGAAAAAACTTACGAATCTTAGATTGAGGGACCATTTGGTCCATACTGCAATTTTCATCCAAAATAATAATTTTATCTTATTCTTTGTAACTATTTTGGTTCAAAAATTTCTAAAGCAAGTATTTGACATATCAAAAACATCCGCTAACATATCAAAAACATCTTCTAAATATTTGACATGAATTTACATTCGCTTGGTAATGAAAAAACTTACGAATCTTAGATTGAGGGACCATTTGGTCCATACTGCAATTTTCATCCAAAATAATAATTTTATCTTATTCTTTGTAACTATTTTGGTTCAATAATTTCTAAAGCAAGTATTTGACATATCAAAAACATCTTCTAAATATTTGACATGAATTTACATTCGCTTGGTAATGAAAAAATGCACTATTGACCAAATGGTCCTCTAACCTAAGATTCGTCATTTTGTATTTTTCTCAGTCCTGAATAAAGTTAGAAAATTTAATTTTCGCACATAACATTGTTTTATTAAAAGACCCCATTAGCAGAAAAATTTAGTCAGTATATATCACCGTTCCAAAGTTACAAGGGAAAACAGAAAAAATTTGGACCAAATGGTCCTAATCTAACAGCAGGGTTAAGTACATTTCAAAGTACATTTCAAAGTACATTTCAAAGTACATTTTCTTATGTACATTTTCAATGTGAGCATTTGAGCATTGTGAGCAATGCATTTGTGAGCATTGTGAGCATTTCTGAGCATCCTGCATTTGTGAGCATTTGTGAACAAGTAATTGCATTTGTGAACAAGTAACTTATTTTTATTTTTTTTAAAAAAGTACATTTTCTTAAAAAAGGTCCTTTTTAAAATTTAATATTTCGCTGGTTAACACTAAGGTGGAGGGTATCAAAGATTCAGCACAGCCGAATTTAACACTTTTACTTGTTTGTATTGAAAACCGTTTGTCAATATCTTTTTTTTTAAAGATGTTGCGGCCTGGTCGTGAACCGGTAGGCCTAACGTTACTTTCTTATAAATTGATTAGTTAAAGTCAAGGGAATTCCACATGAATTCCAGCAAGGTATTTGTGAACCTTCTTTATTGAAGTTTGAAATGAATTTAAAACTATAAGAATATACAAAGGCAGCATTAAGCTGCAAATACTCAGAACAAAATACTCACATGAAGATTTAACGGACTTTTTCTTAAGTGATTTTAAAGTTTGATAATTAAAGACTCTTGTGACAAGAGATTAACACATTCAAAAGGTAAATATTATATAAAAAATCAAAGCACATTAGAACCTGGTTGTACGGAGCGTTCAACAAAAGATATACATATAAATTTCTGTGCACTTTTTCTACCAAATTGTTGCAGTTTATGTATTTTTTTTTAAAAAGAAAAAAAATATATTTGTATTGTTGAAGTTTTATTTTTATTTTAGTTAACAATATTAAATAAAAGAAAACACAAAAAAGAACGAATTTTGCTTATTTTATAACAATATGCGTGTTTTTAATCTATATTTTCATTTGTTTCTCTCTCAATATAGGACATGAAAACGAGGTCTTCCTCATAAATCTTGTTCTTAAATTTATTACTTCTGTTTGATGATAGGCGAGGGTCTGTTGCAATCAACAAATGCATTATAAAATCCTTATTTGAATTTTCTCTGGAGCTTTTCCGCGTATGGCTTAAGCGAGCGAGCACGTCGAATTTGCTTGTGAGAGGCCTCTAACGCTTCTTTCGATAAATTTCCTGTAAATAAGTTTTCAATTTTTTATTGTAATTTTTTCATAAAATGTAAAAATCAGTCACCTATAGGTAAATCAAAATATTGTATGACTTCACATCCATGCATTAAAACTTTGTGGACATAACTGGGCATATAGTAGCAACTGTAGCACTCTAAATACAAATTCCTGGTTTTCATCAGCAGCTTACTAAACTCCTCAGTCCTAGTTTTTCAGCCACAAGATAAAATTCGCAAAACTAATGCGAATTTATTGAAATTGATACATTTAAAGAGCAATGAAGGCAATTAACGTCTATATTTAAACTTAGTATAAAACATAAAATAAAAGTTGGTAGCGAGCAGTATAAAACATAAAATAAAAGATAAGCAAAATAAATTGCAAAATATCATTTTAGACCATTTAGACCACCAACGCGATATCTCGAAGAATCGGAAAAAGTCGGAAGAAGTGAAATAAGATTCTAAAAGATAACAAATCATACAAAAGTAAAATGTTGAAATGAAACGGGATATATTTAGACATTTTTTTTCTTGACGGCCAAAAACAAAACATTTTTCATGATTTATTCATAATTTTTTGATCATATTAATATATTTTTTATAAATAATTTCCATTTTTTTGTCAACCATTTTAATAAACAATTTTTCTTTATTATATTTTTAAAAGTTAAAAAAAAAAATTCTTGAATAGAGCAAATAATGTGCTAACAGCATTAATTTCTTTGGATGATGCGCAAAATCGAAAAGTCCACAAAAAAAAAACCCATAAAAAGTTTGAGCTTTAAAAGGCTGTAGGTTATTCAAATCTTCTTATATTGCAATGAAAATTTGGACTCTTCCTAATGAAAGTCTTACCTATCATTTGATATATAATTTGTTAGCTTTTATAATCTAAATTTTTTTGATTTATTCCCACTGATCACCGCACTGTGCGGCACCCTGCATGTGTGTTCGCTGTCGCTACATCAATACCTTCTTACTTATTTTCAGGCAGAGACGATATACCACGTATGTTATGCTACCGCTTTGCGTTGTCTGCATGTGTTCACTTTGATAGATCGCCCTACCAGTGCCTATAGATGTTAACACATCAACAATTTAGCCGACCCTTGCAGTAGAGAATAGACATCTTCAATTTTCTTCTTTTAGAGTTTTGGTTGGAGTCTTGATTCTTGAAGAAAATTTGACAAATTCTCAACATACTCAACATAAATACTCTGTTTATCGGCCACAAGATTTTCACTCACGTTCTTCCAAGGGAAGGATCCCTGTTTACTTACCATTGGTGTAGCTCTTACCGTTCTCAGAAGTCATTAGGGCTTCGTTAGTTTCCTCATACTCACGCAAATTCCACGGCAGTTTTTTCACCTAAAAATTAGATTGTTCTTCCACCAAATCTCATTATGCCACTACTTCACAATTCGCGTTCCAAAAAGTCTGCAGCGTTGCCATGTGTGCAGGGGCTGTTTCTTTAGTTGTCATGCGAGAATCTTAATCGTAGCCTGGGTTATACTGGGGAGGGTTTGCATACCAAGAATAGGATTTACAGCAGTTTCAGCAGAATGGTAGATGTCTTTCCACTGTACTATATGAGTACCGGTGTGGGATGTGTTATGCAGCAGTAAATGAGCGAGCTTATCTACATCGGCCGTGACTACCCTGTCCCTACATGGAATGAAGTCGGACGATAAGATTTTTTAAGAATTAGACAGCGCATGGGGCCAAAGAGGCTTTGTCGAACGACCTAGTGCGTTGATATGGTAGTATCTGTAAATATATCTCATCTCCGTCCTGCAAATAAAAACCCCTTTTGGCGGACACCCTCTACAACTTCACAGGATTTTTTAAAAATTTTAAACATTACGTTATATTTAGCCCTTTCTCTTAATGCCTGTCAAGTGTAAATATATGGGAAACAAACAAAACAAAAAGCCAACAAGAACAATATGTCAAATCAATGTTAGTTTGAAAACAAACATTTAGTACGATACATTGGCAGTTTTTAGGCAGACGTATGTGGAACGTACGAACGGATCTGATAGGATAAATATATTTTGATAAACAATGTGCTACTTGTCAATAAACTTGACATGCCAATAATGTATGGGCCACACTCATGAACTAGGGTGTCACTTTAATATGTGTGTTTTTCAAAATATCCACACGAAAAGTATTAAGTGCAGCCCAGCGAAACTAACGCAACTGCTGTGCGAATCCTAACTTTGCATTACAACGGACACTCTAACCAACTAACATGGATACGTAAATGTCGATGTGTTGGTGTAAGTGTAGTTGTGGGTGTAGTATTGCAAAATTTGTGTGTGTGTGTTATTATTTGTTAGAGGATATTGTTGGGTTTATCCATGAAGTGCTAAAATGCAATTTGCATAAATTGAAATATTTCATTCATGCATTTTCATTTGAATAGGTTTTCGTTGGAAGTTTTCGCGCGTATTTTCATTGCAATTTGTTGTACATATAAATTAAACGAGAAGCATGAAACAAATAACACGGTTATTAAATGTTTGTTTTTTTGTTTGCGTTGTTTGTATAGTTGTTGTTATGCTGCAACTGCCACAAGTTGCAAGTAGCAACAAATCAATAACAACATTGGTAAATATAATGCCAGAGTATAGAGTCATTTCTAAACATAGTCATTGACGTGTTTATTATATCTAGTAAATTGTGTAAATACAAATAAATTTTTAATGAAGGATTTGTACCTCAATATGTGGACATGTGTTTGTATTACGAGTATGATTTATTGTATATGTGCAAGCTTACACCAATACCTATGCATCAATAAATATTAGATGTATTTGTTTGCAACAATGTTTTTGGTAAATTGATAATTTTCAATTTTGTTTAATACACAAAGGATCGAAAACATTCTTTTATGCTGGATGATGCGTGAGAACACTAGAAATTAACTATATATTCGTGGGGATTATGAACAGTTTGTTAGTTTCTTTATTTATAGAGGCCAGAGGTCAGAGATGTGCATAATTTTTGGGCAGATAAGATTGTCAAAATTTAATATTACCGTGACTGCACCACCTACCGATCAAGTTAAGAGCCAAGAGCGTTAACCACTAACTACATTATATTTCCATTCCACTTATACAGGGTGGATCAGTCACGACTAGATAAACTTCACCAGCGTATTCCTTGGCTCATTTCATGAAAATATGTCCACCATCTACGACCATCCCCGAAAATGCAAGAGGACGAAATGGCAGCGGTTTGAAAATATTCGGATTGGTGGTCGGAGGGTACTAGGGTAAAATTGCTAACTTCTGATCCAGTGTGTGAGCTTGTTGGAAAGATCTTTAGGAGGCCTTTCAGAATCAATAAGAAAAAGTAAAAAAAAAAAGTGAAATCGCCGACATACAGAGGTTTAACAAACAATTTTTAATAAAAACATAAGAATGTGCACATAACCTGAATTTGCTCAGACAGATGGCAAGTAACTTATGTTTTTTCTCCTGAAATATAGCCCTACTACTTACCTTACCAAAATGCCCTAAACGAGACCAATTTTACCCTCCTCCGAACACCAATCCGAAAATTGTCAAACCGCTGCCATTTCGTCCCCTTGCATTTTCGGAGATTGTCGTAGATGGACATATTTTCATGAAATTTTATGATGTTTTCATGAGCCAAGGAATACGATGTTGAAATTTGTCCAGTCGTGATTGAACCACCCGGTATTTCTTCCATGTACAATTATACCTAGCCTTGAAGCCGTGAACAGCGTTACTGAAGCCGCTGATATCTCAATCTTCACGGATGGATCTAAAGTGGACCCATAAATCTCAGGATTTCCACCACACTTTCGGACAAATGTACAGTCTTTCAGGCACAGATGTATGTCATTAACGTTGCCGCTAAACAGATTTTGGAACTGGATTTATCTCAAGGCCTTTGACACAAGTATCGTCAAATCAATGCACGAAATTACACTCTCCTGGGTACCGGGACATTACAATAGTCACGGCAACGGCATAGCAGACGAATGCGCCCGAGCGGGCTCCCGTCCGCTGGCAGACGCTGCGACCCAGGACCTGCTTATTCCTTTCGTGGAACTGATGTACCAAAGCGACGAAGTGGGAGTAGTATTAACCAAATCGAGATGCGAATCGGTACAGAACTGTAGGATATCCCAATCTCTTTTGCCGGCCATTGATGAAACATGTACACGCTGAAAAATCTGTTTTGATGTTGTTTGGATGCAAACATAAAGTGTGTTTGTAGCTTGTCGCAAATCGAATATACTTGTGTCCAAACACATTGTGTTTGCTATTCAACATTACATGTTTGAGACACAATAATTTATATGTCACAATATATGTATTAGCGACCCACATATATTTATGTTCGTGATAGAAATACAGGTATGCCTGTTGCACTGTCTATGATCTCTCGAGAGCAAGAGAATAAAAGAGGGACAACGAGAAGGTCTATCTTGTAAGTTTGTACCTCTATTTTTGCATTATTCTCTCAGTCGGTGAGTCATAAATATTCCTGAATGTACTTGTAAATTGCTGATGAAGTGTTTCTTATTTTGCCTGATGTATTCCGTTTTAGTTTCATGTCGTCAATGGTTCATCGGACAGAAGATACCAAAATCGCTTGATCAGTGATGTGTTTCGTATATATATATTTGTGCTGCCAAAGTGAGAAACGATTCTGAGGAAAGCAACTGGAAAGGGTAACAACGTGAAGCCCTTTGTCTAACCGAGCCTTTACTGAGAAAATCGAAACGGCGGACAATTTGTGAAATAAGTGTGTTAACAAAAAAACATGTGTATTTAATCCTCGCTTGGCTTGGATGAACTTGATTTGTATACAGGGTGATTCAGGAAGTTCCGGACAAATTTCTGCAGCGTATCCCTTGGCTCATTTCATGAAGAAAAGTCCACTAGGACCATGTCCGAAAATGCAAGGGTGCGAAATGGCAGCGGGTTCAATATTTTCGGATTGGCGGTCGGAGGGTAATAGGGTACGGTTGCTAACTTCTAAGCCAGTGGACGGATTTTTGGGCTTGTTGGAAAGGTCTTTAAGAGTCCTTTCAGAATCAATGAAAAAAGTAGAAAAAAGTCAAATCGCCGAGATACAGAGCTTTCGGAAACATAACCTCAAGTTGCTCAGCCAGATGGCAGGTAACTTATGTTTTTTTTTCTGTTGGAAGATAGCCATACCACTTACCTTTCAAAATGACCTAAACTAAGCCCAGAGGTCTTACCGTTCTAAAGTCATGACCATTTTACTCAAATGCAAAAATGTTTGTATTTGTTTTTGGAAGCGAAGTTAGGCTCAGAAGTTAGCAACTTTACCCTACTACCCTCCGACCACAATCCGAAAATTTTGAACCCGCTGCCATTCCGCACCTTTGCATTTTCGGACATGGTTCTTCATGAAATGAGCCAAGGAACACGCTGGAGAAATTTGTCCGGAACTTCCTGAATCACCCTGTATAATTATCTTTTTATTTTGAAACACGCGAATGCTTCCACGTAAGTATATGGATGTTTGGGATGAAGAAAGAAGAATATGTTTCCACGTGAAAGCATACATGTGTGGAAGTAAACATGATACTGTTTGCATTTAAATACAAGTAAGAATGGGACTTGCAAACATATGAATATTTGTAGTGTGTTCCAAACATGTACATGGTTCTTGCAGAATATGTTTGGGAAAATATGTTAAAGAGGTCGATATTTTTCAGAGTGTACCAAAGGCCTACGCTCCTTTGGGAAGAACACACTCAGCACCCTCACAGGAGTCATAACTGGACACTACGTGATAGGCCACATGGCGGCATGCATGAAACTTTCATATAAAGACTTCTGCAGAATTTGCTTAGATGAAAAAGAGGAGGAGTCAGTGCAACACTTGACTTGTTCATGAAGAGGACTACAAGACTATCGTCTAGCCCTCCTGGGGACAGGCTCTTCGAAAACCTCAATGACCTAGCAGACGCTCCAATTGAATTCTGAGAGAAATCTTGCTGGTTCAGCAGAGCACAAGAGGCCAACTGAAAGAAATTTTTGCGTTAGACTTTCTCCTTTAACTTACACTTCCTCCTGCATTCTTGTTCTTCTCTACAACTATTCCTTTCTCCTTTCTCGTTTTAATTCTATATAAGGGAACCACAATGGGCCACAATACGGCTTCGGGTGAACTCGTTATTTGACGGGCTTCCCTTTCAACCTAACCTAACCTTCCATATACAATACGACTAATAAAGTTTCTGTCTATGATCGCCGCCGTTATTATATTGTCCACTTTTACCGTGAATTGCCACAGATTCAGTGAATAGTTGCGATTCCCTTGGTAATTTTCAATCATCGCGAAGAATTTCTGGGTCGAATTGCCAAAATTGCCGCAACTTTAAAGCAAAAAAATGGGTGGAAATTTAAGATCCTCGGCAGAGATTATGCCTCCATGACATACACCATTATCAGTCGAAAGCCCATTGCCACCTGTCGCAAATATGAACCCACGATGGTGTAGTGCAATATATAAATTCTGTAATCATATATCCAAGGGCGAGGTGGATATTTATAACTAGACGTAATCTATATATTTTTATAATTTTACAGCCCATATGATTTCGTTCTTCAGTTCTGAAATCGTTTCAGTTCAATTCTTCAGTTCTGAAATCGTTTTAGCCCCAGAGAAAGATGTCTAAGGTGTCAAATCGCAAGATGTAGGCGGTCATGTTACCTCGTTGTTTCTTAAGGCAATGCACAATGGGAATACGTCTGCAATAGGGTTGTTGTTTCATGTACCGTGTGGCAAATGCCATCGTCCTCTTAACCCTGCTGTTAGATTAGGACCATTTGGTCCAAATTTTTTCTGTTTTCCCTTGTAACTTTGGAACGGTGATATATACTGACTAAATTTTTCTGCTAATGGGGTCTTTTAATAAAACAATGTTATGTGCGAAAATTAAATTTTCTAACTTTATTCAGGACTGAGAAAAATACAAAATGACGAATCTTAGGTTAGAGGACCATTTGGTCAATAGTACATTTTTTCATTACCAAGCGAATGTAAATTCATGTCAAATATTTAGAAGATGTTTTTGATATGTCAAATACTTGCTTTAGAAATTATTGAACCAAAATAGTTACAAAGGATAAGATAAAATTATTATTTTGGATGAAAATTCCAGTATGGACCAAATGGTCCCTCAACCTAAGATTCGTAAATTTTTTCATTACCAAGCGAATGTAAATTCATGTCAAATATTTAGAAGATGTTTTTGATATGTTAGCGGATGTTTTTGATATGTCAAATACTTGCTTTAGAAATTTTTGAACCAAAATAGTTACAAAGAATAAGATAAAATTATTATTTTGGATGAAAATTGCAGTATGGACCAAATGGTCCCTCAATCTAAGATTCGTAAGTTTTTTCTAATCTAACAGCAGGGTTAAAAAATGGTAATAGTTTCCCATTACATTCCTTGAAGGAATCGGGGAGAGCTTCTCACAACCAAGGAGCTGTACGCTTTCTAAATTTATACTCACTGATTGGGACCTATAGGTTTACACCGATTCCGAACGGTATTCTGAGAAGCTTTTTCATGGCTAAATACTCGATAGTGTCGCCGTCACTACGCGAGGTGACCGTCGTCGAAAGAAATTGTTTAGGTGGTCAGAGCAGGGATCGAACCCAGAATCTCAAGTACAAGAGGCGCGCACACTAACCATTGCACCACCGACGGCCACCATCGTCCTCTTAAAACCACAAATTGTCCAAGTTCATGTCCTCTAATTCGGGCCATTAAAAGTTTGTTGTCATGGCACAGTAATGTTTACCGTTCATCGTAATAGCGTTACCAGCACAATTTTCGCAGAATTAGGGTCGTACGACTTCGCCAGACTCAAATCCACATCAAGCAGTGACTCGTTGTGGGTGCTTAGTTTCATTTTGAATGACGTAAGGATTTTCATTTCGGCAAATGTGGCAGTTTTGATTGTTAACGTATCCGTTTATGTGGAAATATACCTCATCACTCACGATGATATTTTTTTAAAAATCGGCATCAGCCGCATGTTGTTTAGGCATATTATTGCTATATATATAGAGCTGAAAATGGTATCTATGCCCCAACTCTTGGTGTCCATTGAATTTTGTAAAAGTGTAAAAATAGGTATTTTGACAAATCCGCTGAACACCGCTGAACACCGCTGTTGCACAACACGAGTATTTTCAACCGAACAACCTGTACGAAGATGCCTGGGTATTGTTACGTTCCCAGTTCCTTCGAATTTCTGCACCAAACGGCTGATTGTTGACTCAGGTGGCCGCATATGTTTGCCAAAAAAATCATGCAATGCGCGAAAGGAACTTCTTGCAGAAACGAAAGTTTTAATAAAACATTTGGATCACTTTTACGCGATTTTCAACTGAGTGTCTGTCCATGGCTAAATTTACCAAACCTGTAGTAGCAATTGTCTCAAAAAGCAAAAATAAAGAAAAATTACATGAGGTGTTAGGGGGCAACTGGTTGTAACGACGTTCCTTTCGCTATATATTATGTACTACTTGGTACCAACACGCCTAGACCATCCGTTGAAAAATATGACAATTTAAATGGATCTTTAAGAAAAGTCACTTTTTGTTAAGTGATAAATTTTTTTTAAAGAAAAATTTTTTTATAGAATGTATTTTTTTAAAAAAATAAAGTATATTTTACGGTCCTTTTTGTAAGAATATGCATCACATTTTCTCGAAAAGGTAATATTTTAAGGAGAGGTACTTCTTTTATTAAAAGCTAATGTGTTTTTTAACAAAATGTACTATTTCTAAGGAGAAGTACTTTCTGTAAGAAAAAGCCATAAGTGTATGATTTTTTTTTTTCACAAAGAAGCACTTTTTTAGGAACAGGTACTTTTTAAAGGAGTGGTACGCTTTTTAGGAAAAGGTTATTTTTTTAAGAAAATTTACTTATTTTCAGAAAGTCTACTTACAGAAAGAAAAGAAAACGTATTAGTTTATTTTTAAGTAAAGGTACATTTGAGAAAGCTATTTTTTTTAAGAGAAGGTATTTTTTTTAAGAAAAGATTTTTTTTTAGAAATAGGATTTTTTTAGAATTGGTCTTTTTTTCAAGGATAGGTACATTTTTAAGAGTTGGTACTTACCTCAAGAAAAGTTATTTGGTTTCACAAAACAGGTACTCTTTAACGAAAAGGTAGTTTTTTTAGAAAGAGGCAACTTGTTGGAAGAAAATTGACTTTTTTAAGAAAAGGTTCTTATTTAAAAAAAATTAGTTTTTTTAAGAAAATTTAGTCTTTTTAAGAAAATTTTCTTTTTTTAAGGAAATGTACGTCTTTACTATAAGGTACTTTTTAAGAAAAGGTACTTTGTTTGAGAATATTAATTGGTATTTTGTTTGAGAAAATTTACTTTTTTTAACCCTGCTGTTAGATTAGGACCATTTGGTCCAAATTTTTTCTGTTTTCCCTTGTAACTTTGGAACGGTGATATATACTGACTAAATTTTTCTGCTAATGGGGTCTTTTAATAAAACAATGTTATGTGCGAAAATTAAATTTTCTAACTTTATTCAGGACTGAGAAAAATACAAAATGACGAATCTTAGGTTAGAGGACCATTTGGTCAATAGTACATTTTTTCATTACCAAGCGAATGTAAATTCATGTCAAATATTTAGAAGATGTTTTTGATATGTCAAATACTTGCTTTAGAAATTATTGAACCAAAATAGTTACAAAGGATAAGATAAAATTATTATTTTGGATGAAAATTCCAGTATGGACCAAATGGTCCCTCAACCTAAGATTCGTAAATTTTTTCATTACCAAGCGAATGTAAATTCATGTCAAATATTTAGAAGATGTTTTTGATATGTTAGCGGATGTTTTTGATATGTCAAATACTTGCTTTAGAAATTTTTGAACCAAAATAGTTACAAAGAATAAGATAAAATTATTATTTTGGATGAAAATTGCAGTATGGACCAAATGGTCCCTCAATCTAAGATTCGTAAGTTTTTTCTAATCTAACAGCAGGGTTAAGAAAAGGCACTTATTTGAGGAAATGTTATTTGGCTTTTCCAAATTTATTTTTATTGAGTTAAAAACTACAATATATACTAAATATTGGTTACAGGCTCTTCCCTAGAAGACTTCCCAGTAAACAAGAAATTTCCCAACATATTGATACTTCCCCGGCAGAATGTATTAAATGACAAAATGGAAATTGTTCAGGAAACGAAAAAAACGTCCTGTCAAGTAGCTGATTTGTTTATTATGTGGACTATTGCCATTTCATTTGCTTAATAACTCACGACGTGTTTATGCAAGGGACATTCTCTGTATATCGAAATGTGGATGGACCTTGGCATACATTTTGAGAATATGGAAAAAAGTCATTGTGGCCAAATATGTCGCTTAATACATTCTGCCGGGAACGTGTCGTTCTGTTTATGTCTAGACACAAATCAAAGCAAAAGTAGATACCCAACATAGTTGATAATACTGGGTTGTAGTATAATAGTGTTAAAAAAAGTTGTTTAATATTTTTTTCATTTAATCCCCATACCACAACATGCGATAAGGAAATTCGTACCAAAAAAAAAAAATAAAGGTCAAAGATTCGCATTACAACTGAATCACGCTGTATTTGCATATATTTTACTTGTATTTGGGTTTGTACTTTTCCAGTTTTATTTAAAAGAAACATAGTTTTATTACCAAAAATGTATTTATTTTTAACTAATTGCATTTAGATGCATTATCTATTACAACAAACGCATATTATTATTATAACAAATAATCAATATTTTTACACTTAATTAACGTAAAGGGAAAATTCAAATAATCATTGCACTAAAACCCAACATAAGATTTGGCTACAATTTCAAAATATGATTGGATTTATAGAGTGTTAAACTGATCATGTAGAATTCTATTGATGACAGTATTATAGTCGACATGTCCAAATACCGTTCGGAACCGAGGTAAAACTGTAGGTCCCAATCAGTGAGTGTAAAACTAGAACGCGCAAAGGGCCACTGTCTACATGGGATGGAACGGGAAAGCATTTTGTTTTTATGTGAAAATGAGAAACATCCAATTTTAGTTAACCCCGCTAATTTGTGTATATATTTTCGGGATTCATTGAGAACTTCTGAAGCTTTCCATCTACCTTCACGCACCACTCAACCTGTTTGGTGATTACGATTTTAACTGGGGTTTCTCTGCAATGATATTTCTACTTTATCAAATGACTATTTATTTTATAAACTTTTAATTGAGTTGTTTTCGTGATAATATCAACACCAACATAACTAGTTTGTTATTAATAATTTAAATAATTATAATCTGCAATCGCTTTGAAACATTAGTGAAAAAAAACTATAAAACGCAAACAATTAGTTGGACGGCACAGATTTGATATAAATGTATAGCAATGAACAGATTTGATTTAGTCAAAAGAACTTGATTAAATATATTATACATCAGAATGTTAATACAAAATAAGAAGCTGAAACCCTGACATCTTGGACACATTACTCTAAGTGATTGGTCATCAAAAGCAATGATGTTCGGGATTTTTAAATTGCAAAGAGTAATCAGATTGTTTCGGATTATTCCCAGATGCTTTGAGCTTGATTAACGAAATGTTCATTCCAGGCGCACAATTTATTGGCGTAGCGAAATTACTCCCCATGAAAGAACTCCCATGAAATAACTCCCAACGAAATAATTCCCACCAAAAATGAAATAACTTCTAATAACGAAAAAATGAAATAAGTCCCACAAAAAATGAAAAAACTCCCAATAGCAAAGTGAAATAAGTCCCAAGACTTCTCTTACAGCACTTGTTATATGGGCCTTGTACAAACGGTCGTTTTTTTTTGGGAGTTATTTCATTGTCATAACATTTCATTATGAAATAACTCCCACCAGGAAAAATTAAATAACTCCCACCAGGAAAAATTAAATAACTCCCAAAAAAAAACGAAATAAGTCCTACTAAAGTGGGAGTTATTTCATATGAAATTCATATGAAATAACTCCCACTTTTGTATGGAAATTTTTTGGGACTTATTTGATTTTTCTGGTGGGAGTTATTTCATGTGGGAGTTATTTCGCTACGCCCAATTTACTGGTATGTAAAATTACTAATTACAATAGTTTACAACCATATTGGATCCAGGATATACGGTTTCCCATTACATCTCATGACGGTGATCTGTGAGTTGTGCGCTTTCTAGTGTTAAACTCACTGGTTGGGACCTACAGTTTAAATATATACGTGATTTTACGGCTTGCAATTATATCTATATTTGGAGTATGTTTCAAACATACACATGGTTCCTGCAGAATGTGTTTGAGAGGACATGTTACAGAGGCCATTTTTCCGAGCGTATTGATGTGCATTAAGTAATAAGGTAGTACCGAAGCCCTACATGGGTGATAACACTCAACATGTATATCTGCGTAGACGCTGCCGGCAGCCCCAGAATTTATTTATTTATTTATTTATTTATGTCTATGGATTAAAATCCTTACAGACTAGCTTAACTAAACGTAATATAAATCCAAAATATTTTTAAATTTATTAAGTGAAAACGAAAAATCAATTGAACACTTCATATTAATAGTATTATATTCCTTAAGACACCTCAATATAGGCTCAAAAGAAGAGTAATTATTTCTACTAACTGATATATTAAAAAATTCATTATTTCTGAGACACCGTAAGGGAGTATTAATATTTATGCAGCTAAGAAGCGGAGGACAATCTACAAATCCACAAATTAGTTTGTATAAAACCAATACAGAACACTTGGATCTGCGACTAGATAGCGTTTCCAAGTGAATTAATCTGCATCTAGCTTCATACGAAGGAATTGGACTATGGAAATTTAATTCAAACAATGCGAATTTAATAAATTTCTTTTGCAATGACTCAATACGATTAATGCGTACATTATGGTAGGGATTCCAAATAATGGCACCATAATCTAATTTAGATCTAACAAAAGCGGTGTATAGTAATTTTCGTGTGCAAGGGTTCCGAAAGTCTTTACTATTTCTATTCACAAAAGCAAGGGTGGAGTACGCTTTAGGCATTATATAATCCACATGCAAGTTAAATACCAGTTTTGGATCGAAAACAATGCCCAAATCTAACATTTTACTAACTTTAGGTATTAAATAAGTTTCAATGAAATAGATGGAGTTAACTAAATTTATACGCCTTGCAAAAGGAAGATGGAAGCATTTAGCAGTATTTAGTTTTAAATGATTACATTCACTCCAAATGACTAATCGATTGATGTCTTCCTGAAGTAAAATAGAGTCTTGAAGACAAGAAATTTTAGTAAAAAGTTTTAAATCGTCAGCATACATGAGAAATTTAGAATGTTTGAAACATGATTCAATATCATTAACAAATAATATAAAAAGAAGAGGTCCTAAAATACTACCTTGCGGTATACCAGAGGTTGCTGAATACCTATTAGAGTAAACATTATCAACACACACACGACACACTCTATTACTTAAATACGATTCAAACCACTGTAAAAGACACGAATGAAATCCAATTTTAGCCAATTTCATTAAAAGTAAACTGTGCGATACCTTATCAAAGGCTTTGCAAAAGTCAAAATAGAGTGTATCAACTTGAAACCCTGACTCAAAAGACTTGATACAGAAATTAGTAAAGACTAATAGGTTAGTAATTGTTGAACGATGTTTTATGAAACCGTGCGGCGATTCAGATAAAAATTGGGAAATAGAGTGATAAATTTTATCATAAACTAAATGTTCCAAGAGTTTTGATACGTTAGATAATTTAGATATCGGTCTATAATTGCTAATGTCATTCGGTCGATTGGCAAACTTGACAGAAACGTTGACGCCCTTTTTTTGATGTGTTAACATCTATACGCGCGCCTCTAGGGCAGTAAACTATAAATTTAATACATACGCAAGTGTTAGGTTTGTAAGAGTAAATCATCGTTTGTTTGTTCGTTGCTTGGCAGTCGGTATTGAAAGTGATTATTGAGCGATTTTCATATAATTTTCCCACGCGATTTTCTCCTGAAATTCATAGCCGATTTTATTAATTTTTGGATTAAAAAGCTAGTGCGGGTTTCGACGAAGAGTTTAGGCCAAAAATTAAGCCGAGCCGATATCGGCGAGCCGAGATTTAAGTGTTTTAATTTGGAGTATTAATTTGGAGTAATATTAAAAAAGTGTTTTGTTGATCTTCGGTTTTGTGTTATCATCGTTTGTTTGTTCGTTGCTTGGCAGTCTGTATTGAAAGTGATTATTGGACGATTTTCATATAATTTTCCCACGCGATTTTCTCCTGAAATTCATAGCCGATTTTATTAATTTTTGGATTAAAAAGCTAGTGCGGGTTTCGACGAAGAGTTTAGGCCAAAAATTAAGCCGAGCCGATATCGGCGAGCCGAGATTTAAGTGTTTTAATTTGGAGTATTAATTTGGAGTAATATTAAAAAAGTGTTTTGTTGATCTTCGGTTTTGTGTTATCATCGTTTGTTTGTTCGTTGCTTGGCAGTCTGTATTGAAAGTGATTATTGGACGATTTTCATATAATTTTCCCACGCGATTTTCTCCGGAAATTCATAGCCGATTTTATTAATTTTTGGATTAAAAAGCTAGTGCTGGTTTCGACGAAGAGTTTAGGCCAAAAATTAAGGCGATCCGATATCGGCGAGCCGAGATTGAAGTGTTTTAATTTGGAGTATTAATTTGGAGTAATATTAAAAAAGTATTTTATGTTGATCTTCGGTTATATCGTACGAATATAACAATGTATGTATGTATGTACAAGTGTCTGTTGCTTTGCATTCTTTGACTTTTGTGGGAATAAAAAAAAAGTATTGAGCAAGAATATAATGACACATGTGCTTACACTGGGTCTTTAAATAATTTTAAGTATTAATATTATTTAACTGTAACGCCATCATATGATTGAGCGCTGTTTTTTAGTTTCCAATGTAACATTTACGAATGTGTTCATAGAAATCGAACAGGTACCGTGTAGCAAAAAGGTGTTAACACATCGCCCGTGAGTTCGAACACTCATTGGATTTTTTTAAATGTTTATCTTTTGTTTAAATTTTGAATCGTACTTATAATATTGTTATAACTTGCATAAATAGATAAAGGACATATTTGTACACGCTGAAATATCTGTCTTTTTGTTGTTGTTTGGATGCAATGAGTATCAGCAGGCTGTCAGTAACACATTGTGCAATTTTCATAACAATCGGTCTATTGGTCTATTAGAAAGCTGTCAGAGCGATTTTTGAAAAGGCGTCGTGGCAACGCCCACTTTCACCCTGGCTGTATAGCATATGTCACCCGCTAGATGATTCTGAATATTGTCTGAAAATTTCAGCAAAATCGGTCCAGCCGTTTTCGAGTCCATTCGTAACATACACACATTCATACGAATTTTGAAAAGGGGGCGTGGCACCGCCCACTTTCACCCTGGCTGTATAGCATATGCCACCCGCTAGATGATTCTGAATATTGTCTGAAAATTTCATCAAAATCGGTATAGCCGTTTTCGACTCCAACCGTAACATACACACAAGCATAGGAATTTTGAAAAGGGGTCGTTGGTCCGCCCACTTTCACCTTGGCGGTATAGCCTATGTCACCCCCTATATGATTCTGAATATTGTCTGACAATTTCACACATACATACATCCCTTTTTATATATACAGATGTGTTTGCGTCCCACATATATCTATGTTTGTGATACAAATACAGCTGTGTTTGTTGCACTGTTGATGCGGACGAAAAGAGAGCAACGAAAGAGTATATCTTGTAAATGTGTGTCTGTATTTTTGCAATATTCTCTCAGTCAGTGAGACATAAATATTCCTGAATGTGCGTGTACATTTCAGATGAAGTGTTTCTAGGCTGGCTAATGTATTGCGTTTTTCTTTCGTGTATTCAGAAGCTGCGACATTGCTTCATAGAGTTTCTCCCGTATCGGGCTATTGGAGGCAGTCTTGGACCATGATTATACCAACCCATAAATCTCACGATACCATTATTTGTTCCGGATGCCATAGCAGCTTGCCGACCTGTTTGGGGTGATCTTCATACCATGCACGACAATTGAGGTTGTTGTGTTTGGCATTAAGCCAAATATTGGCCTCATCGTTAACAACTTTTGGACGTGATCGGTGGGCCTTTTCTAAGCATATTAATGTCCCAAAGACAAATATGATATGACAGTTTGGGAATTTGAGTTGTAGTAAAATCTGTACTGCAAAACGAACCTCTAAATATATAACCCATTCCAAGCAAAGAAAATGTTAATTTCCACCATTGGCAACCTGGTGATATTATGTAGTCTTGAGCTCTGGTGCATCATGAGACATAAAAGGACGAGGGAGCTGGGTGTAAATAACTTTATCCAGCTGATGGTAGATCTGTAAAACACAGCTTTTGCAATTAATAATTAGTTCAATGAATAACTTAAAATAAAATACAAGATGCCTCAGAAGTAATCATAGCAAATATCACTCCGTGGAGTCGTACGAATGGGAGCAAGGCTATAGGATTAACGGACCTGAATAATTACGAATTTTTTCGACTAACATGAGACTCATCAGTACTCTTCCGTTTGGGCGAACATCATCATTGATCTGCATGAGCTGATAGAAAAAAATGCAGAACTTCTGATCATGCCATCAAAACGATGAAACACTTTTGCTGTTATTGTTCTTCTTTCCGGAGATTAGGATTCCAAAATCTCTGCGACGATGCAATATCCTATGTGGAGCATTCTTTGTGGTGGATTGGAGGACACTCATGAACTTTCCGCGAAGTACGAACTTTCAATGAAACTCGATATGGTATTCACAATGCCACAGAACACGGTGCAGGCCCAAGTAGAGGCTTGCGTTCATCCTAGAAACTGCGTCATTGGTGGCACTACTTTAGTTAATATAGCCTGACGTAGCATGGTATCCCAGCTAAGCTAGTACACCATTTCGAAATGATATTAACTCCAAAACCTCACTTAAAATTGGTAAAGAGCTAACCGAATCAACTTGTACCAATCATAACATCAGACAAGGCCACCAACTATCGTGTCATCTCTGAAACATCTAGATGGAGATTATACTGCGATAATAATGATTGTGAGAAACTCTACCCTGTCCCTTCATGGGATGTAGTGGCTTAATATGTATATTAATAACGGTTGTTTGTGCTTTTATTTCAAGAAAAAAAAAGAATCAAGGAATGACGCATTGCTATTGAAGCATGAATAGACAAATTAACGAGTTCTGCGCAATTATAATATCGAGAAAGTGAAGAAGTTTATAGTCGGCCTGGAAATCAATTGAAAAATTGCGGTTTTATAAATGTTAGCTCGAAAACATTTATAAAACCGCAAAAACGAAAGCCCAGCTACATCAAACTTCACTGAGATATATATAGTCCTGTAATCGTTAACGACAAGTGCCTAGAATAGGCAAGTAGTATGGGAGAAACAAAACTAGTGCGAAAGGAAGGACAACAGAGGAAAACACTTCGATGGAAGGACTAGAAGATATAATACCTCCGAAAGCTCGGTGTAATTAACCAGAGGCAATATTCGAAGAATTTAACCGTGTGAATGACGACGCGTCAGCACGAAAGGTTTTCGAAACCGAACTAGAAAGAAGACGACAAATAGGACGACCAAGACTCCGTTGAAGGGATCAGGTTTATGAATCTTCGCGTACACTTTGTATTGCCAGTTGGAAAGATAAGGCGAAAGATCGAACTGGATGGCGAAATATGTTGTCTTTGTTTTGTAAGGTCCCTCATTCATAACCAAACCGGAGAAGTAAGTAAGCAACCGTGTGGAAAACTTAATAGCTTTGTTGATATTGGTAACTGACTTAACCAAGTCGCAACTCAAATATAAATCAAGAAAGTACAACAACCATAAATTCAATGGACATTAAAAAAGCCCATGTATGTTGCAAGCAAAACACAACAGCGACCAGCTCACCAATTTAATTGATTAACCAGTGCGCTGCCTACAAAAGCGGTTACAGATCATCTGTGTTGGTTAAACAATTAATTCTAAACTTAATTGTTAATTGAATTTACACTCAAATTACCCACTGTTCCATCAAATGAAATAATGCAAAATAATTGAAGTCAAGGCAATTAAAAACCAAACTTTCTCCCCCTAAGCAAAATCAAAAATGCTTTAAAAAAAAACCACAACGAATCGTCACCAAAAAAACCAAGTTCAAAGCCACACAAAGAAACGTTTGTCAAAAATTAATGACAGCAAATGTTAAAATGATAGCAGACAGAAAACTCCAGCAAAACAATACCAAACAAATTACAAGAACAAACAATATGTTTCAAAAAGAAAAAAAGTTCAAGACCAAAATTGTAGAAGACAACACACAAACGTTTAAAGTAAATTTCCTCTTTAACATAACCCCCCAAGAGTAGCTATTAATGAATAGAAGAGAAAAGAACAAAAAAATTTCCTTACCAGGATACCCAGAAGGGTACAAATATACATACATATGTACATAGGCAAGCTGATATTATCATCAACAAACATGCTTGTGTTCTTAGATGCTTACGCACCGTCACACACATTTCGACCCCTAAAGATGGAGGAGTGAAAAAGGCATAACGTTTAACTCAAGAAACCACGATACTCGTTAACATACATACATACATGAAATTGTGTTTTGTGGGCGGGAATGGCAAAGTCTATGGATGCCATTATGTGGCCTTTGTGGTAAGGATGGCGGGGTTAAAGTCAAGGAATGGCATAAAGTCATGCAGCTACAAAAAAGAAGAAAACACAAAAACAAAAACACCGTTTTAAGACAAGAGGCAGTAACGTACGTGTAAAAACGTACGACTTTTTTGGAAATGCTATTCTCAAAAAGTGTCAAAGGACAAACTTTTCGACAATCTTTAGCAACTTTTTTTGTCATGTGCCCCTTTGCCATTCCACAGCATTTGCGGTGGCTACTTGTTCTTGCTTGAATTCCATCTAGACCTTCAATTCCAATTGCCACCCAAGCTACGTCACTCTCTTCACATCTTTGTTCCAACAACTTTTCGTCCTACAACATACAATGCAGCTGACATTAGACATATGTGAAAATGTGTTGGGTTCATAGGGTTCCATGTGTTAATATGCAACATTATGTTAGCCCCTTTCCCAGTTCTCCAAGAAGAAAACATCGTGTGTGTTTACTCCATGAAGATGTCGAGGATGTCTTGGATGTTGAAGGAAATTTGTTGCTACAGATTTTCTGTTAAGCGTAAATTAGTTTAATTTCGGTGGAAATTAGTTTAACTTTAATTAACTCTTTTTTTATAATTTTTATCTTATCTTGGAACACGATTTAGACCTGTTCTGACACGAGAGTAATGTGTTAATGGGTACAGCTGTACGTAATAAATATTTTGAAACGAAGTACCTTATCGGCGAATAAATGAAAAAAAATTAAACAACTTTTAACACTATTATCAACTATATTAGGTACTTTTACTTTAGTTTGTATCCAGACTAACATATTTTGGGAAATTTCTTGATTAATGGGAACTTTTCTAGGTGGAGGCTGTAACCAATAATTAGTATTTATTGTAGTTTTGAACCCAATAAAAAGTAAGTTTAGAAAAGCTAAATTGAAAGAGGTTTAAAAAAGGAAAATTTTTTTTAAATAAGTGCCTTTTCTTGAACGACGTACCTGTTCTTAAACAAAAATACTTTACCTTATACAAGGTGGCGCAAAAGTAAACTGCCGATGTCTTTTGGCTGTAATTTAAAAAAAAAATGAAAAACTTTGATTCTTCTTGTGGATTATTTTTATTTTGTCTTTTAATTTTTTTTACATCAAGTCGAGAATATGATGCCATGTAAATGGCCGCCGCCACAGTTGATTGTCATTTGAGCCCTTTTTATGGCATTTTCCATCACTTTGGCCAAAATTTCCGGCGATACGTCCTCACATTCTTGACGGATATTGTCTTTAAGAGCTGCAATAGTCTGAGGCTTGTTGACATAAACCCGCGACTTCAAAAAGCCCCACAAAAAGAAGTCTGGAGCGGTCAAATCAGGCGATCTTGCTGGCCAGTGCAAATCGCCAAAACGGGAGATTAGGCGCCCGGGAAATGCATCCTTCAGCATTTCGGTTGTGGCACGTGTAGTGTGTGCCGTTGCACCGTCCTGTTGGAACCACATGTTTTCCAATCCCAATTCATCAAGTTGCGGCAAAAAGAACTCGTTGATCATTGCTCTGTAGCCCTCACGGCGCTTCCATGACATCGACGGCGCTTCCATGACATCCTCGGCTACAGCAGCAATATTCTCTGCAGAACGGCTACTCTGGGGTCTTCCACGCCTGGCAGCATCTCGTGTTGTACCAGTCTCTTTGAGGCGAGCGGCTAAACGTCGTAGTGTTTAACTTTAGAAGTAGTGTTTAACCAGAAGGCGTTGGACGGCCAGGAAATCTGCGACGAAATTCACGTTGTGCCAAAGTCACCGACCGATTATTAATAAATAAATTCTTCCTTTCAGCAGTCCCTCGTATCCTATAACAGTCCTTCCTATTTCGGCCTATATCGCCGGGATATATGTGGTCCCATGTTTGTAATACATAGAACTCACATTTGTCTTCAAATTGACAACAATTCCAGACAATCCCCATAACACGTAGCACCATCTAAAATGTCCTTCACCTTGCCGCCTCTACTTAATCGTGTCTTCTCCAACGACGATTTTGTCCCCTTCTCTCAATAGCACGATTGGATTTGATCATGGACGTAGATATTCCCGCCAGTAATCAATTCACCCCTTCTAGGTATGCCACCTAATATTTTACCCCTGTTCTGTCCCCTTTACCTTTTGTTGCCTTCACGATTCTTTTACATTCACCAAATGTTATCATCAATATCTTTGTGAAATTATACTACAAATTCTTCTGCAATCACCTGTCCGACGGGCAGTTCCCGACTCTATAATAGCGACTCCTATTTCTCCTATTATATTGCCCCATGTTTGTTAAACCTAGAAATTCCGTGCGATGTCAGATAAAGGGAGTTCCCAGTGATAACATTCATTCACATTTTACTGTAAATTGACAACAATTCCCTAACCTAATCATATGCTCTCCATCAAAGAATGCGCGATTGGATCTTATCCCATCACCCTTTTATCGTACACTTCCCAATTTTTGTCCCCTTCTACCTGTTGTTTTCTTCATGATCCTTTCACTGTTCACCAAATGTTTCCATTAATGTCTCTGTAGACCTATACTACAAATTCTGCCGTTTCGCAGTACCTCGTATCACCCTGCAATCACCTATCCGACGGTCAGTTCCCCAGTCTATAATATCCACTCCATTCCGGCTTCGGCAACATGACCACAATTCCGTGCGATGACAGATTGAGGGAATTCCCAATGATAACATTCATTCACATTTTCCTGTAAATTGACAACAATTCCCAACAATCCGCATATCACGGTAGCAGCGTCTAGAAAGTCTTTCAACTTGCCTTTCCCACCTAATCATGTGTTCTCCAACACCAATTTGTCCTCTTCTCCCAGGTGCACGATTGGACCTGGTCCCATATTTGTGGACGTATAAATATCCGCCATTAATAAATTAACCCCTTCGACGTACACTCCAAATATATTTTTGGTCGCTCTCTACCAGTTGTTTTCTTCATGGTCCTTTCTCCGTACACCAAATGTTTCCATCAATATCTCTGTAGACTAATACTACAAACTCTTTCGATTCACAGTCCCTCGTATCCCCCTGCAATCACCTATCCCACGAACAGTTCCCCACCCCATAATCTTCATTGTCATGAATTTTTCTAAAGAAACATATATAGATCCATGTCACGGTGCTGTTTAGTGCTTACTACTGATAATTAATATTAATCATACGTTTTGTATAAACATTTATAATACGATCAATATGAATACTGGAAACGCAATCGATAGTTAATATTAATCATACGTTGTTCATGATTACACTAGCCAACAGTCGTTTTGTTATTTGGTTCTAGCATAGTTTTTCTCATTGATTTTGACCTACTGAACACGAAAATGAGTTTTAAAAATTTTTCTGTTGATTTGTTTTCGAGATACAAATTTTTGAACTTTTTTTTTTAAATTTTTGGAGGTACACTTACAATTTTGAGCATATCTTTCGTCTTGTTTGACGTATTTGATCCTACTACTACTCAAATTAAAGCAAATTGAGCCGTCTACAACTCATTCATAGAATATTTTCAAATCGGGTGAGTAGTTTTGATGTTGGCGGCTTAAAAAGGTTAAAAAACTGCGTTTGTTTAGTAAAAATGTGGCAGAAAAATTCATATAAAAATTCATATAAAATATAAAACGCGATGCTAACAGCGATTTTGGTTTTTTTGCGTATAGCTGGCATTTTTCCAAAGAAAATAAGCACTTACTTAACAAAATCTGACAACAAATGGCGGACTTATAATTTTTTTGGTAAAACACCGAAATTCCGCTATTTCACGATATTTTGATTTTCATTATTTGCACAGCTTACCTACCCAACGCAAACGAATAAATACATTTGAACTTAATTTAAAATAAACAAATTAGTCTTAGTATATTATTTTTTAATTTATTTAGAGCACTACATACTCAATGTATGGCACAATTAGAAATGGATGTGCCAGGTTAGCTAAACTAACGAAATTAACCAAATCAACGCCCATAAAAAATGAGTAGAAACAAAGATATAACTGTACATTTTATGCCATGTGGAAAAACAGCTGACTTCTTCTTTGCTTTTTGTATTCGCTGCACTTTCACTTCTTTACTTTCACTTCTGAATCCGCAAATCCACACTGTACCATCCGAGACGCAAAAAGTTCGGATTTCTCCTTAGTGAGACCAAAATCGCGCACCCAATCGTTTAGTTCGGCCTGTGACAGTAATTTTCGCTTTCTGCACGCCCCAAATTCGCTTGCACTTGACTCGGACTCTTGATCTGACGATTCTGCTTTTTGAAGAGATGCACCAGGGCACACTGGATATGGTACATCATTCGAATGTGGTACTGGAAGTGCAAACGATCCCACTTGAGCGTAGTTCCATTTTAAAACTCTCCCTACCCCACTGTTTGTGGTGAGGCAAAAATAATAAATAATTACTTTATTTGCTTTGCTTAATGTGTTTAAATAAAAATTCTTACCTTCCGCCAGCTGCCCAGTTGGTTAGGATTATATAGCAAAGATCACATAGCGACTTAGGTGTCCATGATTCTGTGATATTTGGTGAAATACCAAAATAATTCAAATAGTGCAATTGCACTGCTGGAGTAAACGTGTGTGCGTGATTATTCTTTATAAACTCGCCACAAACATTGCAGAAATTGTCTGGATTGTTCAAACACTCGAACACACGTAGTCTTTTACTCATTGTCTTACTTGTTGGGTAGGTATTATATGCACTTAAATTCAATTTGTTTCACTTTTTACTCGTACTACTCGCGTTCGTAGACACTTGTTGAATGACAAAAAACGATAAATGAACACCTATAAATACTATACCTGGCTATATACCTGATTCAGCAAGTGTGCGTTTCAAATTGTGGAAAAGTTTCCAAATAATGACCACTCACAAATGTGGGGGGAATTTCTGTAAAAAAATCCGATACAGGTAGCCATCGGGAAAACACACATCAATAAAAAAGTGTAATTCCCTTTAATTGACTGTGAACGGAGTAGCAGTCATAAAGGAACACGAAGAGCGTCCACGCACATTCAGAAGCGTATATTACTCTGCAACCACAATCATAAAAATTAAATAACTATTTGTGTATTACTTATTTTTTTTAATTCTGAGAATCATAAAAATTACGTAAACGTTTTTTCCAAACAATTTTGTACATGTAAAGTGGGTTTGCCAAAATTCGTATCGTAAAATGCACCTGTGTTTCTATGTTCTGCATTTTCATTATACCATTTTCTTAAAAACATCGACGAAACGTCCCTACGGTATTGTAAATAGGTTTTTTACAATTATGAAATATTTGTGTTATTAATATTAATTTAAAAATGTTGTCAAAACTGCTAAGTGCTGTGACATTTGAAAAAAATTTCCAAAAAAAAAAATTGCTGATTTCACTAAATTTTTGAAATTTCACGTCCCTTGCCAGAACAGAAGACATTAACCCAGGGTGGTGAAATTTTGAACAGAAGTAACTTATGTATAGGAGCAACTGTTCCGTTCTATTCCAAAAGGATTATAAAAAACTTGCTTTTTCGATCCCTCCTAGTAGGTTAGCTGTGCAAATAATGAAAATCAAAATATCGTGAAATAGCGGAATTTCGGTGTTTTACCAAAAAAATTATAAGTCCGCCATTTGTTGCCAGATTTTGTTAAGTAAGTGCTTATTTTCTTTGGAAAAATGCCAGCTATACGCAAAAAAACCAAAATCGCTGTTAGCATCGCGTTTTATATTTTATATGAATTTTTATATGAATTTTTCTGCCACATTTTTACTAAAAAAACGCAGTTTTTTAACCTTTTTAAGCCGCCAACATCAAAACTACTCACCCGGTTTGAAAATTTTCTGAGAATGAGTTGTAGACGGCTCAATTTGCTTTAATTTGAGTAGTAGTAGGATCAAATACGTCAAAGAAGACGAAAGATATGCTCAAAATTGTAAGTGTACCTCCAAAAATTTAAAAAAAAGGTCAAAAATTTGTATCTCGAAAACCAATCAACAGAAAAATTTTTAAAACTCATTTTTGTGTTTAGTAGGTCAAAATCAATGAGAAAAAGTATGCTAGAAACAAATAACAGAGAAAATTTTGTTATTTGTGACCTAGTGTTATTTATCATACGTTCAGTGCGAAAATTTATCATATGTGACTTGCTCCACGAAAAGCGACCTCTGCGCCGAAAAGAAGTTATTGAGAAAAACGCGTTTAAAAAAAGCGATTCGTTTTTCCGTGTTTTGCGCATGTTTATGCGTGGTTATGCGTGGTTATGCATGGTTATGAGTAAAATTTTGATACTTTTGTAATTTTGTACCTTTGATATTGAACTTTTTTTAAATTTTAAATATTATATATGTATATTTTCTGTTTATATCACATTTTTAAGTTTTTTCATTAATTATGTTCACCTTTACAGATGATTTGTAAAAAAACTAAAAGACATAGAAACGGTTTGCGGCATTTGAAAGAGCGTTTTTTTTCCTATAAGAATCACTCAAAAAGTAAATTAAAATTTTTTCGGCGCAGAGGTCCCTTTTCGTGGAGCAGGTCACATATGGGAATATTAGTCATACGCTCAGTGAAATCACAAAACTAATTGCGTTTAACCCTTTGACGACCAGAGGCAAGTATACTTGCCCAGCGGTTTTTGGAACTTATATTTGTATAGGTAAGAGATAGAGTAAATGTGGGTACAAGTAATTTGTAGAGGAGAGTTGGGGCAACAACAACTTAGAATGAAGTAGATTGCTACCTGGTCTCACCCGAGCTGGAGAAGCCCCCAAAGTTGAAAAGTATTACAAACAAAAAGTTATAATTCTAAAGCCCTCTAAGAGCCGAAAAAATGTCGCGCATTAATGAGACTCCATTATGTTTGGGAGTCATCCCTTACCTTTCAAAAATTTTAAGTTTAGAAGTTTTCGTGTATTCCAAGGAGACCACAGGGCCTAAAACAGGTTAGGCAAATATATTTGCCTCTGGGCGACGAGGGAGCAAAACTTATAAAAAACAAAGTACAAAAATGTCGTTAGTTTGTTCGTCATGTGTTTGCTTTTGCATGATTTGTTTTCTATTTCCCTGTGCATCTATATTTATGTTTAGTCTTTGTTGAAATTGAGTGAAAGCAGACGTATTGATTGAATGTGATTTTTTATAGTTTGTGCGATATTCTTGATAAACAGCATCTTTGTGCAGAGTTTTTTCCATATTCGTTACTAAAACAAATTTTTATGAAAATGAGTGCATCAACGCGTGATCGTTTGTTTTTTCTTCGATCGGACGAAATCGAGCAGATTTTGCTTTGCGACACCAGTGACAACGAAGATGATGATGTCACAAACTTGGATGAAGAAGACATCGCATTTCTTGAAAATGACGCTTTAGAAAATGAAGGCGAAGACAATATAGAAGTCATCATTGAGGGCGCAAATGATGCAGCTCCTGCACCTAAAAAACTGAGATCACACCGGACGCAAATCCCAACGCCAGTAAGCCCAGTTCCATCGACATCACATCTAGCACTGGATCCACAAATTCCAGTGTTGTCCATACCAAATGAAATGGTGTTCCGATTTAGAGAGACATTGGCTTATAAAAAACCAACTTTCACAGGGTATCAAGAGGAATGTGAATATGAATACTCTCGGGTTGTAAAACCACATGTGCATATAAATGAAGAAATGCCGTCAGCATACGATGTGTTCAACACTGTTAGTAATTTTGAGGGTAAGTTATCATTAGCCAAAATGCATAGCTACTTGTTTGTCAGTTGATTTATTTTTTGTTGCAGAATTGTGCATCATGATAGTTGAACAGTCAAATCTATACGCCATACAAAAAGGCCGCATTTTCAAGGCCTATATGGGTTTGATTATACGTATGACCCTTGTCAAATTGCCCAACATTCGTCTGTACTGGTCTACAGATAACACTTTCCGCCAAGCCCAAGTAGCTGATGTCATGACCCGGAATCGATTTGAAGAAATAACTTCCAATCTTCACTTTTCCGACAACGAACAGGGTGATAAAACCGATCGCGCTTATAAAATCAGGCCAATTATAAACCATTTAAACAAGGCTATGCCGGAAGCGTACACGTACTCAAAGAAACTATCAATTGATGAACACATGGTGAAGTTCAAAGGTCATAATGCTATGAAGCAGTCCATGAAGGATAAGCCTGTTTCGTGGGGCTTCGAACTTTGGTGCTTGTGTGAATCGGAAACTGGCTACTTATACAATGTTGACATTTACACAGGTAAAAAGCAATTCGTGGAACACGGCCTTGGTGAGTCTGTTGTTTTGCAGCTATGTGGACCCCTCGCAAAAAAAGGCATTGAAGTTTATTTCGACAACTTCTTCACTAGTCTAAACCTTATGCACATTCTCCAGGAAAACGAAATAATGGCCTGCGGCACAATTCGGAGCAATAGAAAGCATATGCCAAAGAATTTTCCGGCGGATAAAATAAAGAAGCGGGGCGACATAAGCTACTTTACATCTGACAGCATTTCTGTAGTTAAATGGATGGATAATCGTGGCGTATATCTGGCATCAAATTTTATTGACCCAACTGCTGTATTTCAAGTAAAGCGCCGTGTTGTTGGACAAGCTGGAAAAGTTGATGTCAACTGCCCTTTGGTTATCCAACACTACAACAAGGGAATGGGTGGAGTTGACCTTATGGACCAGAAGAAGGTTTATTATGAGTACGATCGTAGAAGCAAATGGCGTTTCTATATTCGTCTGTTTATCGATCTCTTCGAAATATGCATCCATAATAGCTATATAGTCTACAACAAGCTAATACTACCCAGCAGCTTTTCGACAAACATAACATCTATTGAATATAGGACAGCTTTGGCCAAGGAACTAATCAGTGACTTCACGTCAAGAACGCGAGCATTTCCAGAAGTTTCCAGAATTGGAAACCACAAGTTAGTCAAGCCCCGATCTCTCCACAAAATGGAAAAGCGCGACCAACGGAAACGGTGTTCGAATTGTACAGCGAAGGGCAAATATAGCCGAACCAATGTATTTTGTGTCCAATGCAACTTGTTCCTTTGCTTCACTACATCCCGCGACTGCTTTGGAATTTACCATACACAACATTAATTAATAGTTTTTCTTGTAAACTTTTTAAATATAACATATACTTATGCATAAAAATCTTTATTGTACATTTATTTTTTTTGGGATAAAATTTTCCGTCGTTGACCACAGGCAACTATACTTGCCGTCAAAAATTGGAGACAAGGGGGAGATTTAGGGATCCAATTTTTTTGTGAAGCAACTACCAATAGACCATAGAAAAAAAAATAGAAAAAAAATTAAAATCGCTTCGGCCAAAAATGTCTGGTCGTCAAAGGGTTAAGTAAAGTATATAGCTCACTTGATATTGAGGCATCAAACACCAAGTCCAGTTACGGTAGTCATGTGATTTTTGTTAAGCAATTTTTCTGAGAAGCCTGAATTACACCAAATCCTGTTGTCGATACAGTATTTCTTTCGATAATACCAAATCTTGTGGCAAAAACCATAGAAAAGGAAATTCTTATGGCTCTGCCAACCTTTGTCATTAAACGTTGTCAGAAGGCGTTGTATAGGCACTGATAGAACAAGCGAGTTGACCAAATGTGGGATCAAGTAAATCTACCGCTGATACAAAAATCCTGTCAAGACTTCTGTATTTTGAATAGAAAACTACTGAAGTATAGGTATAAGCTCTCTCCAGTTACTTCAGATTAAGTTCTTTGAATAACCGATATACATACTTACAACAGATTTTACCTAAACACTATTTCTTTTGAGTCGTTCTGTAGTTTAGGTTTGCTTTCCCCCATTTAAACTTCGCGTGCTGAACGCCGTATACACTGTATACAACTCCCTTCGTTAACTTTAATTTGCCTGATAATTGCACATCAACCGTGAAACAAACAAGTGCAAATACCTTAACACATGTTCAGCAATTACAAAACCAGCGCCATCAACGGCTGCTTTCAAACAATCATCATCAGCAACGATTAGAGCATTAAAATTAGCAAGACAAAAATTAACAATTGCAAACCAGTGAAGCACAGACACAACTGCGAAAGAAAACGCAGTTTGAAATGAAATTGATTTTATAGAAAACAGCTATTCCACACATTTTGTTCTACGAGAAGGTGAGCTAAGGAATCCAATGCCAGACACTACATCCATTGAGTTGCATGAAATCGAACATGCGTTAGAGTTCGTATTTCACCACAACCAAAAACGCAATAACTCTAGATCTGTGATGGAGGAAATGAAGGCAAAAAATGTTATACAATTTTGGAAAAAAAAAAAATTCCGACTTAAAAGGAAAATTACAAGTCATGTAAAAGAACAATGCAATACTCACATTTAGCTAGACAAACTCTGTGAACTATTCATAGCATGTACATGCTAAAAAATAATGGCCCCAGCAAAATGTCGCAGGAAACATGTACATGTTTGCAAGCATTGTTTTCATGAATTGAATATGTCCTTCCTTTTTGTTTCATTGTTGTCTATCTCGTATTTGTTTCAAGCAGTTTTCAACAAACAACGCCACATGTGGGTCTGAAAAGCGTTTATTATAGCCTATTAATCATTGTGTCTCAAGCATGTAATAGTGTGTTTGGGTACAAGTATAGTATATTTGCGACAAGCTATAAAAATATAATATATACACCGAAACCAAAAAAAAAAAGACAGATTTTTCAGAGTGTATTTGAATGGAATATCTGCAAGTGATTGTCTGAATATGCATGTGTGTGTATTCGGATGCATCACAAAGGATAAAGAAAATGTATGTGCAAGGGTGTTAAGCTTGCAGCTCAATTGTAAGTAAAACACAACAAACGGATGTATTATAGTTTTGTTTCTTCTATTTCAATTTCACTCGCTCTCTCCCTCTTCCCTATCTATGTGCCTTTGAGAGAGTGTGCGTGTTTATGCTTATCCGTTTCCTTTCTCGATGCACTCGGGTGTTAAGGTGTGTTGGCGTGCATATGTGAGTGTGTTGTTATTAAAAACTAACGCATTTGCGAATATGTGTTTGTTTTCAAAGTGTGTATTAGACACGTTAACCTAATTGCTATTGCAGGTTTGTCGAAAAAACAATGTCTATGGTAAAGAACAGCATTTGAGTTGGTAACAATAACAAATGCCAGGACTTGAAGGAAATGATATTGCAAGTCTTTTAATATTCCTTTAAGATGTTGTCATTCATATCAATAAATGCATATATCAAGTAGAAAGGATGTCGTGGTTTATAGGTTAGAATTAAGAATTGTTAACTGCACTAAATCGATAATGTGACATGTCATGTTCATTATCTTCCTAGTTAAACAATAACTGCAAATTATTCCGTTCAGAAGTGCCTGAACACCCCAAACTGTTTACGTTAACCCTCCAAATCAATATTTGAATGGCGCCACAGATGCTATGAGCCAGTGATTAGACCAATGAGTCAACGTTGATAACGGTTATAATTTCGAGATGGTGGACGAATTTATATGCCTTGAATCTGCCATAAACTAAATTAAATAATATTAAACAATATCGATCAATACTAATAAATCAAATAAAAGGATCACGAAGAACATAGGGAGTCAAACCATTCTCTCCATCGATTTCTGCATCTGGCAAGTGTTTAATTTGGTTACGTGATAGCCGACTTTGTTTGTATGCCTTATCTGTGCACAGCTTCCTTGTACTTGGACTTCTGCATAGCATACGATACCATTCTTTTTCGCTGGGACTCGCTGGGCATTTCAAGTACAAAGTCTAGAGGTACTTACTGACTTAAGTTAAGAAGCCGCTATAACGGAATAGTCAGCTCCACAGCTATACAGGAACGTTCAGTCGAATCTGTTATATGGGTATAGTGTGCACAATCTGCTGTAGCCGCTATTAGGAATTTTCAGCCGAAGCCGCTAAATGAAAACCAAAGCCCCTATTAATGAATATTCAACGAGAGCCGCTTTAGTAATTTAGAGTCGCTGTGGACTAATAGTAAAAGTGAGCTGAAACAGTGATATAGGAATAGGCAGTTGTAAATAGTAAGCAATGTAAATAGTAAGTAATGTAAATAGTAAGCAGAAGCCGCTGTGTATTAAGAGTCAGCCGAATCAGCTACATACGTATAGTCAGCCGGAGCCGCGATATTAAAAAACTCAAACGCAGTCGCTCTGTAAACTATATGTAATATTTATGAAAGGACATGTCAACAAGAGAAATACAGCCCCAAGGTCATTAGCATCAAATGGCAAGCGCTAGAAAGCAACTGATTATGAGGCCACCAAAAAAAAATGTTTTTTCTTTACGTCCCACGAAGGGGTTGGGAGAACTTCTCATAACCAGTGATCTTTGTGTTTTATAGTTTCGCACTCAGTGATTGGGACGTACAGTTTTACAGTGGTTCCGAATGTTATTTTGAGAGGTTTTTTCATGGCTATATACTCGATAGTGTTACCATCACTAAGCGAGGTGACCGTAGTTGACAGATATGTAATGTGATCACAGCAGGGATCAAGCCAACGGTCTCATGTACAAGAGCCGGCCACACTAACCATTGAACTACCGATGGTCAACCAAACTAGTTTTTACATTCTACTGGGGCAACAGCACAATTGATAATTCTATTAGAGACCTCATTATATGCGACCTTTCCCGCCACCGAAAATCACTTTAGCCCTACTAAGTGTATTTATTATACGCCGTCGGCAAACTGCATGTATTTTGTATTGCGTGTTTTTGGGAGCGTGAGTGGTTGATTTTTGTGTTTACATAAAAATCTTCGGACAGATACTGATGAAATGTTGCAGTGTTCACCGGGTGTCAACAGAGGTGGCGAGGCAGATAATTGTATGTAAGGGTTATCGTGTGGTTGTACTTGGTTGAACATGCCACTTATTGCGTTCTAGTGACAAATCCTCGGAGAAAGGGGCGGATGTGCATGAATCGGATTCCAGCTGGTACATTGAATGCAATATTAAGCCTAGTTCAGTTATACCGGGTTTTAGAGATTTCAACCCACCACCCACCACCTACCACCGTTGCCGCATAAAAATCAGATGTTTCTAAATTAAGAAGCGGTTAGGGAATGGTATATATTCAAGGAAAATGGGGTTGTCTCTTTCATGTAGACCTAACGTAAGACCTCTGCGTGACGGGTGTCAAATGTCTTCGTCTGTTAACTGGCTGTAAAGTCTCAGCACTCCGACTTCAATTATTCAACGTCAGACTAGGTCTGCCAAATGGTTATACAATTCAATAGAATAGCGGCATGACACAGTTGCAGTCTATGGAACTGCAATACTGATGTGGAGTTCCGACTAGAGATTTAACAGGTTCCACAGTAATTCATGCGTATTGGAAGGCCTCTGGCGTTTTGTGAGCATTTCCTACGTGAACGATTCAGTGTGGTGCTGCATGAATGACAGATGTGTGGCGCAGCTTGTATTCGCGTGGCAAACATTTGGCCGGCATTCAAAATGTTTTGAAGTTAGATTGTGTAATTGACAGCATGTGGCGTTTGTTGGGCAGCACAAATAACATTTTAAAAAGCTGTCACGATAAACATGAAAAGATGTTCAATAAACATCTTCTAATAAAGTATCCTGGCATGAGGATGTTTACTTTACGAACCTATCTAGGAACATTAGGGTTATGTCTCAGCTGGGCACTGATATACTTTTATGATCCTAATAAAATGAAATCTAAAAAAATAAAATTAATGGTTTTCCTGTACAGCTGAGTCGTTGCTCCGCATGTTATTAAATAAATTAAATAAATACGAGGCGGATCAATAAGTCCCTGTCTCTTCGACCTTGCCTCGTAGATATATGAAACGCAATACTACTCCCATCAAGTACCACCTGTTAGTAGGCTACTGTCAAATTTTGAGCAAGTTTCGTCAGTCAGTTACGCTGCACGTTCTGGACTGGCAAGTGAGGTCAATACACCCGAAAATGTCGAAAAAATCCACGATATGGTGTTGGCCGATCGAAGAGTAGAAGTCCGTGAGATTATTGATGCCATAGGCATTTTATAGGGCTGTCGGGTTTCGATTTTAAATGATCAGTTGGGTTTAAAAAAGCTGTCTGCAAGATGGGTGCCGCGTTTGCTCTCAATTGACCATACACGTAATCGTGTGACAACTTCATGAATTGTTTGGAGTTCTTTAACCGCAATTCGAAGGAGTTTTTGCGGCGTTTTGTAACTGTGGTTGAAACACTGATCATGGATCTAAACAATGGGTTTCTCCGGGTGCTCCGGGCTCCGACGAAGGCCAAGGTAGGTATGTCGACCAACAGCTTTTTGGGATGCACGCGGTTTAATCCACATCGACTACCTTAAGAAGGGAAAACAATAAACGGCGAATGTTATTTCAACTTATTGGACCGATTTAAGAAAAGAAAAATATGGCCATATGGCCTAGAAAAAAGTTATTTTTCATCAAGATAATGCACGTGTGCACACGTGTGTAGTCTCAATGGCAAAATTCCATGAATTGGGCTTCGAATTGGTTTTCCGGATTTAGCCCCCAGGGACTATTTGCTATATCCAAACCTAAAGAAATGGCTCGGCGGAAAGAGATTTACCTACAAATGCCTATTTTATGGATCTCGCAGAATCCTATTTTTTTAAAGGAGGTTATGTTGAAAAATATTTTTTTTTCACAAAAACTGTGTTTCATTCAAAAAGTCATCCTGAAAGGTCTAGAGAGAGTTGCTTTCTATCAGTCACCTGTGCGTATTCTATTGTTACACTCCTTGTTGGGACCAACGGTTTTACATCGATCCTGAACGGGTTTTTAAAAAGCTTTTCCACTGCAAAATTATTCTATATAATCGTTGTCGTGGTGACCGTCGTGGAGAGCAATGTAATTTGAACGAAACAGGGCCCGAATCCACGTTATCATGTATAAAATCCGCGCACACTAAGCATTGCACAACAGACGGCTAAATATGTTTTAATAGACTAAACAGTAACAGTGAGTACGCGGTTGTTAATTATATGTCGGGTCCTGGCAGTACTGGTGTTACCAGATGAAGACTGGAAAGTTTGAGATTTTTTAGCATAAACAGACATTGTGCGTTTTCACTTACGAGCATTATTTGTTGTATTTGCAGGGTGTTGAAAAATTCATTTCGCTCAAAAAATGATATTAAGTCGTGAACATTTTCGTGCGATGATTTTTTACGATTTTCGCCGTGGATTATCGAGACAAGAGTGTCGTAATCAACTCGTTTTGAGTTTTGGTGTTGAAGAACCATCAAAAATCACTTTAAATCGGTGGTACCAAGAATTCAGTTTCGGACGCCGGTCGCTCCAGAATGAATTTAGTGAAGATCGTCCAATTTCGTCCTCGTTGGGCATTAGTAGCACTAGCAGCAATAAGACATTGGGTGTTCATTTGGCCGTGAAAAAGATTTTGTATCTTTGTATCCCACATAATTTGACGAATGCACAAAAAGAAAAGCTTCTGTCAATTGAAGCAAAGAAATGTTGAAAAAATACAACCGCGGTAAATCAAATACAGTGTATAACAGTGTATGACGAATCATAGATCTATACATATGAGCCCGAAAAAAAACAGCAATCGACCGTAGAGTCTTTCACTACGAGCTAACACCAAACGAAGTTGCTCGTGGAAGAAGCACATCGAAGCAAATAATCGGGGTTTTTTTTCCCACCATCTGTTTGCCAACAGTGTTGGAAAAAATAAGCAAAAACAACAAGAGAAGAAGGATCATCACATCAGCTGAAACAATGGTCTATTTAAGCATTCAATATGTCGAATTTATGGGTTATGATTTCTTTTTACTGCATGGTCAACGTTTTGCGACGCCCGAAGCAGCAGTTGAGACGTTCAAAACCCATGTTTTGGAAGTGTCTCCATCGGAGGGGAAAAAGTGCTTCAAAAATTGGTTTGAACGCATGCAACATATTTTGAAAATATGACAATATTTTGAAAACGATAAACCCATTTCCAATGAAAAACTATTTTTTTTATTGCTGGACCCGAATTATAAATAGCAACCCTCGTAGTACTTCGAATTCCAATATCATTTAACCTAATGTGAAATGCAGATAAATTTGGTTTATAGACGATTGATAAACTGACCAATTGAGAAACAGGTAGTACACGCTGAAAAATATTGGCACGTCAACATATTGCAGGAAACATATACATGTTTGCAATCACTGTTTTCATGACTAAAATCCGCTGCCGTTTTGTTTCTTTGTTATCTGTATCGTATTTGTTTTTAACGGGTTTCAACTAAAAAGCCACATTTGGGTCTCAAAAACATGTTATATTGTATAGCAAACACAATGTGTTTGGGCACAAATATAGTATATTTGCGACAAGCTACAAGCACGTTATATTTGCATCCAAACAACAACAAAAAGACAGATTGTTCAGCGATTATGCATCTGATGATGGAGTTGCCACGTATTTTGCAACTATTCGTGCCAGTGAGTGTGTCGTCCTGATCTATTAATTACTCCAACGAAAACTAAGCATTTTCCGCTTAGAAAAACGTGCCCGACCTTGGCAGATTGTAGTAGTATCTCCTCATACATTAACGTTCAAATATAACGTTAATAAGGTAATTACGAAACATTCAAATGGAATTAAATGTATCAAAACCTTTCCAATTAATGTCAATGTAACAAAAAAGATATTACTGAGTCTTTAATTTGGAATTTGTAAAATTAATTTCACCACCCTAGGATATAAGAGAACTAAACCACGGCCATTCAAGCTAATACAAAAATGTTGTCTTCACCTCTATACTGACCTTAGCACTTGTTAACATTCCTTCCTCAACACTTGACAATGTCAATCCCGTTTTCCCACTTCATTCCATTTATTATCTAAGACCAAAGAATTCGACTGCATCAGTCTTCAGTTTCAATATCGAGCATATAATATAAGCAAGCTTTATCTAAATCCTCAGAAGCCCACACACACCCATGCAACTTCAATAAAATTGAAATTCATTCGAAATCTATAGATTTAGAAAGTAATGATGATACTCTCTAATGACTTAACGCAAGACCGAATGTTGGAATAGAATCATGGCACAAACACACACGCTCACAAGTGAATTCCCAGACATAAACCAATGGCTTAAGGAGGAGATGGGAGAAGAAAAAACGATAACGTATAAAACATTTTAAAGTCCTAATTCAAATCTAATAACGGAAACGAAAGGAACGCACTCCTTGAGGCCATACCACAAGTGAACACTTCCTCTCATTCACATACTCATGCATGAGTTAATGTTTGTAGGATAATACCTTGGAAAAACGTAAAGAGATTTGGCAGATACAGGGATACCCTCTCTGCAGGATTGTCTGCCACGTGCGTAAGTGTGTTTGTTATAAAAGCTTTTACTGTCTATCGAAATTGTTTACATCTTTCATTGTTTTTTATGGTTTATCAAAGGAGAAGAAGCAACATTTTGCATCATCTCCGGCCAAGTGATGGTTGTGTTAATAAAATTTATTGAAAAGCAAAAGGCGAAAGAAACGAAAATACGACAAGGGGAAAGACCATGTAAAGACCTTTCAAAATATTTGATGCCAAAGGATTTTCAGTTAAGCAAATTCTATCCTGTTCTTCTTTGGTCATATGGCAAATTTCCTTATGCCGTGTAAACAAATGTATTTACTTTCACTTAGACTGTAGTTGTATTTTACGTTTTCCATGTCTGTGAGTTTTTTCGTTTCGGGTTAACTTGTATTTTTTATTGAATTTCAAATTTTATGAGGGGGATGGTTTTCAATATCATGAAATGTCGAAGGATTTTGTTGTTGTTACCGAGCTGCCGTTCTTGTTTTATTAGATCACGTTACAGACGTAAACGCGCACTTTTTCGCATTTGAAATCCACCATTATTGGCACCATCAGCTAACGATATTTAGGGGTTTTTAAAGCTGTAAACTCTTTAGCTGATTTAGCTGGTGGAGTAGGATTGGGTGTAGCATGCTATTCCCAAACGTCAATGACATTGGCTGCCTAGTACAAGGACAGTATGGTAGAAGCTGCTTTTAAGTGAAATACAGAATAATGGGTAGAGGCACATGAAATGACTTTTGGCGTACATAATTGTAGCCGTGTGCTTATTAGTTCTTTTCTTGAGATGTTGAAGAGACCGCATTTTCTATGATACCAAGTTAGGGTATCAAAGGAATTTACGATCTTATGATTTACGAACAGCTTAATTTTTGTTATGTGCGTGAAATAGTATTGGAGAAATAAATCTGGATACATTTTGTAAAAAAAGGACATTCGGGAGGCAGTCGAATTTTTGGACTTAAATTATAGAAATTATTCAAAAATTTTAGCTGTACTAATTGGCGCTCGTGGTAAAATTATTGTAAAATTTGGGCAGAGTTCCCTCCTTTTATTAGCATATTATGTTTTTATAGTATATGATAGTTCTGAAAAGTTTTATATGGATTTCAACTATAGGATATTGGGTCGGCTTTTACATTTATATTTCCCTTATTTATTTAACTCAAATGCAAGAATATATAAGAATATTATAATATGAAGTCAAAATAAAATTATGATGACTTATGTGACCTTCCGTATTATATTCAAAACTAAAATGTTCGAGCGTTTGGTATTTTCTCAAATAAATTTACTGTCCAACATTTCGCTACCCTTTGGGTCATCGTCAGGATGATAAATACAATTATAAAGTCAATTGTGTTTATCTTCCCGACGATGCTACCCACTTATAAAGTCAATTGTGTTCATGTTCCCGATGATACTACCCAAAGGGCAGCAAAATATTTTAGAATAAAATTATTTGAAAAAGACAAAACACTCGAACATTTTAATTTTGGATTAAAATAAAATATTCAAGAAGAATAAAGGGGCTTCAACGAATTTTCTCCACCGGTTTCTGTCTCTGCCAGATTAAAATTGGTTCAATGATAGTCGAGTTTGTTTCTATTCTTTATTCTGAAACCTGGCCTTCGATACCCCAGCGGGTTCCATTTAATTACCGCTCTAGCAATGTCTAATATTAGCCGCCTAAGTACATGTCCAATGCAAATCCATTTTCTTTTATGGCACCATTTTCCATTTCATCCAAAATGTGTCCGTGGTTGGTGCAATGATAGTGTGCGCGCCTCTTGTACATGATATCCTGGATTTAATCCTTGCTCCGATCACCTTAAATTTCTATCGGCGGCGGTCAAGTTTACGCATCAAACGCGTTAAAATTTTGAATCAAACAAAGATAGAAAAAAAATTTTTTTTTTCAGATATTGGTTGTAATTTAAAACAAAAAATTAAATCGGTTTTGTAGTAGAATTTTAATCCTAAGTACTATTAAATGCAAATCTGTTATGTTGTTGTTCAGTGGAATTGTGTGTGTAGGCATGTATAAATTAAAAAATATATATTAAAGGCATTTTAGAAATCGCTGTCGGTGCGTGAGGTTTTTTTTACCAAATTGAACTGAAATAGTTTGTTTTATCATTAATACAATATTTGCCATTAGAAAAGCCCTGGCGAGAATGTTGTCTAAAAAGAGCTATCACCCTAATGCACGCGTATGTATAATAGACCGACTCACATTGTATAGTGGGAAAAAAAGAGTTTTTTGTCTATCCTTCAAAATAAACCTTGGCTTGTTTTCTGATGACTCCCGAAATATTGTAGCATTAATAACCCGTGAGGTGGACAATTTTTAAAAAGTTAGTTTTTTTTTAGTTTTTCAAAAAAAATTGTACTCTAGCTAAAGACAATGTATATATTATTAGTATCAAATGAAAAAGGTTTTTATGACACGTCCAAAGGTATGTAAAACGTGTCAAAACATGTCCTGAGACATAATTTTTCGGGGATATTCCGGTAAAAAAATTTAGTAGGGAGATTTTTCTGATATAGAGTTAGATTAGGATAATTCTAAATAATCAAAGTTTGGTCCAAATAACCTCAGAAAATTTCTTTAAAAGTAATAAAAGTACATCTATACAACACTGATGTTCGTGTCAAAAGAAAAGATTTGATAGCCATTTTTCTCCGTTTAGAACGTGATGTTTCCGCCGTATAGGCAAATAACATCATATCCAATATTTCCTTTTTCTCTATTTTTTTCCTCATCAGACTTATAAATACCTTCTCGTTTCCAGTTAACTATTAACCCTGCAAGCCAGTCCGGTATAGGAACTATACAAGTAGAAATATTATCAGACATATTTCTGTATTCAGTAAAGCGGTCACTGTTTGGTAAAACCTGAACTAGTGCGAATTTATAAAAAGAGGTTAAAACACATATTTAGTTAAAGATTAAAATATATTTAGGTCAGAAAAATCTCCTTACTAAATACTTAAAAATTCATGGACATGCTTTGACATATTTTATATATCGCCCAACGCGCCTTAAAAAGTCTTTCATAGGATACTATTATTGTATACGCGCTGGAAAAAACTATGTTCTGTGGTTGTTTAACATTTTTCAAACATGTCATGTTTCTATTATGTTACTGGGGCCGTTATTTGTCAGCGTGCATATTTTCCATAGGTAAAGTGCAAAACACTTTGAAAATTTAAAAGAAAATACTTTCTTTAAAATGGTCCAGCTCACGGGACCTTAATGCCAGACAGGAAATATTTTGGGAATCATCATAAAACAAACTAATGTACATTTTGAGGGGTGTACAAAAGGAAATTTTTTTGTGAGTCGGTCTAATATACAAATAAATATCCCCCAATCTTACCATTCTATGGAAGCAATTCACATTCTGATTGTAGGTAAAATGTAAGGTGATCATCGTATTACTCGCTATTTTTTGAAGGTTAACGAATTTGGGGGAGCAACATTGTCGTCTGGGTTACTTGTGATGTTATTTATGTATTATGTTTCAACATTGATAATCGCGGATTCAACTCATGTGTCATTTATCAATTTAATAAGTCTTCAGGGTTCAGTGATTGCAAAACGGGTTGAAATAAGTGGTAACATGAGAATCCTTAACAAGACTCAATGTGGATTGATTCATTTTGATAAATTTTTCGTCAAAAATTGCAAAAACCGTGAATTTGAACACAATTTTAAAAGGCTAAAGTTTAATCTAAATATTTGAAGACATGGACAAATGTAAAATATTTTGTATGCCGATCAGTGGGTTTCGTGGTAGAAAAACAGTTAGATTCCAAATAATAAAATAAAAAGTCCGTAGTTTCCAGCAAAATTAAGACTTTGGAATAATCAGGAACGTCAGTTAGAACAAATGTCAGTTAGAACAAATGAACGCCAGTTAGAACAAATACGGTATCAACGAACCTAAAACAAGGAGGTGCATCATTTTGGAAAACGAAGGGAGTCTAATGCCCGCCTTTGACGTGGAATCTCACTACACTTGAAACTAATAAACACTATTTGTTTTTAAAAAGATCAGCGTGATATATATTCTTTGTTAACTGTCGGTGGTGCAATGGTTAGTGTGCGCCTCTCTTGTCAGTCACGTTGCTTAGTGGTGGAGATACAATCGACTACTCAGTCATGAAAGGGTTCCTCCAAATACCGTTTAGAACCGGTGAAAGCGATCTGTTCATTGTTTGTGAAAAACTTTCCCCAATCTCTTCATGTTATGTATTGGGAAACCATTTTCTTTAACCATTAAGCAAATATAATTCATTCCAGAAAATGTATACATTCGTCCACATCCCTAAAAATATATATAAAATTTTCGCAATTCCATATAAATCCTTAGTATATTTTACACTTTAACCTGTCTCTCTCCTATTTTGATTGAAACTCTTAAGCTCTGCCATTATGCCTGTTATCCTTGTTATCCAGCGAAAACAATTCATTTACTTCACATCTTTCCATTTAACCTTAGTTTCCGTTTATTTTATTGGCTTTGTTAAACTTTCATTCAATTAGTGCTAAGCAATTGTTTCCTTTTTACTTCGTAACTTCAATTCAAAAAGCTCATCTACACTTGCGTTAGTAATGAAATCATTGCAATTTAGTTTTCAATCATTGCAATTTAATTTGTTTGCATTTCTTCAGTTTCAATTGCAAATTATTTTTATTGTAATTGGTGTTTTTATTAAATAATTTATTTGTTTTTCCTGTGATTAATGCGATAAATTAACAAGAAGGTGTGGAAAGGAGAAAAGGCAACAAACAAGGTAAATACCTGCAAAAGGACTCATGACTAAATTAAAAGAAGACACAGAGCAAAATGGACTCATAAAAAGGTTAAAAAGGAACAGTTTCATTTAGTTTTTTCAGGGTATTTTACATTCAGTTAAAAGCTTAATTATTTCAGAATTTAAACTGTTAAACAGGTACTATAAGAATAGCAAAATTCTTAAGGATTTACCAGAGAAACATATAGTTCACTCCAAGAAGCTCAAAATCTTATCAACGCCTATCTGAGGTAAATCTCGAAGGTTCCTTAAAATGTGATATCCCATAGAAGAGACCCTCCCGCCGGCTAGTTCTGGTTACATTCCAAGAAGATGCCGACTGGAGTCTTGCGCTTCTTCATTGTTACACCTTCTACAGGAGTCATTTATGCTGACCTTTAGTTTCACCACACAAAAGTGTCCCATCAAATCTGAAGCGATTATACTGGGTCACAACAAATTTTTTGCACTGACTCTCCACTAAGTTTTAGGTCTGATTCCAAACCTGTATATCATTTTATTTTAGCAGCTACAATTCTTAAGATAAAGTATGCATGGAGTTTGGTGCCTGCAAGTTTTGGACTCAGTTTCTAACGGGTCCGCCATCTAACGATTTTTTTTTCAACTAGTGCTTATTTCGTGAATGATAACACTTAGCTCATGTCTGATTTGACAGATAATTAGTTTTATCCTTCCGCTGAACTAATATGGTTGTGTATACGCTTGAACAACTCTGGGAAATATGGCAAAAATTGGCCTGCGATCGACTTACAGACGATGCCGATTTTGCAAAAAAAATCATCTTTTTAGATGAAGCTCATTTTGATCTTGGCGGGTATGTAAACAGGCAAAATTGTCGCATTTGGGGCACAGAAAACCCGCACGCATACATTGAAAAGCCGATGCACCCAAAACGAGTCACTGTTTGGTGCGGATTTTGGTCCAGAGGCATAATTAGGCCATTTTTCTTCGAAAATGAGCAAGGAGTGGCCGTTACAGTCAATGGCGATCGTTATCGGGCCATGTTGAACGAATTTTTGTTCACAAAAATTGAAGAGGAGGATATTGGCAACATTTGGTTTCAACAGGACGGCGCTACGTGCCACACAGCCGAAGCTACACTCGATGTTTTGCGCCCTGTTTTTGAAGATCGCATTATCAGCCGCAGAGCTGAAGTCGTTTGGCCACCTCGGAGCTGCGATTTGACACCGTTGGACTATTATTTGTGGGGTGCCCTCAAAGATAAGTGTTACGCCGACAAGCCAGAGATAATTGACGCTTTAAAGGACAGTGTTCGTGAAGCCCTTGGTGAAATACAGCTGCACACAATCGATAATGTGCTTAAAAATTGGACCGATCGTGTAGGCTACTGCATGGATTGTACTTTCAAATAAAAAAAGAAATTTGCGAAAATACTCAGTAGTTTTTTTTTATAGCATTTTCACAAAACAAAGTTATTTGGCGGACCCTTTACTAGTTTTTGGGGCTGATTCCAAAATTGCGATAATTTGGTCTTAGCAGCTCTAGTTCTAAAAATAAAGCGTGTCTCAGTAAGAATGCACTTTTTAATTTTAAAACACAAACACGTATTTTTTGAGATAATGGTTAAATTTTTATTGGATTGTAAAGAAGATGTTTTCCGGTTTAATATGCAATAAAACATCCATCAAATAGAACCCATGTCTCTGCTGACAGGCCATTAATCTTCTCGTGGAATTTTCTTTTACTTTTTCATACAGATGTGGCTGTATCTCACCGACGACGCGTTAGATCCCGGATTTTTACTTAGGAATTTTTTCTGGTTTATTCGCATAAACCCGAGATTTCACAAAACCGAACAAAAAGTAATCACACTGCGTTAAATCATATGATCTGGGTGGCCAGTTGACATCAGAATTTCTTGAGGTAATTTTTTCTAGAAATCGTTAATGCAGTAAATCGATTGTTTCATTCGTGGTGTGGAAGGGGGCTTATTTTTGATGTATTAACATCTATAGGCACGGGTAGGCAATCTATCAACAACACACAGCGTTAGCATCAAATACGTGGTTGTTGTACAACAATAGTCTCTGCCTGAAAATTAGTATGATGGTATTGCTGTAGCGGCAGCGAACAAACAAGCAGGTCGTCGTCGCCAAACAGTATAGAATAGTACAGAGAACTCATGGAACGAATTTTAAGACCCAGAAGTACTGGTGACATCTGTCGAATGATTCAAAACCTATAACTCTCTTTTTGTCATAACTTTGACCATTCAAAATTTTGATGTGAAAAATTGATGTCTTTTGAAACACTTATGCTTTCTGTATTGTTTCATGTAATAACATTGTCGAAATGGTATGTTTATATTGAAATATATATACTTATACTATTTTACTCAGTCTCTCTACATGGGAGCGGAAAAAGAGTGCAATAAGTTGTCTATAATATTCAATACTTTTGTCGTCGCTCTGTTTATGACAAAAAAAAACTATTATTTCACATTAACACTTACTAATGTGTTCATAAAAATCAAACAGATACCGTGTAACAAAATGGTATTAACACATCGACCCTGATTTCGAACACTCCTTGATTTTTTTTACAAAGTAGTACTTTTTTTAAGAACAGGTATTTTTAACCCTGCTGTTAGATTAGAAAAAACGTACGAATCTTAGATTGAGGGACCATTTGGTCCATACTGCAATTTTCATCCAAAATAATAATTTTATCTTATTCTTTGTAACTATTTTGGTTCAAAAATTTCTAAAGCAAGTATTTGACATATCAAAAACATCCGCTAACATATCAAAAACATCTTCTAAATATTTGACATGAATTTACATTCGCTTGGTAATGAAAAAACTTACGAATCTTAGATTGAGGGACCATTTGGTCCATACTGGAATTTTCATCCAAAATAATAATTTTATCTTATCCTTTGTAACTATTTTGGTTCAATAATTTCTAAAGCAAGTATTTGACATATCAAAAACATCTTCTAAATATTTGACATGAATTTACATTCGCTTGGTAATGAAAAAATGTACTATTGACCAAATGGTCCTCTAATCTAAGATTCGTCATTTTGTATTTTTCTCAGTCCTGAATAAAGTTAGAAAATTTAATTTTCGCACATAACATTGTTTTATTAAAAGACCCCATTAGCAGAAAAATTTAGTCAGTATATATCACCGTTCCAAAGTTACAAGGGAAAACAGAAAAAATTTGGACCAAATGGTCCTAATTTAACAGCAGGGTTAAAGAAGTAGTACGCTTTTTAGGAAAAAGTTATAGTTTTAAGAAAATTTAATTATTTTCAGAAAGGCCAGTTATCACAACAAAAGGTGTTATTTTATTTTTAAGAAAAGGAATTTATGTAAGAAGTTTCGTAAGTATTTTTAAGAGGTTTTTTTTTTGGAATTATTTTTAAGAATTGGTCCTTTTTTCAAGAATAGGTACATTTTTAAGAGTAGGTACTTATCTCAAGAAAAGTTATTTTGTTTCGCAAAAAATGTACTCCCTAAAGAAAAGGTTTGTTAAGAAAGGGCAATTTGTTGTAAGGAAATGTACTTTTATAGGAAAGGACTTAATTAAAAAAAATTTTTTTTTAACAAAATCTACTTTTTGTAAGAAACTGTAGTTTTTTTAATCAAAGGCACTTCTTTAAGATAAGGTATTTTTTTTAGGAAAATGTACTTTGCTTAAGAATGTGAATAGGTATTTGTTTGAGAAAATGTACTTTTTTAAGAAAGGGGAAATGTTATTTTTTAAACTTCTTTCACTGTGGGTTTTCTGAATTTAATTTTTACTTAGTTCAAAACTACAATATATACTAAATATTGGTTTCAGGTTCCACCTAGAAAACTTACTATTAAACAACAAATCTGCCAACATATTTAAGACATCTAGTAAGTCTAGACACAAACCAAAACAAAAGTAAACAATATAGTTGATAAGGGTGGGTAGTAACATAATAGAGCTAAAACAAAAGTTCTTAATTGTTCTGTAATTTAGGCACCATCCCGAAACCTGCAAACAGCATCTCCGTTCCAAAAACACAATTCTTGACAAAATGAGATACCTTCGCTCAATCGTGAATAAGAGCGAAACTCGCTCATCGATATTTATCATCCTTATCTCACTTTGTTCAAAGGTTGTTGTGTGACTTTAGGATAAACAAATAAACCTGAATTGTGATAATTTTATAAAATTAAAATTAAAATAAAAAAGTTTTGAAGCATCAAAATATTGTTTCTCAGAAATGGTAAAGACTAAATTAAAGGTATTGCAGTTCTAAATTTTTCTAAATTTATTCGAAAAAAAAAAAAAACTTAAAAAACAATTTTTTTCAAGAAAAGTGCCGGAAAACGTGCGCTCTAACTCGTACAATTTACATGAACATTGATACAAAATTGCATCCCAGAACTAAACAGTGTTCTGCACAACAGTTTCCCCCTTGTCAGCGGTGTCACGGGCATTAAATCCTTTAGATGTTAAAATTAAATTTTTTTTGTCGTTTATGAGGTGTCATGAGCTTTTCCGTGACCCATGTTGATGAAAATTTTTAACGAAACTATTTAATTTTTGTTATTTATCAAATTCGAACACACTATAGATTGAAACTACTGCACACTTAATTAAAATTTAAAAATTTGTTTCTATTATTCAATAATTTTTTTATTCAAGTGATTCAAAAAAAGTATATCCTTATTTACAAGGTAAAAAAAATAAAATATTTTTGTCAATGTTATTATTAAAAGGTTTATTTGCTAGAATATAAACTTAGGTTTCACCTTTATTACACACAATTTATACAAATATTCTGCAATTTGCCAAGATGCTGAATTAGCCAAAAATTTGCATAATTCGACTCCCTATTCACGTTTTTCGCAGTGTGGAGGGCGGATCAATAAGTCCGTGACTTTTTGAATGAACACAGATTTGTTTCCAAAAAAAATAAATAGTTTTTCAACATAATCTCCTTCTTGCTCAATACACTTAGTCTAACGTTTCTCCAATTTGTGTATCCGTTCCAAAAACTAGGATTTTTCGTGGTCGATAAATAAGGCATTTGTTTGATGAATAATTTCATCGTTGGAGCTAAATCTCATTCCAGCAAGCCATTTCTTTAGATTTGGAAATAGGAAGTATTTAATTGGGGATAAATTTTAAGAATATGGCTGATGAGGTACCATTTCGTAGCCCAACCAATGAAATTATGCCATGGAGACTGCACAGGTATACACCCGTGCATTATATTGATGAAAAATAACTTTTTGTTGGCCATTTGGGGGTCGGTTTTTAAACCCTCGTTAGATCCGTCCAATAAATTGCATACTATTCGCCGTTTACTGGTTTTCCCTTTTGAAGGTAATCGGTGTAGACTTTCCCTTGTGCATCCCAAAAAACTTCTTGGCCGACAAACTTACCTTGACCTTCTTCGAAGCCGATTCACTCGGAGAAATCCATTGTTTAGATCCATGCTGCATGTTTCATCCACAGTTTCGAATTGCGGTTAAAAAACTCCAAACAATCCTTTGAAGTTGTCACACAATTACGTTTATGGTCAATTGAGAGCAAACGCGGCACCCATCTTGCAGCAGCTTTCTTAAACCCAACCGATCATTTAAAATCGAAACCACACTGACATATGAAATGCCAACAACCTCACGCACTTTTACTCTTCGATCGGCCACCACCATTTCGTGGATTTTTTCGACATTGTCGGGTGTATTGACCTCAATTGGCCGTCCAGAATGTTCAGCGTTATTTGTGCCTGTGCGACCACAACGAAAGTCAGTAAACCACTTTTTTACCATTGAAATCGATGGTGCAGAATCCCGATAGTATTTATCAAGCTTCTCCCTGATTTTGATTTGATTTCGCAAAAAATAATGTTCAATGAGCACCCAAAATACACTTTTTTCGATTTTTTTGAAAAATGCGCGAGATTTTATATTTTCAAAAGCTGTTAAACGCAAATTAAATGACAGGACTTGCTCAAAATTTGACAGTAGTCTATTAACAGGTGGTACTTGATGGGAGCAGTGCTGCATTTAATATAACCACGAGGAAAGTTCGAAAAGTCACGGACTTATTTCGGGTCTAGCCATTGCGCGATAAAACAGAATGGTTGATCAGGTTGCGTATGAGTGACATAAAGTTAATCCAATAGCGATGCGTCACTTATACCCTTGTTTAACACTCCAATTAAAACTGTTGTGTAGACCTATTGTATTCAGTTACCCCCTTATAGTTATATATTATTTTTACATAATAACCAACACCTGTTTCCTTCCTTTCTTTTTTACTCTCTCCACCAATTTTGCCCCTTATGTGTCCTTGTGTATTAATTTACCACACACATTTTCTGCGATATCCCTATAAAATACATTGATGTCACATGCACTCATTCATATGAGTCAAATCTATTGTGCACCAACTCAAACAAAATTTCAATACAAAGTAGCGGGTAGGTGGGGTCGAAAGAAAAAAGCTGTTGGAAAAAGAGTAACATTATGCTACTATAATCATGATAATTATAATTAACAATTTGTTGCACAATATTCTCAAACACACACTAAAAGATACATATGAATGTGTGTATACAGGAATAATCGTACTCATTTCATTTTGGGATCGTATGATAAGTGATGTCAAAACTGTTGTGAGCCTTAATAATTTTGTGACCATTCATAGATAAATTTTGAAGTTTGGTAGTAAATGATTGCCGCATCTTAATTTAGCTGCTATCTTTACGAGACACACGTCCTTAACTCGAAATATGAGGAGGGATACACCACAACGGGGAGTCTTATCTCCACTTCTACGGTATTTAGCATTGAACAGTGTATTGCTACATATGGAGCGATAAGACAGAACCGTCGTAGCATATTCTGGCGATTTGGCAATTCCTGTGCAGGCGCAATACTCCTCCACATGCAGAGATGTGGTCGAAGACATAATCAGCAAACATTCTGAGTGGGCCACGGAGAATGGACTGGATGCAAATCCAGAGAAAACTTGGCTCGAGCCTTTTATCGGGAAGCAGTAGGCTCTGTACCTTGATCCTTTATCTCTATGTGGCAGGGAAGTTTGCTTGAAGGATAATGCAAGATATCTAAGTCTGATTCTGGACAGAAAGCTGGCCCTTATATCAAACGCTATGGATACGATCAGTAGAGCCACAGTGGGCCTATAGTCGTATAAACGGGTCATCGGGGGGTCGATGGGTCCTATCACCGAAAATAGATTACTGAATATACACAGCTGTTGTCCGACCGATATTGGTCTGCCACATTGTTATATGGTGGCCGATACTGGAATAATCCACTCACAAATTTGCAGAGAAGACGAACCGGCACAAAGGGTTTTCGAAACCGAACTCGAAGGAAGACGAAAAATATGAAGACCAAGACTAAGCTGGAGGGAGCAGGTAGACGAATCCTTGTGTAGACTTGTTATTGCCAACTGGAAAGATAAGATAAGGCAAAAGAACGAAGTGGTTAACAAAATATTTTATTTACGTTTTTCAAGGTCCCTGACTCCCTAGGGTTGTTTGTGACCGGGTAGGTAAGTAAGTAAATACATTTCCAGAGAACGGCAGTGGTTTGCATCTAGTGTGCCCTTCGCACAACACTTGCCGAGGGTTTGAGGATTATTCTCCACCTATTACCACCAGATGTACTCATAAGACAAATAGCTGCGACGTCAGCAATTCACCTAAGACACTTCTATCAATGGATCGTCATCATCATCATATGTCCATGGATAGATTTTACGAGATCTACGGCAATCCACAATAAACCCCAAATATATGACACCTTCTTCATATTTTGAGTGAAACTGCTCCACTCATATGCTTAACACGCAGGACGCATACCAGGTCACAGAAGGCACTAAGGCTTATACACTGATGACTTCAAACTATATGAAAAGGTAGGGAATTGGGTCTATTTTGTAGATCTGGGCGTAGGCCTAGCAGAACGGCTACAACACAACTCCTACGACTCCAAAGAACACCAATATCTATAGGGCAGAAGTCATGGCACTCGGAGAGGTTGTTGTTTGGCTGTGCCCAAACGTCATCACCGACTGGGGTATCAATATCTACTGTGAAAGTTAGTCTGCTATAAATCTCTGCAATATGTATTCCTGAGATCAACCACTACCCACAACTGCCGCGGAAGCTGGGGAAAATATTGAGCTTCCATCCTCAAAATCCCAAAAACAAGCCCACATGGGAAGTTCCTATCGCCCGATTACCCTCCTAGCACCAGTGAGAAATTTGTAGAAGTCCCTGTTACTTCCCAGATTTGCGGATCACATTCAACTGGAGGACCATCAACATGGTTTCCTCGCGGGCTGGAGCACCACCACCGGCCTTTGTGAAATGACGACCAGAATAACAGAGGGGCTGAATAGTGTACGACCGCACAACCGGTCGGTCTTGGTCGCTCTGGTCTTGTCCTAAGCCTTTGACACGATCTCCTACACCATCTTGCTAGATGACATACTGGACTCATCCCTGCTCAACACCTTAAAGAAATGGCCAGCGAATTACCTAGCGGGTAGACAGTCATATATTGAATTCAGAGGTGCCAAATCCACACAGAGGAGAAATAAACAAGGTGTGCCTCAAGGCGGCATTCTCCCCCCACTACTCTTCACCCTATATATGGCATTCCGCCTCTAGGAGTCCAGTTCATCTCATACGCCGATAATTGCAAAATAATAACCACAGACAGGGACATAGGTAACTATTCCCAAAGAATCAATTAACGAATCTCTTCCTTGCCTCATCGACTACTTCACAAACCGCAATCTTGGGATATCCACCCAAAAATCTTCGGCCACCGTGTTCACATCCTGGACCAAAGAGTTGAACAGTCACAATCGAAGCCAAGCCAACCCCACGACGAAGAATACCAACATCCATGGCAGAGTCTTCGATAGTCTTTCTGTTTTCTCCAGGCAAGCTGAACAAAGCAGGAACCGGATTCTGAAAGCACTGTCCTGCAACACCTGGGGGAGGAAGGACTACGTGTAAGGCCATTGGTCGCCCCCAAATCGACTATGGAGCGCCAGTGGGGATACCCAGCATCAGCGACAGGCAATGAGCAGGCCTACAAAGAGCCCAAAATTTTGCCCTTGGGTCGCCACGGGATGCCACACCAAAACACCTGAGAACATCTACAGCGGGAAGCGGAGATGCTATCGGTACGCTGGCACTGTAACCTCCTCAACAGCCGAACCCAGCCTCTACCCGGAGATCGCCATCCGAATGAATGGTGCCCATCATACTCGATCCCCCACATCATATTCGAACATACGGCACCTTCTTGGTGACAACACCAGCGACGGTATCAGAGGAGCGATGAAGTGCGCACATACGGAAAGGGTGCAAGCAGCAATGGAGATCTACCCTGACAACATCGTACTAGGAGAAAGACTGCCCGCGATAAGCTCTGATGCGAAGCTTCTGCCAAGGCAGACCAGAGCCATCCTCCCAACTGGGGTCGGGGCTCTCCAAGACGTTGAACAGCTACCTATTCCCTGTAAACTCGGACGTAAAAGATGAGTGCAAAAAATAACAAGCAAAACCACACTTTACACGCCACCTTTTTACATGTCCGGCAAATCCCACAGGCCTTACACCCTTATCCCTCTGGATCCATCAAATTGAGGCAGGTTGCTCCCTAGAGCTGGATGTGCAACCACACAATGTCGCTAACTAACATTTAACAATTCTTTTCTTTCCTCTTTCTTTTATAATGTACAATGATCCTGTAGGGGCCACAACAACAACTGCCACGTATTTCGAAATAAGATGGCAATGTAGTCCGATATTTACCTTATATTGCTGCAGGACTGGATGGGACGCATACCAGGTTATAGAAGGCATATGTATATAGTATAGTGTATTTCAGGCAGAAGTCATGGCAATAGGAGAGGTTGCCCTTTGGCTTTGTTAAAACGTCATCACCGACTGGGTTATCAATATTTTTTCTGACGGTCAGGTTGCTATCAAATCTGTGCAATCTGTATTCCTGACGTTAAGTACTGCCTACAACTGCCGCGCATCTCTAAATAAGATGACCTTTGATTTCGATATTCACCTTATAGTGGTGCCGGGGCACAGGAAGATGGCAATGAAGCACCGACCAGATGAGTTGGCAAATGTGGAGATAGCCTTACTTGACCCAAGGGATATGAAGCTTGTAGGGATGCCCTTTTCAGCATGCAAGGTCATGCTTAAACCCAAAGCTCTCAGACATACCAATGATAGATGGTCTAGTGGCACAAATTACACACATCTCAGGCAAGTAAGCCAAGTTATAACGTAAATCGTACGCTAAGCCTGGTATATATACTCCGAAAAGGTGTCTATATTCCAGTAGCCGTGATCGCTGGACACTGCTTAGTAGGCATACCTAGGCGCCTAGACTTGTAGTCCGCAGAAGTTGTGGGTTTGAAGAACACGTCATATACGCCAACGCAGAAAGAAATTCGGTTTGCTATTCTTTTTGGATTTCGGCGTAAGCTCAAGCCTGTGGAAATAGTTAGTGAATGCCAAACAGCGTTTGCAGTGTATGCGCCATCCCTTGTGACTATTTCAAAGTAGTTCCGGAGATTCCACACCGGTAATTTTTCTGTGGAGTTCGCCCAAAATCTGCGACTGACGATGTAAGTGTAGCGCTGGTGAAGTCTGAAATTGACGAAGATCCAAGATTGACACACGAAATGATTGTTGAAGAACTGGGCTTGAATGCCATGGCGGTATCGCGAATTTTGAAAAATAATCTTGGATACACGAAAAAATCTGCACGATGGGTTCCTAGAATTTTAACTGAAGCGCAAAAAGATGCACGTGTGCGCTTTGCTCAATATTTTCGTGACAAATTCAAAAACGGATAGTCTTCGACTTTTCAGAAATACTGAAACCAAACAACAAAGTATGATATGGAGCCCAGAAGGTGCAAATCTGAAGATTATGAAGACTGTGTTTCTAGGTGGATTTATCGACTTCAAAAATTTTTCGAAATAAATGGCGATTACGTTGAAAAAACACAAAGAGGTGAAGTATAAAGATATAAAATTAAAACGGTTTTTGTTTAGTTTTTTCTACTCTATTAAGCGAACTTTTATTAGCCCCCTCGAATTTTTCTTCTTCAACCACATCCTGGAACATCGGGTCGAGGTAAGAGTTATCGTATGGCTTTACCGTCCCATAACAATACTAGGTCAATTTACAGGTTCAACAATGTGGACGGCCGATGTCGTCCCGTTAAATCACAATGGTCCTCTTGGACTACGTGTGCCAATAACGACAGTCACTTCTACCTTACCTAAGCTGCTATTTTTGCTCTGTTGGGTGCATGTTAGACTTTGCGTGCTGTCACCAAATTTCAAGGTAAATTTTCTTCCGTGGTAGAAGTTTTCGAATTTCCACAATTTGCCTTCAATTCCCACATTATCCTCGTCAAACCCTTATTTTTTGATTGTGCATGAATATAATATTACAACATAAAATTAATGAATATTTCGTAATGACGATAGAGCGACGGGAGCGCTGGAAAATAAAGCAAATATCTAGAAACATGCAACACATAAATGTGAGCAAGTCAAAAAAAAAAACTTTATGTGGTGAAATGAAATTTTCGCGGAGGAAAGATTCAAACATTGCCAAACGATGGAGAAACCACAGAAAAAATGTTTTTAATGAAAAAAAAAAGAAATGCTTGGGACGGGACACTGTAGCCAGGAACTACCAGATTAATATATGAGCAAATAATGAATGCAACAGAAGTGAGAACCCTGAGTCCTCTTTCCACGTTGCCTTTAATGAGGAAACATGAAAATAAAGGACTTCAAGAGGGGTATAGGGTTGTGGAGATTTTACACTTTCGTCCTATTTTAAGTTTTTTTTTTTATTTGTTAATAACATTTGGTGTGGTACATTACGAAAATGTTGAATGCCATATGAATAGATTGAGTGAAATGTGAATAGACGAATGGATACACAGAGAGATCTAAATGAATGCCGAATGTTGCAAAGATATTATGTAGAAAACACATAAAAAGTTCCATGATTCTGTACAGCTGCATCCACATATATATTGTCCCTTCCTGCCTGCTTGTTGTTGTACATTCTAATAATTTATGATGTTGTAGATTGTAAAATGTTGTCATCATTGCCACTCTACAATTTACACTCTAATGCAATGACTGGTGCTGTTAATGTTAGTACCAAATTGTGCAGATTTTGTGTTAGTAACTGACTGCCTGCCACACTTATTTGTGCAGCATGTTTCATTACAGTGTGTATGTGGCATTTTGCAAAGATTGCCTGATGTTTGTGGTGGCGAGAAAATAGTTTGTGTAGGTTTCCTCAGACTGCTTTTAGCCAAGCTACGTTGTTTACTTCGTTTTTCGGGTTATTTTATTTCAGTGGTTGTATTTTTTATATGAACAATTTTTATTTGTCCCACAAACGTACACAGAGATGATAAAAGATAATCTTTTCTTTTTGTATCAGGAGTCGGACTTCAAAAGGGCCTTGGTTAATTAAATTTCATGTAATACTTTAGAAAGAACAGCAAACCTAATTTTGACCTTTTCACGACCACACACTGTCGATGGAAATGATTTATTTTTTTGATTCGTTTCGTGATCTATAACATGATAATAGCTACACCGCAAAAAACGGGGCCATAAACTTAAAATTTTCGCTAATAGGCACACGTACTTGCCAAACGTATTTTCGGTCCATACTAGAGCGTCGAATACGATCATGCTTTTTTTACAAGCTAACGTACGGATTTAAAACTTACCTGAAGTTTCCGCTAAGTGCGACAATTTTCCGACTCGTTGCATCCGACTCGTTGAAAGGAATTTGTTTCGGGCCTCAACCAAACCAAAAAATTGTGAAAATACTTGGACGTGATATCACAAAACCCCGATTGGTTTTGCCCCTATACGTAACAATTTTTTTTTACAGGCCGAAAAAAAGTTTGGAAGTTGGTCAGGGTTCTATTTCAGATTTTACTTCAATAAATCCTAAACAGCTTGAAATATTGCATTACCACCTTTGACAATATTGTAGCTCTTTTCCCATTTCACAGTTCTCTCTAATATATTTATACGGAAAAGTACACGGTTAATCGAATATTTCGCGAAACGTCATGAAAAATTTCACATATTTTATATGTTTTGACATTTCTGGCCTGATGGTAAATATATTGCGGTAGCTGTCTTCAAAAGAACTGTAGCTTATAAATTTTTATTGAATACTTTTCTAAATACACTAATCAACAAGAATTATATGTAGGGTTCCACAATTGGTGGACTTAACCCCTACCATTTGATCTATCTCCTACCTGAGCAATTATAGGTAACAATAACCCTGAGGAAAACAGTCATTTGTAAACATTTTGTTACATAAATAATACGGGAGTGGCGAAGGCTTGAAAATAAAAAAATTTAACCGAACAGAAGGAACAACGAATACTTAAAAATCTATTATAATGTTAAAAGCAGAACAATGGACCAAGGCTCAGGGCTGCGCTCCTGTGAAGATAACAGCGGAAATCTTGCCACAGTTGTACCGAGTATATTGATAGAAGGAAAAACGAACCCTGAAAATGTACCCAAAACTTAAAATCCGTACAATGGGTCATGGCTCAGCGATCGACCCCTCTAACGAGGAGTTCAGAAATCTTATCACAGATATGCAGATCATATTGGAGTTTACAACTATAATTCTCCTAAATTTTCTGCCTCTAAATCAAGTGTCTGTGTATCATCGTCAAGTGTAATTCATAGAGAATCTACTTTAAGTTGAGAATCCAGTACAGAAAATTGCAAAGCGATTGAGGAAGGAAACAAGGAAGAAATGTGTACCTCTGACATATTATATGGCACTTCAGGGACTAAGAAGAACACAGAGAAGGCCGACATATATCTATGTTTGTCCAGACAAGGACTATGATACCAGCCGCCAATGCTTCGACTCCGTACTCTAAACCTAATCTGTCTAGATTTTCAGATCCATGTTTTGCAAGTTAAATATTTGTAGCAGTTACAAACTATCAATCAATGCCAATATTTTCAGCTCTCTCCAAAGATATGGAGAGCATGATAAATGCACATCCGGAGACCAATGGTTTTCTAAGCGATCGATATCGGGCCATTGCAAGACATTGATTTGCGGGCGACCTGACGGGCTGCCTGTTGCAAATATGGCGTCGATCAAAAACAGATTTGGTGAAAATAAAATCGTGGCTGTAAACATTTCCAAGGCTATCCATAGAATTTGACATGATTTCGCTTCCTTTTAAACGAGCCACAGACTTGGCATTCATGAGGATGAACATCAGCTAACGTTGGTGTTTATTGTCGGTTTACATCCCTTGCTGATACAAACTAAGAATGTAATCAAAGTTGTACGTATCACTATCATGTTCAAAAAATATTTTGGTAATATTTTTTGAAATTCATCAGTCAGAAAAAAAGTTATCGACCAAAGTCATGCTCATGAATGACAAGTCTACGTTTCGCTTAATGTTAAGGGCGACTACACTCAGGGTCGCTTCCGAGCGCACAACTCGACAAAAGTATAGCATTTTATATAGGGCTCTAGTTCCGCAAAGGACAGGAAAAATTTACCTATCCGTTATTTAGTAAAGACGGTGTAATTAAATTTCTACACAGGAGCTTCAGCTCACTGTTCCTACACAGGGGCTTCGGCTCAATTTTCCTACACAGGGGCTTCGGCTCACAGTCCCTACACAGGGGCTTCGGCTCACTGTTCCTGCACACGGGTTTCGGCTCACTGCTCCTATACAGGGGCTTCGGCTCGCTGTTCCTACACAGAGGCTCCGCCCTACTGTTCCTACACAGGGGCTGCGGATCACTGTTCCTACACAGTAGTTTCGGCTCACAGTACTTAAACAGGGACTTCGGCTCACTGTTCCTATACAGGGTCTTCGCCTCACTGTTCCTACACAATGGTTTCAGCTCACAGTTCCTACACAGGGGTTTCGGCTCACTCTTCCTTCACAGGGGCTTCGACTCACTGTTCATTCACAAGGGTTTCGGCTCACTGTTCCTACACAGGGGTTTCGGCTCACTATTCCTACACAGGGGATTTGGCTCACTGTTCCTACACTTACAGTTTCCATGCAGCCCATCCCATGATAACCGATTCCGAACAGTTATCAACGAACATGTAAAGCAGACACCGAGCCAGTATCCCATATATCTGATACGGATCTACGCAGCAAATCTGACTAATCGCGTGTGCAAGACACTGAGTTTCCGATAATATTACAATCGACCGGTCCGCAACCTGCCCCCAGAAGAGTATTGTTGAGCCAAGACTAATATTCCTAAAAGAGTGTTGTCATCCAAAGACAAGTGTCCCCGGAAGAGTGGTGTTGCGTCAAGAAAAGTGCCTCCGCAAAAATGTTTTTAAACCATGACGAGTGTTCTCAAGGTAAGAGGAGCGTTCGTCACGAGTGAAACAGTTGATTTTATTCCTGGAAATCAGTTTACTTTGTAAATTAAAGATCTAAAAACATCTGAAATCGAGCCCCCGAAAATGGTAAACTATTCTTTTCTTATTTCGAAAGGTTTGGTGGAGCCTAACGAGAGACTCTAGACATGACTGAGCTTACCACAGCCGTCAACAAAACCACGTTACAAGTCATTGAATGAATGTCCACGTTGAGGTAAAAACAGGTGTGTAGAAATATTCCTGATAAAGGATAATGCTGACAAAAATTTAATAACCACAAAATTCCGGTTTTGCCTGGGGCATCAATCACAAAATAAGTGCAGTTGTTCTGTATTTTCGGTATTTAATGTGCTTCTGACAAGCTATCCCTAATCCCTACATGGGATGTAACGGGAAATCGTATATTTATTTTATATAATTTCCAGCATAGTCACTCAAGAAAGAAGCAACTTCGTCGGGACTTTTTCGAGCTTGTCCCTCGGGAAATGAGAAGAAATTTTCTCTTTCTGATTTCATGTCATTTATACAAAATTCGAACCCCCAAAATGACAATAATAAAGACTTCCGGAACAGGTAGAACTGGTAGTGGAATGTTTTGCATATCCAAAATTGGGGGCTACAATGTTATCACATTTTTGTAATTGTCCTTGCTTCTTTCATCTTAGAGTAAACTTTGAGGCTCTCCTTTAATTTATGATCAATTCTTCAAAAACAATCCTTTTGGCAGTTTTGTTCAAGTGTGTTTCGTCTCTTTTAATTTATGATAAATTCTTCAGAAACAATCCTTTGGCAGTTTCGTTCAAGTGTGAGTCTCGCATTTTCACACCTATTTCCCCATCTTCTGAGCACATGTCAAATCCAGGTTTGCCAAACGAGAACTTGATATTGCTAAGGAAATATGATCGAAAAACTGGTACTTGTCTTTGTTTACAAGGCTAGGATTCCTCTTCAGAAATATGTCGTAGATTACAGAAATATTGAGAGAGTCCGATAAGCATTTCCTTTGAATACCGTGGGAATAGTGAACCTCATTTTGTGGAAAGGAATCAAGAAAGCCATATACAACTTTGCAAGTATCCCCTGGAATAACATTATTTCTTGACCCAGCAGCTTTACCTTTAACCCTGCTGTTAGATTAGAAAAAACTTACGAATCTTAGATTGAGGGACCATTTGGTCCATACTGCAATTTTCATCCAAAATAATAATTTTATCTTATTCTTTGTAACTATTTTGGTTCAAAAATTTCTAAAGTAAGTATTTGACATATCAAAAACATCCGCTAACATATCAAAAACATCTTCTAAATATTTGACATGAATTTACATTCGCTTGGTAATGAAAAAACTTACGAATCTTAGATTGAGGGACCATTTGGTCCATACTGGAATTTTCATCCAAAATAATAATTTTATCTTATCCTTTGTAACTATTTTGGTTCAATAATTTCTAAAGCAAGTATTTGACATATCAAAAACATCGTCTAAATATTTGACATGAATTTACATTCGCTTGGTAATGAAAAAATGTACTATTGACCAAATGGTCCTCTAATCTAAGATTCGTCATTTTGTATTTTTCTCAGTCCTGAATAAAGTTAGAAAATTTAATTTTCGCACATAACATTGTTTTATTAAAAGACCCCATTAGCAGAAAAATTTAGTCAGTATATATCACCGTTCCAAAGTTACAAGGGAAAACAGAAAAAATTTGGACCAAATGGTCCTAATCTAACAGCAGGGTTAAGATCATGTAGACTTTTGTTGATAATTTTGATCAGACCTAAAGGATTTATTCGTTTGTCTGTAAGTCCATGCATACTTAAAAAAACTTTATTACACATCATAAATTTGATTCATTTAATCTCAAAGAAATATTTGTACGAATATTACTTGGGCTTCATGGATGAACTTTCTCGACGTTTAGCTGTGTCCTTCGCAGGATAAGCCTCTAACAGAGATTCCAAATAAACATCCTGCAGATCCTTTATTTCGCTTACATATTCGGTCCGACTATTTACGAATAGTTGAATAAATAGATGTAATACCAAAATAAATATATGTATTATATAATAGAAATAAATACATACACAGAATAAATTGATAATGTGAAAATCACCTGCGAAGTTATCCAGTTCCTATCTATTGCATTTATCAACATCAGTGTCTCGTTTTACACTTGTTTGTGCGGAAGCAATTTGACACATTTGAAAACAAATAAAATAACAATGAATTGACCTCTTAAATTTTGGTTCAAAGAGGATCCAAACAAATGTTCTCTACAACAACCAGAAATATAATTTCTAAGGCCTTCCGCATTCTTTACTCCTTCACCCATTCCACACATACTTGCAGCCAAAACATGTGTTAATGTATACCTCTTTTGTGAAAATGTTGCATGTTGCAATGTTTATAGTTGCAGAATGTTATAACCATTCTTGCACGAGCAAATATCCTAGAAAGATAGTACACACGTTTAGTATCCTATCTTTAAACACACACAGCCATACACTAAAATGTTCGTATTTGTAAGCCTTTATGTCCTTATTCGTGTATATGAGACCATGTGTTGAAATGTGTTAGAGTATTTCGTAGTTTATTTGTGTGCGCAGTGTTTATTATCGCGTAAAAGTAATTATATGAAATTTTCATTATACTTTACACACACCCCAACACTGGGAGCAGCTATTCTTCATGCCCTACAGTGGTTAAAAAAGAAAAATAGAAATTATATTAATAATATTACGAAACAAAAATAAAAAAGGAACAAATAAATAAAACGCAACACGGCATCTGTGCAACAACTGTACAGTGAGTTGCCACATTGGCTGCAAATAACATTTTGCATAAAAGGCAGACAGGGCGTTTGATACATGTGGTGAATATTCACATGACACGGAAAGAAATTTAATTATTTTAGAAGATTCTAAAATATAATTAGATAGTATTGTGGTTCAAAAGGGTCGGCAGTGTTTGAGTCAATTTTAATGAAAACATTTATTAAACTTTTAAAGAAAGTCCTCAACTGTTAACAGTCACAGCCAATTGCAACTCTATTTTATTTACGAGGGCGGCCCCAAAACTGGACACAAAAAGTGTGGGAAAAATATAATATAATCTCCTTCCAACATAATCTCCTTTTAGCTCAATATATTTTTCCTTAATAGCTTCGAGACCTTGTTTATAGTAACAACTGTCAAACTTAAAAAGTTTAAAATAGCCATCAACCGCAGACTTCACATCTTCATCGTTGACAAATTTTGCGATTGGTTGGTTCACGCGGTTTCTAAAGATACTGTTTAGCATCAATTAGTGTCTTGAGACACCATTTTCATACGACATCACTCCGGATAGTCTTCTGTACAGTAGCGTGTCCCATCAATAATAATTTTTTTTGCTCAAGCTTCATTTGAAATCTTATGGGGGGTAAAGAACTCTCGAGAATTTTTTCAGATTTTTTGGAAGTCGCGCAAGTCGAATTTCACCCAAAAATCGGATACTCCGTGAATTTTTTAATTTTTCTTAAAACGCGGTCAATAACGACGGTTTTCTTAGATTGTAAGTCAACATTTTTGAAGCTAAAGATCCAAACTTTAATTGTACAAGGTGTTTCAAAAGAAGTCATCCGATGTTGTTTAGCTCTCATTTTTTTCTAAATGAAAAATTTCGATTCTGTTTTTTGATTATTTTTATTTGAACCTTTAGAATTTTATTGGTTAAGTTGAGCAGATGATATCGGTTAAATGGACGCCGTCACAATTGATAACCACTCGTGTCGAATGTTGACCTTGAGGGCTTCCAGGATCTCTGGCATGTTCACGTAAACACGGGACTTCAAAAAACCCCACAAAGAAGCCTGGAACGGTCAAATCGGGCGATCTTGCGGGCCAGTGCAAATCGCCAAAACGAGAGATGAGGCGACCCGGGAACGCCGCCTTCAGAATGCCAGTTGTGGCTCGTGCAATGTGTGCCGTTGCTCCGTCCTGTTGGAACGACATGTCCTTCGGTGCTAATTCGTCGAATTGCGGCAGAAAAAACTCGGCTAACATGGCCCTATAGCGCGCACCGTCCACTGTTGTCGTTTGACCAGCGGCGTCCTCGAAAAAAATGGCCCGGTGACTCCTTCAGCGTGAACAGCGCACCATGCAGTCACTTTGAGCGGGTGTAATGTCTCCTCGTGCATCACTCGTGGATTTTTGGTGCCTCATAAGCGATAGTTTTGCTTGTTTATGTATCCTCTGAGGTGGAAATGATCCTCATCGCTCATTATGATTTTGGTGGAAAAATCGTCCACTTCGTCCACGAGATTGAGAATGGCTTGGGCGTAGGTTACACGCGTTTGGCGATCGACAGGCAGCAGCTGATGCACGGACTGGACTTTGTATGGGAACATGCGCAGGTCTTTGACCAAAATTCGCTATAGAGACGACCGGCTGATGGCTAATTGTGAGGCACGGCGTCTGGTCGATGTTTCCGGCGACAGCTCGACATCCTCGGCAACAGCGGCGATATTCTCGGCAGAACGGGCGCTCAGGGGCCGGCCACTCCTGGCAACGTCTCGTGTGGTCCCATACTCTTCAAGGTTAGTTGCCAAACGACGCAGTGTTCGGGCAGTCTGTAGAGTGTATCGCTCCATGGATTGTTTACTTGTATTCTACATCTATCTAGTCTGCAAATGTCAAAACAGATTTGACATTGGCGGCCATTTGCAAAAATAAGAGCATCTTACAATAGGGTGGTCACTTTTGAAACACTATGCATAAACCGCCAGTTTTGGCAATGTTTTCCTAAATATAGTGCCATGTATTAAATTTTTTCGTAAATTTTGGGTATATTTTGTAAATACCGCTTTATATCTTTTAAAGTTCCTATGAAAATTTAAAAAACTAATGATGCATTTTAAAAGGTGTATAAATTCCAAGCAATTATGTAAAATGTTAATAAATTTATATTTTGTGGTTACTGTTCCAGAGTCAGACCATTTTAAAGCCTTTTACCCATTGTATTTTAAACACTAATGATACACTTGAAGAAATGTGTATTCAAATTTATTTGATTGTTAAAAAATAATAATTGATTTAACTCTTTGTATTTTCTGAACATGGTATTGGACCCTTTTCCAATTTATAAAAATATAACATCGAAAATCTTACAACTACAAAAAATACATATCGAAATCAAAAATTACTTCATTTTTGTCGCGTCAAAAGAAAGTGTACAATGCAAAAATTATTCATAAAAAAATTATTTCATTTAACTAAATTTGCGGGTATTTCAGGTGAAATTTTTCGTCATTCTTCCATTATAAAAGATGTGAGAAATCCTCTGTTACTTATTACTCCATTTCTTATTTTGCGATTAAGATGCCCCCACAAATGTTCAATCTGATTGAGGCCCGGCGACTGTGGAGGATAATCCAATTGTTAGGAGTGTGGTAAAGTAGACATGCCTTAAATAATTTTGATGTGTGCATGGGATCATTATCTTGTTAAAGATTAAAGTCCTATCCAAGCACAGGACAAACAACTCTGCGAGCCAAATTTTCTTTCAAAATACGAAGGTAATCTGTTTTAGTCATGGTACTTTCAATAAATTCTAATTTCCCGACTCTGATCCCTGTAAGGCACCCCAAAACCATCACCGAACCCCCTCCGTACTTTATCGTAGATATTGCATTTTGTTCAGAAAATTCTTTGTAGTTACTTCTCTAAATTTTGACGAGCTTTATTTTACAAAAAAATTTCTAATTTGATCTCGTGGCTATGTTATGTTATTCCAGATACAAATGTATTGATTTTTGTGGTTATTAGCAAACTTAAGGCGCCGCTTTTGGTTGACTTTGCATACTAATATTTTTTTCCTTGTAACCCTACTATGAAGTCCATTAGCTTGTAGTGCTCTAGGTATTGTTGTGACGCTGACGACAGTTCCAGATGTTGCTGCAATATCTGTCGAAATTTTAACTGAATTTTCATCTGGACACTTACAAATTTCGAACAATGAATCGAATTTGAGCTTCAGTTAATATTTTCGGTCTGCCAGTTTTTGGACGCATTTCAAATTTTTTGAACTTTTGGCACTCATCCGATACTGTGTTGTGGCTTAAAACTGAGTTGTGGCTTCTACCAATAACAGAACCAATTTCACGCAGTGTTTCCTTCTTAGGAAAATTTTACAGTATCCACTGAAGTTTGTCTACCCATTATTGGAAAATGTAATTAAACGTACAAATTTTGTTCGGTACCTACCGCTGATAGCTAATTACGGAAGCAATAGCAAGATAGAAACAAAAATAAAATTAATAATAATGGAAAAAATAACTCAACGGGGCCATAAACACAACTTTCATCAAATTGTAAACTTTCTTTTGACGCGACAAATATGAAGTACTTTTTGTTTTAGCTATGTATTTTTTAGCTATGTATTTTGGCCGTCGGTGGTGCAATGGTTAGTGTGCGTGGCTCTTGTACATGAGATCCTGGGTTCGAACCCGGCTCTGACCACCTTCAAATGTTCTTTCGGCGGCGGTCACCTCGCATAGTGACTGCGACACTATCGAGTATTTAGCCATGAAAAAGCTTCTCAAATTGCCGTTCGGAATCGGTGTAAAACTGTAGGTCCCAATCAGCGAGTGAAAACTGGAAAGCGCACAGCTCAGTGATTGTGAGAAGTTCTCCCCAGCCCCCTCACGGGATGTAATGGGAAACCATTTATTTATTTTTTTTTTTATTTTTTGTAGGTGTAAGATTTTTCTTGTTCTTTTTTCATAAAGTCATAAAGGGTCCCAGATCATGTTTAAAAAATATAATGAGTTGAATTAATTATTATTTTTTAATATTCAAATAAATTTGAACACATATTTAACAAAGGTGTAAAGCAATTGTGTGAAAAAACTTTTTCAATTTGCACTTACTGTTCCAGAGTTATGCCACTTTGAAACTCTTTACAAATTGTATGAACCTACTGATATTATAAATTGGTTGTAATTTTTTCCTCGGATTTTGTTTAAACATTTACCTCGTTTATACGACACTTATCGCAATATCAATCATATCGTGATATCCCCATGTTCCTGTTTATACGATATTCAACACATCATGATATATACAGCCATGTGATGCTAGGTGGCAACTCGCAAATAGAATATCGTGATATGGAGCGAAATCATAGTAAACTTTCGTGACAAACTATATATAGCGCTAAAGCGGTTATACGTGTTTTTTTTTGACGTATCGTGATATGATATCGCGATATAGGCCACCGTATAAACGTAGTAATTTCATTGTTGAAAAAATCTACATGCGTTAAGTAACTACAAAGAATTACACACCGCAAAAAATGGCCCGGGCAACATATTGCAGGAACCATATATATGATTGCTTGCAAACATATATATGTTTCCTACAATATATAGCTGGGGCCGTTTTTTCTGCATTTAACTCTTTGTAGTTACTTATCGCATGTAGATTTTTTCATGAATACAATGTTTAAAGCAAATCCGATGAAAAATATGCAAACGGTTTATAGTATAATTAGTTTCATACAATGGGTAAAGAGATTTAAGTTGGCATAACTCTGGAATACTAACTGCAAATTCAAAATGTTTTCTACAAGAGTGCTTGGCATTTATCCGTTTTTAAAAGTGCGTCATTAATGTTCTAAATTTTCATAGAAATTTAATGCACATCTGACGCAAAAATGGCAAACTGTTTATAATATTTTTAGGTTCACACAATGGGTAAAAAGCTTTAAAATGGTATAACTCTGGAACAGTAACAGCAAATTAAAATGTTTGCTACAAAATTGCTTGGAATTTACCAGTCTTTTAGAATGCATCATTAGTTATTTAAATTTTCATAGAAATTTTAAATGTTATAAGGCTTTATTTACATAAGTTCTCCCAAATTTTCAAAGAAATTAATACATGTAACCTTGTTGAGCAAACTCATTGCCAAAACTGGTGGCTTATGCATACACAATAAAAGTTTGGATGTTTTACTTCAAAAGTATTGACTTACAAACTAAGAAAATCGTATTCATTGACCTAGTTTTAAGTAAAATTCAGAAAACGTCCTGAATACCTAATTTTTGCGGTGAATTCGACTTACGCGACCCCTAAACCTCTTCCGAAAAATATGGAAAAGATCTCAAAAATACTTCACCCTATTAGCTTTCCAATTAAGCTTGAGCAAGCATGAAAATCGAGAAAGAAAATTTTTTTGATACAACCTAATGTACAGTATCTATATCTAACCTGCTAATCGGAGATACTTAATTAGATCCCCTAGATCTATCTCGTCTATCTCAGACAGCTTGTGTAGGAATGGACGACCTATAGTCTTTAGGCGTCTATTCATTAAAGAAATTTGTTGGCAAATCTGTTACCACGGAGCCATTTTCTCAAGTCTAGAAAGAGAAAGTAGTCCGAGGGAGCTAAATATGGCGACTAAGGTGCGTTGTTCATTAATTTTGACCATCGCAATAGTGGATATGTGAACTGGAGCAGTTTCTTGACGAAACAACACTTTCTTTTTCGCCAACTATGGCATTTTTCCACAATTTCATCACTTAAACGCTGCAATAAATGAAAATAATATTCGCCGCTGGTGGGTTTTCCTTTCTGAAGATATTTAATAAAAGTTATCGCACGCGCATTCCAAAAAACAGACGCCATTACCTTGCCTGCAGATGGAACAGTCTTCGCCATTTTGGCACTCGATTGTCACATTCCCGTGCACGGCATTGACTATTCCTTTGTCTCAGGTGTGGAAAGGTGGACCCATGTCTCATCCATGGTTGTAAATCAACACCAAAATTCCGCATTATTGCGGTAAAACATCGCCAAACACTCTACTGAAACGTCTTCGCGACGCTGTTTTTGCTCTATTGTAAGCAAGCGCAGCACCCATCTGGCGCATAGCTATCTCATATTCAAATCGTCGGTCAATATACGATGTACAGCACTTTTTGTAATGCCTATCATTTCACCTAGCCCACGCACCTTCAGGCGATAATCAGGCAGAGGTTCCCTGCCAGTGGGGTATTGAACTTGGTACCCGCATGTTCTCGTGTTGTCTTTTGTTCGGCCAATGATTCCCTGCCTGCGGGGTCGTGAACTTGGTACCTACCTGTTCCCGTATTTTCTTTGTTCACCTAGTACAAGATTCCCTGCCTGTGAGATCTCGACCTTATTGCCTACTCCTAACGCTGCACATAGGTCTGACGAGCTAAATTTTTTGGCCAAAACTCTAAACTTTTATTTCGATATTTGTTGTTGTAATATTGTCGCAAACACTTCAAAAAAACACAAACAATATTTTGTTATTGCAAACTTCAATCAACCGTTATGCTGTGAAGCGAGGAAGTTCAATGATTTTTAGTGCAGTAGAAAACTTAGACACGTGGAGTGATTTTTTAGTGTTTTTCAATCAAAAGTTAAAAACAAATAAAAACAAATTTTTAATCAATTAATTATGGATATTAATAACGATGGTAAGTACTTAAATTTTCAGCAGTGAAACATTTAAAAAAAAATGTGGTAATAAGAAAAAATATTAAAAAACTCCATAACCTCAAAATTTTAGATTTTTGCTTCTAAACAAACAATCTATAGAGTATAACTAAAAACGTTCAATGGAGTTCAATAAACCAACAACGCACAAAGTTACAGTGAGTTGTGGTGCTTTCGACGCAGCAATGATATTGTGCAAAATGCTGCAAAATATTGATAAATCTGTTTGTTTTTCAGGCAACTTTATCTTTAAAAATTCCGACCTTTTACGAGTTTGGCGAAGTAGACCTGGAAATATAAAAAAAGGCGAAGTTCTTTTCAATTATATTCGTGAAAAGATCGGAGAATCGAATATTTCTATTGATTATGAGAAGTATTTGAAAGACAAAATTAGAGTTTATGCCTCTAGACTGGATGCAAAATGGCAGAAAGCGTTTAGATCAATTGACGTTTTTCATTCACAAAATAATAACTGGCTTCAAAAGGAAATAATATTTAAAGCCCCCGTAGCAAGTAGCTTAATTGGTGAAGATACTTTTTCGTTGGAGGAAGAAATCTCAGCAGCTACGCCTTCATCAACCTGCGGACGGCCTCGAATGCAATTTTCGGAAATGTCTGATCGCAGTAAAAGAAGGGAGGCAGCTAAACTATCAAAGTCCACAGCAAATGAGACTGAAATACTAATGCAAGCATCACTAATGTCGGCTCGAAAAGAAGGTAAGAAAGATTTAGTCGTCATTCTCAAAAAAACTATGGCAAGTCCGGCAAGACCATCTAAGCTACGAAAATTGTGTTCGGAAAATGATAATCGTCCAATTGCTCTGTCAGATGAGGAGGCGCTAGCATTCTTTCTAGAAAATAATTTCACAAAGAGGCAATATTGCAACATAAGGCTGGAAAGTACACAAAGAAAGTCTGACATATTTCCATCCTATATGAGACTATTGGCAGCAAAAAATAGTTGTAGACCAAATGAAGTCTGTGTAAGTGAAACCGTTGCCAAAGTTCCACTACAACAGCTTTTAATACACACTGCAAAAAGAATTATTGAAATGCAGAGAGAAGTAGTATCATCAATAATGAATAGAAGCAAAAGCAACTACATATCAGCAGAGTTAATTTTAAGCTATGGGTTTGATAGCAGCACCGGCCAAGCCCAATTTAATCAACTATTTCAAAAGCCAAATACATCCTGTTACGCAGATTCCTCTCTATTGGCAACCACGGTAATTCCCTTGAGACTTATAGATGGTTCAGGAAGAGTGATCTGGTGCAATAGAACCCCCCAATCTACCAGGTTTTGTAGACCATTGAAACTGGAATTCGTAAAGGAAACGAAAGAAGTAGTCTTAAAAGAAGGTGCTGAATTAAGGAAACAGATTGAAGAGCTGGAAAGCCTCACAATACAAATTGAAGAATTCAAAGCAGTGGAAATATCATTTAATATGAATTTAACTGTTATTGATGGAAAAGTTTTAAATATCCTGACAGAGACAAAATCAACACAGTCTTGTCCCATTTGCGGAGCGTCGCCTACGGATTTTATTAATATTAAAGACTACAAATGCGAAAGATTCAAACCAAAAGAAATGAATTTGAAATATGGTATAAGTCCCTTACACTGTCAAATTAGATTTTTTGAATATTTACTACACCTGGCGTACAAAAGCGATGTTAAAAAGTGGAGAATATGTGACATTGGCGATAAGGAGAATGTAAAAGCAAGAAAAAAACGCATTCAAGACGATTTTTGGTCAATGCTTGGACTCCGTGTTGATATGCCGAAAGTGGGAGGGTTTGGATCAACAAACGACGGCAACACCTCCCGACGTGCGTTCTCAGAATATGAAAATTTTTCTGAAATAACTGGACTTGACATTGAAGTGATTTTTCGTTTAAAAATAATTTTAATTTGCTTACAATGTCAATTTCCCCTTCAATTAGACAAGTTTGAGACCTATTGTTTTGAAACCGCGCAACGTATTCAAAATATATACTACTGGTGTCCCATGACCCCAACTGTTCATAAGGTGCTTATTCATTGTAAAGACATAATGTTAAACACATTGCTTCCAGTGGGTTGTTTTGGAGAAGATGCAGCTGAATCTAGAAACAAGGTATACAAGAGCGACAGATTAGATCACGCCCGCAGAACTAGCCGCAGAGACAATCTCTTTGATGTATTTAATAGAGCTTTGGATACCTCAGACCCTTTAATATCGTCTCTTCGAATAAATACACGCGTAAATCAAAGAAAGCGCTTAACACTACCACCTGAAGTTATTGCTTTATTAAGCTGCGAGGATCTTCCTGAAACTTTTGAGGATCTTCCTGAAACTACGGATAGCGAAGAAAATACAGATGAACCTGAAGAACAAAATGAAGAAGATAATTTAATTTTAGAAAATGAACTGACTGATTTCTTATAATACTTAAATTTAAAAAGTAAATTAAATGAAATTAGAAATGTACTTCAGTTTAAATTTAATATGGTTAATATAAACAGGTATTTCATGAATGATGAACTGTGAACGCACGTTTTTTTATTCAGACTTCAGTTTCATATATGTATGTTGCTTTTCGGGTCTAATATTTACTGCCTCACGGTGTAATAATACTTAAATATAGTAAAACATAAGGGGACTAATATGTACCTTCGGTTCTATATGGGTTAAAAAACAATTTCCTTTTCTAAAACTCAATAAATTTAATTTTTATTGCTAATAATTGTGTGTTTAACTTCATTGTGTTGTTATGTGCACGATTTTTAGTTTTGGCCAAAAAATGTAGCTCGCCAGACCTATGTGCGCTGGTTCAAGCCAGAGATTCACTGCCTGTGGGGTCTTGAACTTGGTACCCGCCTGTTCCCGTATTGTCTTTGTTCCCCTTGTTCAAGCCAGAGATTCCCTGGCTGTGGGGTCTCGACCTTGTTGCCTACAACTCCCGCTTGTTCAATCCAGATATTCTCTGCCTGTGGGGTCTTGAACTTGGTACCCGCCTGTTTCTGAGTTGTCATTTGTTTCCCTGGTTACATCCACAGATTCCCTGCCTGTGGGGTCTCAACACTAGTGCATACCTTCCCCCTCTGGTACAAGTCAGAGATTCCCAGCCTGTGGGGTATTGACCTTGGTCCCCGCTTTCGACCACAGGTTCGCTGCCGTAGTATAGAAAGAAGCCCACTACCTGGTTGCCAAACTCCAGTGCACAAAAGTTTCTCTAACGATCTTGCAATATTTTACTTGTAAATATGTATTTTTTTATTTACTTCCAAACATGTATGCTTTTACGTGGAAACATATGCGTATTTCTTCTCAAACATAATAATGTTTAGAAACGAAGTATTCTTTGAATTATATATACGTGTTAATTAATTTTATTAATATAAATCCACATTTATAAATAATTATTACCAAAAATTAAAAGATTTAAAACGGTAATTTTTATATTTACTTGCATTTAATGCATTATTAATAATTAAATGAGAATCTGCTGCTCTTTTACTTCTCCTTTCTTTGTTTTGTCGCACGTCTTTGTTGTCAGAAGGTTTCAACTATGCGTTGGTTATCACTATGAGTTTGTACACAATCAATATATTTATATGCAAATACAGTTCATGCAAGCCAAGCGTGGATTAATTACTTGTGTTTTTTCTATTATATCTCACAAATGGTCCGCCATTCGGATTTTCTCAGTAAAGGCTCGGGACGACAAAGGGCCCTTTCCCGTTTCTCTCCCCTAAATCGTTTCACACTTTGGTAGAACATATATATACTAAACACATATACAAAAAAAATGATAATTTCAATGGATTTTAAAGAAACTATACTTTTTGTAAAATGATAAGAACATTTTTTTTTATAGAATATATTTAAAAAAAAAAAAGAAATATGTAAGAATATGTATCATATTTTCCCGAAAAGGTAATTTTTTAAAGAGAGGTACTTCTTTTATTAAAAGCTAATATTTTTGTTAAGAAAAGGTACTATTTTTAAGAAGAATTTTTTTTTTTACAAAGAAGTACATTTTTTAAGAACAGTTACTTTTTAAAGAAGTTGTACTCTTTTTAGGAACTGGTTATTTTTTTAAGAAAACATACTTATTTTGAGAAAGGCTACTTATCTCAAGAAAGGAAAAGAAAAGGTATTATTTTATTTTTAAGAAAAGGTACTTTTAAGAAAATGAATTTTTGTAAGAAAAGGTATTTTTTTAAACAGAAGGTATATTGTGTTGTGAAGAAAAGCTTTTTTTTATGAAAGAACATGTACAATTTTAAGAGTAGGTACTTATCTCAAGAAATCCTGTTATCCTGTTTTACAAAAAAGGTACTCTTTAAGATAATGTATTTTTTTAAGAAAAGGTAGATTGTTTAAGAATATCAATAGGTATTTTTTGGAGAAAACTTGCTTTTTTTTTAAGGAAACGCGCTTAAGAAAATTTAAGTTTTTTAAACTTCTTTCACTTTGGCTTTTCTAAATTTACTTTTTATTCGATTCAAACTACAATTGTAATAAACAAGCTCCACCTAGAAAATTTCCCATTAAACAAAAAATATCCCCCGATATGTTAGTCTAGACACAAACCAAACAAAAAATACGAGTGTGAGAGTAAGTGTGCTGCCAAATGCAATTCCATGCTCAGGGTTGTATTTCATGGATTTGCCAGTCTTGCACTTTCGCTTTTCTAAATTTACTTTTTCTTGGGTTCAAAACTACAAAATGCAATAAACAGGCTTCACGTAGAAAACTTCCCATTAAACCAAAAGTACCCAATATATGGTTGATAATAATGGGTTGTAATAAAGTAGTTAAAAAAAAAGTTGTTTAAAATTTTTTCATTTAGCCCCCATCCCGCAACGTGCGATAAGGAACTTCGTTCCAAAAAAATTTAGATACACTTTCAAGATAGACTCTCTCGTTGTCCCTCTTTTATACTTTTGCTCTCGAGAGAGTAGAAACAGTGCAGCAAACACAACTATATTTGTATCACAAACCCATATATACAGGGTGCGGCTAAAGTTACTATATGATGTAAAACAATTGTAACTTCTTTGCTTGCGAGTATTTAACTTTTTCTTTTTTCCTATTTCAGAAATTAAACTTGGGAGAATATTTAAAAATGGAACGCTATACAATTGCGCAAAGAACTAATATTGTTTTTCTATTCATTGAAAATCATCATTCGATAATTAATACTCAACGTGCATACAGAAGATTTTATGGTGTAAGAACTGCTCCAACGGGTCCAACCATTCGTTCGTTGGTGAATAATTTTGCTGAATATGGGACTGTCGGAGATTCAAGACATACGGGCAGACCTTGAACTCTCAGATCGGCCGAAAATATTGTTGCACTCAACAAAGTTATGGGAAATGCCATAAAAAGAGCACATTTTTGCGTTAGAGAAAACGGTTCTCATTTAACTGATATTATTTTTGATAATTAATGTAAAAAAATAACATAAAATAAACTTTCTTTTTATCATAAATTTTTTTGTTTTTTTCATTCCATTCAATAGTTATTTAAAAAACAAATCATATAGTTACTTTAGCCGCACCCTGTACATATAACATATAAATCATTGTGTCTCAAACGTGTACTATTGAATGGCAAACACAATATGTTTCTACGCAAGTATTTTACATTTGCGACAAGATCCAAACCCACGGTATATTTGCAACCAAGCTACAAACAAATACAGACTTTTTAGCGTGTAGCGGTCTACTCTTTCTCTCAGAGAAATAAATGGTATGTAACGAACCCTGAGTATACCCCAGCTTCAAAGCTAAAACCCTGCGTTACTACCTATCTAAGTCACAAACCTCTTGAAATAAATTACTTTAAAAACAAACTTGTTAGCAGTCAAACACATTCAAAATAATTAAAAGCTTTCCCATATTTCATTGCAACTGGCATCCGATTCCACAACATGCATTTGCATTCCCAGTTTTTGATGTCTTAACATCTATAGCGGCGTATAGGGACTAAATCTATCAAAGTCAAAGATTTTATGCTGCTGCTAAAACCAGATTTTATGCTGCTGCTAAAACCAGATTTTCTGCGACTGCGAAAGAGAATAATGACGTGTTAAACAAAAATGAGCGGGCAAGAGAGCAATGAAAGATTGGTGTGGCAGGGCTGAGGCAAACGAAATTGTGTCTATAGCGTATGTATTAACATAATAATGTATGTATGCACATGTGTCTGTTGCTGTTGTTGAACGGAGATATAAAGCATAGCCACGCAAAATTTCATTTGCTTGCGCAGTCGACGTTATCGTGACACACTAATACGTCAGCTACTTCGTACAAAGTATGTGTGATGTTGTGTGTTTGGCTGTTTCGTTGCAATTGATATGGCAAACATGTGATTATGTGACACACGTATACGTCAGCTACTTCGGACAAAGTATGTGCGATGTTGTGTGTTAGGTTTTTAAATGAAACGTCATCATATGATTGAACGCCTTTTTAAATTCTTTATATTAACTTCACCTGTCTGTATGCAGGTATGCCAACAAAATTTTGGATTGATTGATAACCCTTTTCCCGTTATCCAATCGAGCTGAAACTTCGCAGGCAAATTAATGGCGACGACAAAAATAAACTAGCAACATATGGGCTGGATTGGATAAAGGGGCGTGGTACCTCCCATACAAATCACAAATTAAAAATCCATTATTTCTGCTTCTGTTAAAAATTGGGTATGTTGGTTAGGTTTACATATTCTAAGATCTGCTGCAAATATGGGCGGGATTGGACAAATGGGCGAAGTCATATACAAAGAATGTATAGTCAAAAACTATGTTTTTTACGGGTTGGTTTTTTTTATTATTGTTAAAGGTAAGTCAAATAAAATGTGGGTGCGGAGCACTCTCAGAGCCAAGAGAATAATGACGTGGTTATACGTATATAAAAATGAGATAGCAAGAGAGCAACGAAAATTTTGTGAACTTGTGTAGCGTATGTACGAATATAACAATGTATGTATGTATATACAAGTGTATGTTGCTTTGCATTCTTTGGTTTTTGTGGGAATAACGCCATCATATGATTGAACGCTGTTTTTTATTTTCCGATGTATCATTTACTAATGTGTCCGTTCATAGAAATCGAACAGGTCCCGTGTAGCAAAAAGGTGCTAACACATTGCCCGTGAGTTCGAACACTCATTGGATTTTTTTTAATTGGCATTGCGAACAATGGTAGTTCTTTTACATTTGCATAATTCAAATTTGAGTAATTCAAACGAAAATTTAATGCAAATTAAAAAACCCATGTATGCTCCAAATATTCCATTGGTTTGCAAAAATAAAGGGTGCTCTGAGCTTTAATTATAAATTATTTCAAAAATGCCCTTACTTTGAAATATAATTTTTTTAAATGTGCGTGGCCATCAGTAGTGCAATGGCCAGTGTGCGCGACTCTTGTAAATGAAAACGTGGATTTGAACCCTGCTCTGAACACTTTACGTTCCTTTCGCTCGCTTACTGACAGCGACACCATTGAGTTATGAGCCATGTACATTTTTTTTAAAACCAGTCTATTCGTCTTTAATACTGTATCTTCTTGAAATATAAATATAACATTGTTTAGGACTTTTATTCCAAATGAACTTTCTTTGAGTTATACCAGCAACCCGTAGGGTTACATCGGGGGACACTGTACCGTGCAAATACCCTGAGGTAAATGGCAAATGCGCCAAATTAACTACTCATATTCCCAAGCCGTTTAAGCCACTCGCTAATCAACCACATCAATTACAATGAAATTGAGATTCAGTGCACGGCGAATAGTTTCATTTAAATTAATTTATCACGCCTTTTAACTACAGGCATACAAATTTATTAAACTACAATTCATGTCTCGAGTTTCGTGGCAATTTTTGGTTAGGGCAGGCGAGAGAGGGAAAGCGAGAGAGAAGAACCTATAAATTAGTGTTGATATTTTATCAGTTAATTGTTTATTAATGCAAATTTCAAGTAATTACACGTATTTGATATTTGGGCATTTAACAAAATCTCACACAAACACATAAACCCAATCACAAACGCAAACACGCGCATATTACACGCCTTATTGGTTGTAAGTTATACGGGTAGCAATAGCAACAACAAGAAAACAGCGGCAGCATTTACATGTACAACAGTAAGTAACAGTGGCAGAATTAACTTACAACTCGACGGCAACAGAGGCAGGCAGCGTCAGCGGCAGCGGCATCAACATTAACATCAACATAAACAGCTTTGCCACAAAAACATGAAATATTAAATGTGATTAACTGATTTTCATTACGGCTTAAAACGTGACTTAACCATATAATCAAGGCGGGGGGAAGGCGTGAGACTATTTACTATTTGAATTCTTGCTGCGTAATGCCCAAAATCACATTTATAATGATGATTTGATACCTTAAAATAATTAATTAGATAATTTTTATGCAATTTCAGTACAATTAAGGAATATTAATGGCTATTTTCTAAATGGAAAGGATTTCTGTGCGGCATTCAAGATGTCCTTCCAAATGGGGCATTCAATATTGAGTTGAGTTATGAGTTGGTGGTCTGCGAGAGAAATAAAGTTGTTACATGAATTGTGTTAACAGAAATGTTACAGGGAATACTGCCGAGTAAACAATGGCAATTGTAGAAATTAACGATCAAAATTCAAAATTTTGTTTCGTTTGGAAATTTATGTCAATTAACATACAAATTAGTGCGGTTTTGGAAATGTACAAAAAACCATTTTTAAATTTCACAAACTTAGTTGAGTGAAAAATTTAGAGAAAGGGAAGTTGAATAAATACCCAGTTGGAAATTTTGTCTTGTAGACATTTTCAGTTGTATTTCCCCAGGTCAATGTCAGTAGGTAACACGACAACTTATGGAAGACATCTTCATGACAATTCACTAGTTTTGACTTCAGTGGCTTAAACTGTAAAGGAACTGATAATCTAAATTATAAATTATGATTATGATTTGGCAGCATTATGTCATGGCTGACTGTTACTAAAGCCAGTGCTGAATATCTACAGAGAAAGTGTCTATCAGATATCAACTGCAAGTCATTTGTGCGGATTTGAAATTTTCAAACAATTTCAAACTGGAAAATATATATTTATTTGTATTTATGGAATTTATGTCATAAATTCTGAAAACCTATTTCAAAAATATTTGAAAATGAGGCAAATATTGTTCTCAATTTCAGGGATTCATATGTATTCATGTATGCCAAGCTTTCATAGTGATATCAACTCTTCTTTCAGTTTCAATTTAATTATCGGTCAAAGACACGCAATACATACACAAACATTAATATAAAGTAAATATTTAGAAGATTCCACTTGAGCACAATAGCTGGTGATATATTGACCAACTGACCCCCCATAAATAGTGAATTAACTACGCCTTCTGTACATATCATATGGTGATCACAACAATTGACTAACTGCGGACGATTCCTGCTGACTCTTTACCAAATATTTTAAAATGTCAAGAGGTGCAAAGAAGTATTTTGTATGGGACTGGATCGACAAGTCAGCAGGACTCTGATATGTCAACCCATTGTCAGTGATGATATCGTTGGGAAATTTCCAAACATTATATTTAATGAAATTTTTTTCCCCCGGAAAGAACTCAGTTTATGTAGATGCAATTTGAGGTTCCAAAAAACTCTTGTTCACCATCTTCAAAACAGATCAGATAAATTTCAGTGGACTGTAAGGAAAATTCAAAATTGAAAGTTTAAATTCAAGCTACATACATCACCATCGGGATTCCAAAACATTTTAACGATAATACTCGGTAGTTAAATAGAAAAAATTAGAATAAATTCGGAAACTTCTCGTATACGAGAAAAAACGGTCCCTATAACATAATGCGGGAACCAAGTATATGTGCAAGCATTGTTTTCATGAATTGAACATCTGCTCCAGTTTTGTTTCTATATTGTCAGTCACGTTTTTGTTTCACCAGTTTTCTACAAACTAAGCCATATTTGGGTCACAAAAACATATATTATAAATCGTTGATCACTGCGCCTGCAACATGTAATCTTGAATAGCAAACACAATGTGTTTGTGCACAACTATACTATATTTGCGACCAGCAACAAAAACGTTATATTTGAAACCAAACCACAAAAATAAAAATTTCCGCCTGGAGATTTTGCCCAATGTTGTCTAAATTATTAGTGCATGTGCATATTGTGAATATTGCCGCTGATAATTTTGCTCGTGTTGACTGCAGCTATTCTCATAATGATCCCTAATAAAATGTCCAAGAGATTGGGCGATAGGGTCTCGCCCTGGCTGAGGGCTCACCTCGTACTACAAAGTTCGCTCAGATCTTTACCAATCTTTGCTAAGAATGTCGTGTCGATCAGTGTCATTCTACCAAGGCATACCAACTTGGCAAACATAATAAGCTGTGATGTAGCTTTGTACTGTTTCCCCGTATCGAGCAATCGAAGCCAGCCATACAATTTACAAAGAGCTGGTAGGTGTCGATTTTTTCACGCTGACCAACACTAAATCAGCAGTGACGGTGAGAAAAGGTCTCACCGAACCTATCTGTACCAAACGAGGACTGCAACAAGGCGACACACTTTCGTGCAATTTCTTCAGCATCTTAATGTAGATAATAATGAGAAAAGCTGCAGTATATATGAACAAGACCATCAATATGGAAGGCGGCTAGAAGATGGGCCCTAGGAAAGAACACCCCAATTGAAAAATGAATAAATGGACCCCAAATTTAGGGTTTGTTTTCATTATGAAGGTGGGCCCCAAATTTCAAAATGAAATACCCTCCCAAGCAATGAGGGTTAAAAAATTGTGAAGCACGACCCCAAATATTTTAGTGGGGGCGGCTTTAAATTTTGTTTTGAATCGTTTAACAATAAGGCCCCAATAAGCTCTAGAGGACCCCAAAATAATTATTTGTGGTATACTGATAAAATTTGGGGAGAGATTTCAAAATAATTATTTGTGGTATACTGATAAAATTTGGGGAGAGATTTCATTGATTCTTTGTGGTGTATTTTCTTGAAATGCATTTTTAAAGAATAGAAAATGCACCCCAGGAAAATCGGCCCCAATAGAAAAAAATTGGTTTTTCTTGATTAATTTTAGAATGAATATAACTACAATACACACATAAATGTATTCCAAATCGTGTGTTGAACATTAAACAAAATAAGATTGAATAGAACAGTTATTTAAAATATTTGTCTCAGCTTTTTTGGCGGCTTTTTTTGGAAAATTCTTTTCATTTCTTTCTAAAGTAGTAAAATATAGTTTATTCAAATTTTTGTTGCTCGTGTGTTGAAGCGCCGTAGGCAAAATATTTTTCCCAAAAAAATCGCCCGATTTTTTTTTGGAAAAATTTTTTTCCTTTCTTTCTAAAACAGTAAAATATAAATTATTAAAATTTTTTTTGATCGTGTGTTGAAGCGCGATTTTTTTTTTGGAAACAATTTTTTCCTTTCTATCTAAAACAGTAAAACATAGTTTATTAAAATTTTTGTTGATTTTATTTTGAAAAAATTTTTTCATTTCTTTCTAAAACAGTAAAATATAGTTTATTAAAGTTTACTTTTGAGTAATATTTTACCGGAAAATTTATACTTGAGGCCTAATTTCATTTGTTATTATGGGGTGTTTTTTTTTTATTAAGTTTTATAGTAGCTATACGAACTTACACCCTGAGAAATTACACCCCAAATTAGGTATGAAATAACACCCCTAAATCATGAAGACGGACCCCAACTAACATGAAAATGTCCCCCAAAAAATAATTGGGGTCCACTTTCATTGGGGTCTACATTCATAATGCAAAAACACCCCAAGTTTAAGCCAAAATGGACCCCAAATGTCTGAAGCAAAAGTAATTTTTTAAGATAAGGTATGTTTTGAGAAGACGTACTTTCTATTTTCATTGAGAACATTTACTTTTTTAAGAAAAATCATTTAATTAAGAAAATGCTCTTTTTTTTGAACATCTTTCACTTTGGCTTTTCTAAATTTACTTTTTATTGGGTTCAAAACTACAATATATGTTAAATATTGGTTACAGGCTCCACCTAGCAAAATTCCCATTAAACAAGAAATTTGCTAACATATGTTAGTCTAGACACAAACCAACGCAAAATTAAGCAATGTAGTGTATAATTCTGGGTTGTAGCGTAATAGTGTTAAGAAAAGTTGTTTAATTGTTATTCATTTATCTTTCGTCCCGCAACGTGCGTTAAGGAACTTCGTTCGAAAAGAGAATTGTGAACGAAGATGGAGAATTTGAAAAATGCGATGATGTTCCTGTTTTCTTTAGTCTAGTTTGTTTCGCTCTAAATGCAACCCATTTCACATCATTTTCCAAAAATTGGAAAAATATAACAGATATTTCGCAAATACTTCTGCAAATCGTTCTTCTCGTGTTTACGTTATCCTATTCGTTCTCTGCAATTGCAAATTTGTACGTACTTATCCAACGATTTTTCCTACAGTGTAACTGTAGAAATTGATATAATAGTTAATTAAACAATCTTTGTTGTACAAAATTTCAAATGTGTCTGAAAATTGTCTGTGTATATTGGAGTATTAAATAACTGAAATTTCAAAATGTTATTTACCAAATTTTTACAAATATAACAAAGTGTTTTATATCACAGTGGTGTGTTGTAACATTACAGTAACAAGGTCTTAAGCACAGAGTCTTTGATTTTTGACTGAACATTTTTTAGCTAAGAGTTTCTTTATATAAATTGTATCCCCTCTAGAGATGCTAGCTTAACAAGGGGTCTTATCCAATTGCTACCTCCAGATAACTTAACAATTCCGTTTGATTTTAATCCTTTTAGGATGAAAATTTCCCCTTCTGCCTGCGCCTGCACATAATAATATATTTGCTTCACATTGATTTAATATCTCCTCTTTTGTCTTTAGCCAATAATGTCATTATAGAAATCCACTTATATACGCGAAATGTGAAACGAACTAAGTATTCAAAATTTCCAATAACACAGAGTTGTTGGACAACGATATCAATAGGTTTGCATTGAAGCATATTTTCGTTATCCCCTAAGAATTGATTGTTTTTTATAGAAACAAAAAAAATCCGACTTACAATATGCCAGCACCTAACAGACTTTATCTGCCGTGATGTCGTTTGAGTCCTCCACTGCCACCCATTATTACAACTTGAATTAAATTTGTCATGACAACTGGAAACATGAATGTTCACAAAATGCTGTCATGACATTTTCGTCCCCTCCCATTGTGCTGGCGGCCCGTTATCCTTATTGCTGGTGCTGGTTTATTGTCGTTGCTTTGAAGTATCTTAAGAATTTCTAATATTAGCACAAATATTCCAAAGTACAACAAGGAGAAAAGGCGAACACTGCCTTTGATTCATTCATGTTAAAAAGACAAAAGGCATTTATTTGTTAAACTGAAACCCACACCCACACACACACACACACATATACTTAAGCACAAGGACCTTACGCTAAGTGGAACACTCACACACAGTAGTCAAATAATCGACAACGACAACAGCGGCATCATATTCATCGAATGACTGTCAATAGAAATGTCATTGAAATAATTTATTGATGTGATTTGATGCGCAATGACTAAGAAGGATTTTCGCTAATAAAGAACATAAGAAAATTTAGGATTGCGAAGTGAAGTAGGGATGGGCAAAAAGGACCCGTTTGACTGGTTTAGTTAGATGCTGCAAAATTAAATATATAGGAAAGTTTTTAAATGTTGTTGATGGGATATTTATAAGTGACATTTATGAAATGGTATTTTAACTATTCAGCGAAATAAAGAATTCGTTGCCTACTTTAATTTTATTGGTTCTAAGAAATTGAAATGTAAAATTTTTGTATCAATGCAATAATTTTTGTTTGAAAAATTTAATACTTTTTCATGTCAATTGTGTATCGATACTTTTCTGGAAAACTAGTTCGAAATTGAAAAATGCTCGAAATTTGGAAAATTGTAATCCTTTTGAAGTAGACACATGATGAAGTATTCAAGCTTTTCCACAATATCTGATTATCTTGTACACTCTATTGACATTCAATGCAATTATACATTATCGTACTGTGTACATTAATCATTCTAGTTGCGTTTTGTTTTAATTTTTTGGTTTTAATACTTGTCTAGTTAACACAGGCACTCACACTTCAGTTTTAACAACCGCACTAAAATTTCATTAAACGTTGATGGCAAAAACTTTGGGTGCAGCCAACAAAAGTAATTAATAACAATTAAATTTACACGACATTGTTTCCAAAATTATACGAATATACAACACTAACACTAACACTAACGCTGGCACACACTGGCAATATGTGCACATTCTCTATACCCAGTCACAGAAGTCTACACACACACGCACCCATAGATAAAATTTAATTAAAGCCACCACACACATAATGCCTGTTTAACCCTTTTTCTGACACAATCAACACCCAACTTAACCAGGACCTTCATCACTTGGTATCTTTCACAAGGGGCGGGTACATTCACAAACTCTCACACACACACCCATACACATACTAATTCATGGAGTCGGGTTATTGTTAGTATGTGTGTAAAGTTATTATACGAAATTAGCTTTAAAATGTTTAAACGTCTACGCCAGAGGCTAAATAGGGGAATATTGTAATGAGATTATTCTATGATGCGAATATGCAGTACTGTATCGTAGTAGTGAAGGGTTGTAGTAGTAGTTGTGTTGTAATTAGATTAAGATCATCACAATTATGTATTATGCGTGTGTGTGTCATCATCGTATGTGTCTGTGTATTGGTGTATTACAAAGTGTTAAATGTTAGAAATTAGTTTTAATTGAAATGGGATTTTTCGCAACTGGACTCATTAACTACATACAACCTAATCGATTAGTATGACTATAGGCAGTTGGAATATCTTGTAACTACGCTCAAGTATGGTCTTTGGGATACCACCCAGCCAGCCAAATTCGGAGCGCTCCAAAAGAGGAGCGTGTAGGGGCTGGCCATAGCGCTCCTCAAAGGAGTGTTTGCGGAGTGCACCTACATAGGGAGTCCGAAAGAGCTCCGCGAGGAATTGGAGCGTTGAATCATGCTGTCATTTTATCATCATTGTGCTCGTAAAAAGGAGCATGTAGGGACTCCCATAGCCTTCCCCAAAGTGTTTGCGGTGAGTTCTTAGAAAGGGCGTACGAATGAGCTCCGCATGGGATTGTTTTGGCAGCATTGAATCTTATTGTCATTTTTTCATGTTTGTGCTCCCAAAAAGGAGCATGTAGGGACTCCCATCCCGCTTCGCAAAGCAGTATTTGGGGAGTGCACTTATACACGGCGTCCGGAAGTCCTCAGCATTGAATTGTTTTAGGAGCGTGGAATCATGGGAAACTCCTAAAATATAACCGGAAGAAATATCAAAAAAATTATGTAAACGCAAAACAATCATTGAAATATATTTATATAGGTGGGGCAAAAGTTAGATAAAAAGATATGTTAACATTTATAGGCACGCATAGCGCAATCTATCAAAGTGAACACATGCACACAACACAGTGCGTTAACATCACATACGTGGTTGTTGTGCAACAATAGTCTCTGCCTGAAAATAACTATGATGGTATTTATGTAGCGGCAGCGACCAAACAAGCAAGTCGTCGTCTTCGCATAGAGTACTGAATAGTATAGAGAACTCATGGAACGAATTGTATGACTCAAAAGCACTGGCGACATCTGGCGAATGATTCAAAATGTATTACCCTCTTTTTTGTCATAACTTGGTCCATTCAAAAATTTCATTGATGCCTTTTGAAACATTTCTCCTTTTTGTATTGTTTTATGTAATAACATTATCGAAATGGTGTATTTATATTGAAATACATATATCATGTTCTATGTTCTTTTACTCAGACTCTCTACATGAGAGCGGAAAAAGAGTTCGATAAGTTCTCTATAATATTCAACACTTTTTGTAGTCGCTCTCTTGATGACTAAATAAAAACATTTATTTCTGCGAGCTAAATATTGCTTTATTTATTTTAACCCGCCAATGGTGAAGCAAATTTGACTTTGATTAATGGTGACGCCGGTCTCATGCACCGGGGTTTTTAACTGAAGATTTTTCGAAACGTGTTGCTAATAGTTAATGTTTTAACGTAGAATACGTTATACGGTAAGGTAGGGGTGTTGATCTGGAACACAAAATTTTGAGAAAATGTTTGTCAACTTTCACCCACTTTTACTTAAATATTAAAACATATTTTAGCAATTTTTATATGTTACTCAGTTTTGGTAATATGTTTTGTTTCGAATTACATTAAAAAAATTATATGTCTATATATAAAAGTTTTATGTAGTTAAGGAAATAAATATATAAGAGCATGATATTTTAGACTTTTTTTGTACATGCCGCTGTTGTTGTTGGTTTGTAAATGACGCTGTTGTTTTTGTTGTTGTTGTGAAATCAAATGATTTTGGCTTTGCAGTGCTTTGTTTATTTATCGAGCAGCGTGTAAATGTGTGTGTGTACATTTCGTTTTGTTGGATCGGTCGGTTATTAGTTAGTTTGGAGGGGAACATAAAATGAAGGGAGGGGAGCGTGGACACTTGTGTGTGCTTGAAAGTTTACAGATCTTTGCTGTCGTTTGTTTACTTCTGCGAGCAGCGTGTAAATGTGTGTGTATGTACATTAATACAAAGGATTGGCGATGTATACGCTCACTATATCAATGGCGTTTTTCCTAAACACATTTCTGTGAATACATTGGGAAGTAGTTGGAAAGCAGCTAATCTATTGTGCTGCCATATCATAAAATGTATTGCTGTAGCTGTACTTCAAATGAAGATGTCGCTATAATGTAATACGTTAAACTAGATATAGTTTCATCCTTAAACATATGGCATACAGTCTTCGAGCACACAAACTAAAAAATAAATTAATAAATCTTGTTCAAAACTATTCCAATCGTTTAGATCAGTGGTTTCCAAACTTATTTGGGTTATCGCCATCATTTTGGTAGTTTTGTTGTTGTCTTATTTTACTAAAAATTATACTGTACATACATAAAATAACTTATCACACATAACTTATATTATCTAAAATTAATTAACTTTAATACATGCAAACGCCTACTTATGTTACAAAAACTTAATAACTAGCTATCAGCTGTATGCGTATATATTAGATAGATTTAAATCATTTATCAAAAATTATATTTAATTCATATATTTTAATTGCAAAATGACTAACGTATTCTACGTCTGACCTATGCGCCCGTGTTATCTAACACAGGCTTGTTATTTTTTTTTTTTTATTTATGCACTTTGACAATAAAACAAAGATATATAATCATTTTAAGTTCTTTTATTTCAATATTAAAATTCACAAATGTTTTTAAATAGAGCATTAAAAATAACAATGTTTAAGCAATACATTTTTTAAAATTAAGAAATAATTAAAAATCACATATTCATTAAGGAAAGTAATGTTTATTAGTCTTTCGACAATAGGAACTTTTATAAAATGAACAAAAATTGGTATCCTTCCAAAGTATAATACAAAAATGTTGCGATTACATATACGGTAATTACATACACGGTGACTTACGGTCTCACACACCAGGTTAGAAAAAAAATACAAGAATTGTGCTCACTAAGCAGCTTCGTCAGTAACTGATGGTGGGGGATGTCCAATGCTGCAGCTACTCGAAATCGCAACAAAAAACAATAACGGAGAATAAAGTTATACGAATTTTTTAACACAGCCGGTCTCACAGACCAGTACGTCACCATTGACGGGTTAAGCAAGGGCCTAAAGGCCTTCAATAGTCTGGGGCTGGTTGACGTAAACCCGCGACTTCATAAGCTGGAACGGTTAAATCGGTGTGTGCGTGAATATAAATACGTATATAACTAGCGAAGATATAAACCAAATATGATTATTATGAATAGTTACGCGAATGTAATTTTGGAGTCTTCTTAAAATAAAATAATTTTCCTAGGAACTAGTGCATCAATTTCAACAAAATTTTCACAGAACATCAAGAATATCTTAGCCTACGCATGTATTATATAAGTTTTTCAATAAACTATCCCTTGACACTACTAAAAGGGTGAGAATCTAACATTATACGAAATATCACATCTTAAAAACTCGAGAGGTGGCGGGAATATCGGCGATACCGGGTACCCAACCATGGCCCCTTTTTTTATAAGATTGGTTTTGGATTGGGCGTATACGTCATCTGAAGATTTACCCTTCACATGGGAAAAGGTGAAGACAGCATGTGTAGGCGTATTTAAAAAGGGACATGGTTACGTTGATAGCAGTACTGCAAGAAATAGACCTAGACACTAGGTGTCCAACTATATCGCAAATTTTTAAGATTAGGTTTCGGACTGGGCGCATGCATCATCTGAACAGGGGTTCTTTATATAAAAAAAATAGAGAATGATGGTAAAATACTATAATTAGTCCTATGTACAAGGGGCCTAACGCTGTCCCCACGTTATCTGAAAATTCACCCTTCACAAAAGAAACTGGGAAAAAATTGGTTAGTGGGTGTATGGGTGTTGGATACCTAGTGCCTAAAACTAATTATGGTGTTTTTCCCACCGACGCGACCTCTTACAGTTTTGAGATATTTGCACTCATCAATTATGTCCCAGTTACGTATTTGTAAGGTGCAAATAGTTGTATACGTATTTAACTTATCACGCATTAAATCGGGTGATCTGACTGGCCAGTGCAAATCGCTAAAACGAGATATTAAGCCACCCGGAAGTGCTTCCTTCAGTATATCGGTTGTGGCTCGAGAAGTGCGCTATGGCAAAGTCCTGTTGGGACCACAGGTTCTCCACTTCATCCAATTGAGGTATAACAATTCGGTAATCATGGTTCTGCAGCGCGCTCCCTCTACAGTCGTGGTTTGGCCCGCGGCGTTCTCAAAAAAAAAGTGGCCCGATGACTCCTCCAGCGTAAACAGCACACCACGTTGTAACTTTGAACGGATGTAATGGTTCTTCGTGTGTAATTCACGACTTTTCGGTGCCCCAGAAATGTTTATTTTGTTTACTCACGTAACCGCAAAGATGGAATTGAGGGTCATCGGACATGATAATTGTCGATGAGAAATCGTCCACCTATTCGTTGAGATTCGGGATGGCTTGAGCGTAGGTTACACGCGTTTGGCGGTTAACAGCTAACAGCTGATGCAATGTATGCAGTTTGTAAGCGAATATCTTAAACTCTTGCACCGCCGCGTAGGGACCGCCTGTCGACAGCTTGGGCAGCAACAGTGATATTCTCAGCAGAACAGCTGCTCCTGGGCCGGCCTGCCTGCCTTGGAAAGATCTCGTGTTGCCGCAGTCTCTTTAAAGCGAGTGCCCAAACGCCGCAGTGGTTGTGTAGTTGGTGTCGGACGGCCAGGAAATCTGCGACAAAATGCAAGCTGCGCCAACACAACCGAATAATTGTTGCTCAAAAAAAAAATATAGAAAAATGTCTTGTGTTTTTAAGTAATTATAAACTTGGAGCATTTTGGAAAAGAAAACACTCATTCTCATTTTGGGAAAAGAAAACACTCATTCTGGGTTGTTTTCGAATGACTTTAGGGTACCTTTTTTAAAAATTCGAGGCGAAAAAAAGAGTCAGCGGAGTCTCTTGCATGTTATATGCATAAGCGTTCTGGGACTCCAAAAACACTCCTTTATAGGAGCCTACACGGAGCCCTTGCAGGTTATCTAAATGAGCGTATAGGGACTCCAAACACACTCATTTAAGGAGTCCGTATGGTGAACTTTTTAATATATTTTGAGCGTGCTGTTTTCTCTAGCGGCTATGCTCCCTTGGCACTCCTTTCGAAGCCTCCCTAGGAAATTTAGCGTACTGTGTGGAGGGTCCTAACGGAGCACCTTGCGGATTCCGTTGGTTGTTTTTTTATATGTTCTTTTTGTTTTTTTTTTATATGTATTAGTATCTTTTCCAAAGAGTATTTGAATGATAGACATAACTAACTACTCAAATACGAGTAATCAATATTCGGGTTATTTGATTCATCAAGATTTTTGATTAAACACGATATCTATTGATCAAAATTTTAATTAATCGATTGATCGCACATCCCTTATATTGAAATTTTTATTTGCTCATATTCGACATTTGATTTCAGGCTTCAAATGTCGGCTCGGATGTAGTCCTATCGGAGCGACGAATTTTTGATCACCATGGGCTACACTTGGTATTGTCTGTCGGCAGAAACACGGAGGAAGTTGCCTTCCAAGTCGTCAATTGTCTGTGGAATATCGGCGTAGACAATTGTTGTGCCACTTTGATTTCGTAATCTTTCATAAAGTAAGTGGACACTATGGCAAATGGACCCACTTTGATGTTCCTCGATGCTACATGTATCATTATCGAAAGTTGCTTCATTTATCAGTTATTCATTTACTTTTATCAATTAGGGTAAACATGGTGAAGAACAACTCATAATTAAACAGTTTATTTGCTTTGATGGAAGATTACGTCGACCATAAAATGCACGTAGCTTGCGAGTTGTCCCGCCAATAAATAAATCTGGCCAATTTGAAATCGTTGTTCGGGTGATAGTATACTTTAGTCTTAATGAAATTGTCAAACAAACTAAATACAAATCACGTGAGAGCTTTTAAAATGGTTAACATTCAAAACAGCTTTGCCGACTTTAAAACCTAAAAAATTTAAGGATACAAGTCCGTTCGTTTTTGCATCTTCGTAAATCACGGATTATTTTGTATGGTTGTGACTGTCTCTCGGTTTGCATACTTGATATCGTACAAAAGGAGTTGCAGTCCGTCTTGTGCAGTGAGTGTAGAATTGAGTATTCAAAAACCGAAATTATATACCAGTCCACCGATTGTTCTGACATCCTCCGACAGACGGCTTTGCGTTTTCGAACAACGTTCCACTGTTTATAAATTGCATTTGATTCCAAAATGCACTCTTGCAAATGGAATAATTGCAATCTACTGTCCAACGTTTTAAAGAAATTTTTTAGCTGTCTCAAAATTTGCGCATAACATCACAGGAATTAGAATTTCGCTCGCGAGTCGAAAAATTAGGCTCCTCCTCAATATAAAACTCTCACTCGGAGTTTAAAAAAATTAAAATCTCGAGCAAATTCAATTTTTAAAATTTTTGTTTATTTGAATCGCTCCCGAGCGATATGATTTTGGTGGTTTTTTAAACCACATTCACAGTTTTTGCCACATTCCTCATCTTTCTAAACGAGTTTTCTTGCATTATCAAATTTAGCCTTTTCGCCCCTTTTACGCAGTTTTACCCACATTCAAAATTTTTGCTACATTCTTACCCATTCGAAACGATATTTGTTAGCAAATATTTTGGCGGTCGACCCATTTGCCAAAATTGGCAGGCATTTTGCACAAACTATTTCCCCGCCTGACCTTAGCTTTAGACCGTGGATAATCTCTCTTTCTCCATTTTTATTCTCTTGCTATCGATAGAGGATAGCGGCAGAAAAGATTTTGAAGTAGACACTATAACAGAAACCGCTGTATTCGTATCACAAACACAACTGTATTTAGATCACAAGCACATATATATTATGACATATTAATCAGTGTGTCTCCAAAATGCAATATGCAAACGCAATGTGTTTGTACACGAGCATACAACATTTTCGACAAGCTGTAAACATACGTTATATTTGCATAAAAAAAATAAAAAAAATCACATGGGGTGTTATGGGACACCCGGTTGGAACGAAGTTTCCTAGTATATTATGTACTAGTTAGTTCCAACACGTATAAAGCGCCCGTTGAAAAGTACGATAATTTAAATGGATCTTTAAGAAAATGTACATAATGTAAAATAAAAAACTTTTTTTAAGAGATTTTTCTTTTCTGCAATGTATTTAAAAAAAAAAAATTATATTTTTAGGTCCTTTTTGTAAGGATATGTATTATATTTTCCGGAATATGTATTATATAAGTCCTTCTTTAAAGAGAGGTACTTCTTTTATTTAAAGATAATGTTTTTTTTTAAGAAAAGGTACTATTTTTAAGAAAAAGTACTTTCTGTAAGAAAAAGCCATAAGAGTATTACTTTTTTTTACAAAGAAGTACTTTTGTAAGAACAGGTACTTTTTCAAGAAGTGGAACTTTTTTTAGGAAAGGGTTATTTTTTAACAACATTTACTTATTTTCACAAAGCCTACTTATCTCAAGAAAAAAAGATAATCTTTTATTTTTAAGCAAAGGAATTTTTGTAAGAAAAGGTAATTTTTTAACAAGATATTTTTATGAAGAAAAGGTTTTTTAAGAAATGGTATTTTTTTTAGAATTGGTCCTTTATTCAATAATAGGTATATTTTTAAGAGCAGGTAGATATAAGATATTGTCCTAGTAAATGAGACAAACTTAAACCATAGACACAATGTATTATTTAAAAATTATAAAATCATAAGCAAATATCGAATTTACGCAACAAGGGTTGGGGGAACTGCTATATTAATCAAGAATAACATACAATACTACAGCCACGATAACAAAAGTAGATATTCGCTAGATGCGTTAGAAATATGCGCCATAAAGATTGCCATTGACTGCGATAACTGTTGTGTTATTACATGTACGTACTATCCGGCCGGCAATATAAATTCAATACGAGCAGACTTTTTTTTTTTTTTTTTTAAGACCAGCACTCAGGGGATGCCCCCTATAAATGCAATGCATTGTGCTGGCGACGGAAATTTATTTAGAGGAGGGTGGAAAGAGGGAGTAGTGCTCATTTACATTTGCCTTGAATCGCTGTATGTCACAATTGGCGTGAAATACACTTGCGGGAAGTTTATTTCATATACGGACCGTACGACTGAAGAACGAATTTTCTCTGTAGTGTGTTGTGCGATCGACTGGCCAATAGATAGTAAACGGATGGGAGTTCCTTGAAAGCCGCGTACCTCTGCCAAATGTTCTCACATGTGGTATAAGTTGACGGATGTCCGAGGAACACGCACCGTGAAAATACCGATAGAACAGTGTCACGCAACCCATATTACGCCGATGCTCAAGGGAGGCAATAGAGCTGGACACCCTACTGTCCCCTATCAACACCTTTGCTTTGTACAACTCCAAAGATGACTTTGGAGCACCTGCCCATATATGGGAGTTATATTCCATTCGCGGCCTGATGTAGGTGGTGTAGATATTAAGGAGATCAGATGGAGTGAAGTACTTCTTGCACCGCTTTAAAAAGCCTAGACACTTCGATGCATCTTTCGACACTTCAAATACATGTTTTGCCCAGCGAGCATCAATCACATTGTATTTTCATGCCCAGAACATCAAGAGCGTCTGATTCCTCAATATCCACACCATCCATAGATAGTGACGATACGACTGGGTCAGCTGTCCGCTTGTGCGAAAGCACACAGCACTGGGCCTTCCCCGCATTAAAACTTACTCTAATCAATCGACCCCACTCAACAATGGCCTCGAGATCGCGGTTGAGTGTTTCATTCATTAATTGACGTTTATCACTAATTTCCTGAAGATTTGGCCTGTGGTCGAATGAATATGAATGACAGAGATTACTGTCATCCGCAAAAGAGTAGATTTGGTTCACAGTCCGACCCAGGAGATCGTCAATGAAAATAAGAAAAAGAGAAGGAGAGAGAACAGAGCCCTGTGGTACCCCTGCCGTTAATTTATGTTCATCGGAAGAGATGCCATCTATAACAACTCTTATAGTGCGATCTCTGAGAAAACTCGATATAAATCGAGTGAAATTATCACCAACACCAAAAGCAGCCAGCTTCGACAAGAGTGCCTCATGCCAAACTCTGTCGAAGGCCTTGGAAATATCTAGAGCCACCACCTTACTCTCACCAAACCGGTGGATGGATCGACTCCACTGTTCCGAAAGGAACGCCATCAGGTCTCCCGTAGATCTTCTCCTACGGAAGCCATACTGTCGATCATTAAGCAGGTAATTTGACTTGAGATACTTCACAAGATGGTGGTTAACCATGCTCTCCATAACTTTCGAGAGAGCAGAACAAATAGCAATTGGGTGGTAATTGGCGGGGTCACTTGCATCACCTTTTTTGGGAATAGGTTGGACGTTGGCTACCTTCCAACACGCCGGGTAAACTCCAGCGCTGTATGCAAGATTGAAAAGGTTGCGCAGTGGGCGTGCCAGCGTTGAAGAGCACTTACTTAGGACCAGTGCTGATATACCATCCGGACCCGGGGATTTACCTACGTCGAGATTCGCGAGAACCTTTTTAAAAAAGTTCTTACTTCCCCTAGGGAAAGAGAGGACATTAGCACGAATACGCTGTTCGTAAAGAAATTGTTCGCGTAGAAGTACTTTGGCACATTCTGATCTTGCCTGCTTGCGTAGCATTTCAGTGTGGACGTTTTTATTTCGACACCATTCACTGAATGCTTCCTCTTTAGATCTGACAGCATTCTTGCATGTCTGGTTAAACCAGCATTTTTCATATGGTTTAACCGAAATGTTTTTAGTCGGAATGAATGACTTCATACCGATTAAAATTATCTTTACAATTATCTGACTTGCAAAACTATTTGATTTTATGAATCTTCAAAATTCAAATAACTACTATGTACTAGGGGGAGACTTGAACTGCAAGCACACAGAATGGGGTAATACACTTAATAACGCAAAAGGAAGTAACCTAAAAAAGTCAACATCGAAGTCCGTACACTTCCAACATATTCAGCGAAGCCCGGTTTCCTTAGCCGTAATTATGTCATAATACCTTCCATTGAAGCCAGCACTCTTCAGAATGGCATTACTCTCACGAAGCCAACATGAGAACACAACCCTCATATACGTCCCTGACTATACAAATCTAGTAATAATTACCAAATCCCAAAAGTATGCTGAATAAAACTGGGTTGTATACTGGGTTATAGAATAATACGGTTAAAAAAAAGTTGTTTAAAAATTTTTCATTTAGCCCCCATCCCGCATCGAGCTATAAGGAATTTCGTTCCAAAAAATACCGAATTTTCAACATGTACCCTTATAAAATTCACCAGTTTTCTGAAGCCAATAAGAGAGGAGGCATCGTTGTATTACATTATGTGATGCTACACTACCATCATCTGAAGATGATGATACCATCATTCTCCAAGAAAACTGCCTAGTCAAGGCTTTTGTAATTATTGACTAGAATTTAAATCACATCGTATCCTTCTACTTTAGCTTAACTTATAACAATGCAGCAAAGGTTTATGATTTCCACACTGCTCCTTGTTAAGCAGACCAATAATATATTAATGTTTGATTTTCATCCTTTACAGAAATCCTTTTAAGTTTTAACAAAAGCCATAGAAAATCTAATTTTATATCAAATATTAATTGTTAACAAACCTAAATGCAGATATTCGAATTGTTCTCTCTCTCTCTGTCTCTCTATACGAGTTCTAGTCGATCCTGCATTGCTAATTGTTAATAACCAACACAATTTACAAATTGAAATTTGGAAAGTAACATTTCTAAACATTTCTTTGTAATTAAATTGACTTTAATTTGTACAAATAGCTAATGAAAAGATGGCTATTGGCAGCAATAACAATGTAAACTTTGTAATTATATATTAATTAATTTGACATAATTGCTTTAAATCTAAAGTATATTGCTTTCCAATTGGTCTCTGGGTTTTGTATTGAAAACTGTAATTTATGGTTTCCAAATTGAGTTAAATATAAAGCCGAGCAGTATGTGCGACGAACAATGGATTGACATTGTTCCAGCAAATAAATTGATGATTTATAATTATTATAATAGCCATAGTACTTTGAATGGCTACGACGGTGTTAGAGTTGTGTAAACTAAAAATAATAACAAAATATAGAACAAATGACTAAAGGGCGTATGGCTTAGGCGGAGTCATATAGAATTAAAGGATAAAAGAAAAATGTTACCTTTTTGGACATAAATTTGATTTGTGAAATGAAGTCGTTTGAGGACTGCATTAAGGGTACTCATGTAAAATCCAGAAAAATTATATGTGAATGAATTTCAATCAATACGGAGTTACAGTACACACTGCACTAAAAACGCGACTCATTTATATGCAAACAGTTGACGTTTCTACCTGTTAGCAGTGCTCGATTGGTTACAACATTAAATCTTGGTACCCTACCCTATTTGAAGTAGAAGAGGTTTTTTCAATTCTGTATAAAGTGTGTTTTTTTCTGATAATGGTTGTAACGTGACGATATAATCCGTCTGTACATATTTAAAAGTACACTCCCATACCCATTGACCATCCCTACATTGTCATACTTTCATACCTTACACATTCGCGTCCCACCATACTCACTGACCAACACAGAAGCACGAACTCTCTTTGAAGCGAGCTACACAACATACTAACATATTTACAAACGTCGCCCTCGCGAACAACTACACTCACTGGCAAACACACAATCTCTGTCAACGTTGTGTACATTGCAGCAACCCACTAGTTTCAGTGGTTATACAAAAATAAGTACTTTGATATAGTTCCCATTCGCGTTAATGCGGCTAAAGTACTTAATGACAAGTTTGATTAGCCGCACCAGTCAGTCGCTTCCGAGTGCACAACCCGAAAATATCATTGCAATGGATTTGGCGCTCTAGTTCTGCATATAACAGAAATAACTTTTTGAAAGCTGTCTTTTTCGAGACGCATTAAATAGATTTACCGATTATAGCGGACTGGCTGGCAATTCGGTTTCGACTGACTATTCTAATACAGCGGCTTCGCTTAAAATAACTAACTGCGGCTAAACTAAAAAAAATGGCTTCGACTGACTATTAAGTTATGTCGGCTTCGGCCGACTATTCGATTAAAGCGGTTTCGACTGACTATTCGACTATAGCAGCTGGGCTGACTATTCTCTTATAGCGGCTTCGGCTGACTATTCTACCATAGCAGCTTCGGCTGACTATTCGCCCAAAGCGGCTTCGGCTAAATATTAAATTATAGCGGCTTCGGCTGAGTACTCGATTACAGCGGCTTCTTCTGTCTATTCATGGCGGTTTGGCTGACTATTAAATTACAGCGGCTTCGGCTAACTATTCAGTTATAGCCGCTTCGGCAGATTATTTAATTATAGCGGCTTCGGCTGACTAACTATTCGATTATAATGGCTTCGGCTGACTATTCCCCATAGTGGGGTTGTTACCGATTATTCCCCTGTACTGTTCCCACACAATCCATTCAATGATGATCGCATGTGTAGCAGAATAAGCTCTCGATCATCTTAAAATCGACCAGTCCGCAACGTGCCCGAGTAGAGTATTGTTAAGCCAAGACAAGTGCCCCTAGAAAAGTGTTGTCAAGCCAAGACAAGTGTACCCGGAAGAGTCTCGTCAATCCAGACGAGTGTTCTGACCGAGTGTGGCAGTTGATGTTGTTTCTGCAAATCAAATCACTTTGCAAACTAAAGCTTAATAAAGAATCTGAATTCGAACCCCCGAAAAGGGAAAACTATTGTGTTCCCATTTCGAAAGGTTTGGTGAATTTTAACTAAAGACTCTGGACAAGACTGGCCTTAACTCAGCGCTCACCAAAACCAGCTGTATTTACTATGTATACATGCATTACAGTTGTGACATAGCTTGTAATAAAAAATAAAAGGGTTTCGCATTATATCCCATGAAGGAATTAGGGAGAGCTTTTCACAACTATTTAGCTTTTTAGTTTTATACTCACTGATTGGGACCTAGAGTTTTTACACCGATTCCGAACAGTATTTTGAGGTGCCTTTTCATGGCTCTATAGACGATAGTGTCGCTGTCAATATGCAAGGTGACGGCCGCCGAAAGAATTTTTAAGGTGTTCAAAGCTGGGATAGAACCCACGATCTCATGCACAGGAGGCATGCACGCTAACCATTATGCCATTGGCGGCCATGGATAGCTTGTGTTGTACATATTATACCGATATTCGGTGTTGCTGGAGATGTCACGAAATAACTCTCATATCATGATTTAAAGTGAAATAAACACCAAGGCAAAAAGGTTTTATTTCATTCAACGCAATTTCATATGTATACAATCACACAGTCGGACTCGGATTCGTTTTGAGTCCACACATCGGATTAGGCTTTCGCTAATGCGAATCAGGTTCGATTCGGGCCCAACATGTCGGTTTTCACTTTCTGTGATCCGATTCGGATACGGGTTGAGTCCGGCACATTCGAGTACGCTTCCACTAATCGGATTCTGATTCGACTCCGACCAGACATGTTGGATTTCACTTTCCCTAATTCTTTAATCCGATTTTGTGGCAAAGCAATCTGTACTGGTTTCTAGGTATCTAAACCTACCGTATTATAATTTTTTAAATTCAGGGTTAAATTAAATGTTGACGCTTCATATGGATTTTGACGTTTCATAATGTGTGAAGTACCTTCAATGACGGAAATTTTATTTATATTCCTAACCATTGGGTATCTCAGCATTTCGCCACGTTATTCAGATTGTGACTGGTCGTATACAGCGTTTGGAGATTTAACCTTCATAAGGGCAACTATCAAGAGGTTTGATGAGTGGACACATCTAGAAAATGGTAGAGATGGCGGTAATATTTAGAATGTCGTAAGTTATAGACATCATAAGTTATAAAAACCTGTCCATGCTTTTTTCAGATTAAGATTTGGAGTATGCGTATGTGTTTATTTAAAAAAGCCTCCATATATTAAACTGTTAAAAAAACGGAGCCCCTCTATATCCCTTCATGGGATTTAATATGAAGCTAGGTTACGTAGAAGTGGCTATCAAAATTGACACACTTAGTTCAACTAGTACCGTAGGGATACCATTAGGAGTCATATTATGTCCCCAACGATGAACCTGTAAATTGACCTTAGCCGAAGGATTTGACAAAAAAACAACCAGTACTCTGCACAAAGGTAATTTCAGCGTAACTTCACGAATGTCAGTTTGGTCCAACATGAAGTTACATCATAAATATTGTAACGTGGTTTTGTCGAGGGCTGAGGTAAGCTCAGCTATGTCCAGAGTAGTTCGTTAGGATTCACCAAACCTTTCGAAATAATAGCAGAATAGTTTACCCTTTTTGGGGGGTTCGAATTCAGATTTTTTATCGAACTTTAATTTATAAAGTAATTTGATGTACAGGAATAACATCAACTGCTTCACTCGGTGGGTACACTCCTCTTGAGATCACTCGTCTTGATTGACAACAGTCTTCCGGGGAACTTATCTTGGCTTAGCACTTTTCTGGGTCGAAAATACCACTATTGGGATTCGCTGCATAGATCGGTAGATCACTGGCTCAGTATGTGCTTTGATTGTCCAGTGGAAACGGTTCGGTATCGGTTATCGTCGGGTGGGTTTCATATGAAAAGTGAGCCGAAGCCCCTGTGTGGGAAAAGTGAGCCGAAACGCCTGAGTAGGAACAATGGGCCTAAACCCCTATGTAGTAACAGTGAGCCGAAGCCTCTGTGTAGGAACAGTGATCAGAAGCCCCTGTGTAGTAACAGTGAGCCGAAGCCCTTGTGTAGGAACAATGAGCCGAAACCCCTGTGTAGGAACAGTAAGCCGAAGCCCCTGTGTAGTAACAGTGAGCCGAAGCCCTTGTGTAGGAACAATGAGCCGAAACCCCTGTGTAGGAACAGTGAGCCGAAACCCCTGTGCAGGAATAGTGAGCCGAAGCCCCTGTATAGGAATAGTGAGCCGAAGCCCCTGTGTAGGAACAGTAAACCGAAGCCCCTGTGTAAGAACAGTAAGCCGAAGCCCTGATGTAAGAACAGTGAGCCGAAGCCGCTGTGTAGGAACAATGAGACGAGACTCCTGTGTAGGAACAGTGAGCCGAAACTACTGTTTAGGAACAGTGAGCCGAAAGTCCTGTGTAAGAACAGTGAGCCGAAACTACTGTTTAGGAACAGTGAGCCGAAACTCCTCTGTAGGAACAGTGAGCGGAAGCCCCTGTGTAGCAAAGTATTTACACCGTCTTTGCTAAAGAACGGATCTCAATATTGCTCCTATCCTGTGCAAAACTAGAGCTCCAGACAAAATGCTATAATCTTATCTAGTTGTGGGCTCGGAGGCGACGACTCGAGTCTAGTCAACCTTAACACTAAGTAACTGCTGTGTAATGCCGCAAATGAGAATTACATCCAAGCACTCATTCTTGTGCGGTCATTAAAACTACTTCGTTGCTACTATGTACACAACGTCGACTGAGCTTATGTGTTTTCCATGAGTGTGATTGGTTGGTGCGAGTGATGGATGTTGTGTATGTTTAGCTGATAGTTTGACGAGGGACGTATGGGGTGTACATGGCGGTGAGTGTTTATGATTATGTACGGACGGGTCATGACATCACATTACAATGTTTTCTGCTAGTAATATAAAAGGCACAGCTTCTGCAATAATCATCAGCTGAGATTCCAAGTCTAGACGCGTATCTGCCTAATAAACACCGTCCAACGATTACAGCTACTAGCATATAGATATCTTGTCTAGCAATGGATATAAAGTTTAGCGTACGATTTAGGTCATAACTTGACCATACTTACCTGGTGATCCTCCAATTTGTGTCATTCTACCATCTATCATTCGCAGGTCTGAGAGCGTCGACTTTCAGCAGGAGCTGGCAAGCAGAAAGAGGCATACGGATATGCTTCATATGTAGTGGAACAGGTAAGGTAGTTTATAGTCTTCTCAGCGTATCTACTCTATGGTTCCCTGGAACGTTCCTGTGCCTCGGAACCTACATATATAAGGTGAATATTGACCTGCTTGGGGTTCTGATTTAGAGGTGGAGGTTGAAAATATTTCGACCGTAGTGAGTTATCTTTTATATTCGCAGTAATCCATATCGTTTCCATATACAAATTTTAGTTGTGCATTACATCATACGAAGATATAGGAAAGAGTTTCACTAATCGTCCTAATGAATAGTCTTACCAATCAAAGCCTACAGTTTCACACCTAACATCCTGGCAAGGATATTGTTAGCGAATTACAGTAGAGAGAGTGCATTGGCTGGGGCATATCTTATTAAAGATCACTCGTTCAGGATATAAAATCGCGGAAGGTGTACAAAGTCATTTTTGAAGGACATATGTATAAACCACCGTAAATTATACATATTTTGTTTCAAAACATGAAATAAGTTGTAAAAATAACCAACCGGTTTCATTTCAATTTGAATACCCCTACTATAATGCCAAATCAGTTGCTGACACATGTGCTTTTGTGTTTGAAAAGTGGCAATGTTTTGCTGACTGTGTGTCAGTTTATGTCAATCTTACTGTAAATGTATGTGTAGGTGCCACATTGTGTTCACTTGAATCCTGTCTAAATACTGTGATTGTCCTGCATGTGAGTGGGAGTGTGTGTATTAGTGTTTAAATGTGGCCATATGACAAGGTACTTTAAATCGTATAGCATTAAATGCTAAGCTCTATTTAATTATTTTTAGGATAGATAGTAATTTAGTTTGGGATATAATTACTACAACAACAACAATGACAACATCGACAACAACAATGACAACTATCTACACACAACAACAGTGAAAGCAACACTGTCGTTATTTGTATTATGACCAACATCAAAAGATATGTAATGAAATCGTGGACTAAAAAGCAATTAGAGAAAGGACTTAATTAAAAAAGAGAGACATAATAACTCAAACAACAATAAAATCCAATTTATTAAAAACGGTAATACCTGTTCCGTCAAGATTTGTAACTGTCATATTGAATTTTAAACTGTCTACGAACGGTGCACAGTTTTCGCCGCTGTGAGTGCCAAGGATGATGGTATATGTATAAAGGGTGGCCCACAAAAAATTCGGAAGTCTCAAACCACGATTTTTCAAAGCAGAAGACCAATTTTTCATTTGTGATGTGAGAGAGTATTACTTAAAGAAAATGGGTCGCTTTACGCTTGAAGGAATTTGGGAAATGATCATATATGAGGCAAATTAATTATATGACAATTATAATTTGTACTTTAATTTGAATTACCTCTACATGTGCAAATAAATTTAAATGCCATTTGCAATTGTATTAAGTATCAAAGCATATTCTTCATAGTTGACAGGTTTGGTTACCAAATATCTTATACAGTACCGGTTTATGAATTCGAAAGTACTACGAGGCAATACCTAACGAAGCCACAAACCTTTACATATAAAATACTTTAAACCCAGAATTGCCAGCAGTCAAACTAAGTCACGATAATTAAAAGCATTCCCATATTTCATTACAATTGACATCCGATTCCACAACCTGCATTTGCATTGCCTGAGCAAATAAAAAATTTTAATTTTTAATTGTCATTGCGAACAATGTAAATTCTTTTGCATTTACATTAGATAAAGAATACAAATTAAAATCCAATGCAAATTAAAACCCCATGTCTGGAAATAGTAGAAAGCTTCTTCTAAATTTCTTAGTCTTCAACTCAAACTGTTAGACATCTTCGACATAAATTCGACAGAAATAGAGTGCCATCAGTGCAGTTTGTGGATCAAATTGTGAAACGAGTTCGTCAATCCGGGTCCTTATTGTTATTGGATAAGAGATATCGTGTACGTACAGTCCAGTGCGTTCGGTGGAATATATTTCGGCCGTAGCTACAAGTGTGCTCGAACAGCCGTCAATATAAACTCTCCACTTTTCGGAGCAAATAACTATTTCTTGCTGAAGCCTCGTGACCATCCGATGCGTTTTCGCTTCGGTGAATGTATTGAAGATGGTTTATCTGTATGTGAGCATTTACCCCTAAACATCATCTTTTCCGGTAAAGCTGATTTTTACCTCGCGGGCTACGTTAACTAACAGCATTGTGACATTTGGGGCTTGAAAACTCCTCACATCGCCGAGCAGAAGACGATGCATCCAAAACGATTGACGGTTTGGTAAATTTTTGACGAAATTTATCAACGAGCCGCCGTTAACGTGAATGGCGAACGTTACCGTGCCATATTCAGCAATTTTGTGTTCGCAAAAGCTGAAGAGGATGGCATACACGTCATATGATTTCAACAGGCCACAGGTCAACGTGCGACACAGCCGGCGTTACAATCGATATTTATCCGCAATGTTTTCGCAACCAACATAATCAGCCGAAATTGGGAAGATGATTGACCGCCTTATAGCTGCGATTTGGCCCCGTTAGGCTATCATCCCTGCCTGATGCGCCGTAAAAGATAAATGTTACGCGAACAATTCCGAGTCCAGTGAGGCCTAACAACTGGAAATCGACGCTGTCGTGCACGAGATAAAGGCCCAAGTAATCAAAAATTTCCTGAAAATTTGGGTAGATCGAATGAGGTACTGTAAAGCAAGTCATGAAAGCTACTTGAGGGGTGTTGTGTTTCATTCATAAATTTAAATTTTTAAAAAAATTTTTATTAGTATTTTTTTAAAGCTAAATTAAATTCAAAATTTTACATGGTTCACCCTTTACATTAATTAAAAATACTATATATCTTATGCAAAATTAAATTATTCGAGCGTTAGGCCTATGTTAAATTATTTTATTGCAACGAATTTCCTTATCTCACGGTGCGGGATGGGGGTTAAATTAAAAAAATTAAACAACTTCTTTTAACACTATTATGCCATAACCCAATATTATCAACTATATTGGATACTTTTGCTTTGGTTTGTGTCTAGACTAACATATGTTGGGAAATTTCTTGTTTAATGGGAAGTTTCCTAGGTGGAGCCTGTAACCAATATTTAGTATACTTATATATTGTAGTTTTGAACCCAATAGAGTCAATTTAAAAAAGCCAAAGTATAAGAAGTTTAAAAATATAACATCTTCTTAAATAAGTGCTTTTTCTTAAAAAAGGAAATTTTCTCAAAAAAAAATACCTATCAATATTCTTAAACAAAGTACCGTTTCTTAAAAAATACCTTATCTTAAAGAAGTACCTTTGCTTAAACAAGTACATTTTCTGACAAAAAGTAAATTTTTTTAAAAAACTACCTTTTCTTTATAGAGTACATTTTTGAGAAACAAAATAACTTTTCTTGAGATAGGTACCTATTCTCAAAATTTACATATGTATTCTTGAAAAAAAAGGCCCATTCAAAAAAAAATTTACATTTCTTAAAAAAACTTTTCTGCAAAAAAAAATAAATTTTCTTAAAAAAATACTTTTTCTTATATAAATCCCTTTACTTAAAATTACCTTTTGTTAAAAATAAAATAATACCTTTTCTTTTCTTGAGATAAGTAGCGTTTCTGAAAATATTTAAATTTTCTTAAAAAAATAACCTTTTCCTAAAAAGAGTACCACTTCTTTTAAAATCACCTGTTCTTAAAAAGGTACTTCTTTGTAAAACAAAATTCATACGCTTATGGCGTTTTCTTACAAAAAGTACTTCCTCTTAACAATAGTAAATTTTCTTAAAAAAAACTTTCAGGTCGATTCCTATAGTCACCTTCACCATCAGTACGCGCATCATTCACTTGTTGTTATTCTATAATACGTTGGTGATGTGATTGCTAGAAAACATATGTTTTTAGAGATGTGCAAACAGATACATGTGTTTTCTTCCACACCATATGTATTCTAAAATGCTCGTGTCACTAATATATATGTCATTTTCGACGACGCCAATATCCGCGCGTTTACCGTTAATCTTGGTCACGTATCTCGGCGATTTGACTTTTTTCTACTTGATTCTGAAAGGCCTCTTAAAGACCTTTCCAACAAGCCCAAAAACAAAAAAATCCGACCACTGGCTTAGAAGTTAGCAACTTTACCCTACTACCCTCCGACCGCCAATCCGAAAATTTTGAACCCGTTGCCATTTCGCACCCTTGCATTTTCGGACATAGTCCTAGTGGACTTTTGTTCATGAAATGAGCCAAGGAATACGCTGGAGAAATTTGTCCGGAACTTCCTGCATCACCCTGTATATAATAATAATAACTACAAAAACGGCCTAAAAATATAGTTTTGAAAAAAAAAATACATTCTATAAAAAAAAATTTTCTTAGAAAAAGTTTACCAAAAGTTTAGAAAAAGTATCTTTTCATAAACATCCATTTAAATTACCGTATTTTTCAACGGGCGCCTTATGCGTGTTGGACCTAACTAGTACATAATATATGGCGAAAGGAACTTCGTTCCAACCGGGTGTTCCCTGACACATCATGTGATTTTTTTCCATATTTTTCGCTACCCATTGTGGTATCATTGTATTTAACTTTCAAGTTTTTGAATTTAACATTATTATTAGAAAGTTTTTTCAACCAAATTATTTGTCTGGCTGTAACTTAAACATTTTTTCATAACAGAAAATTTCTTTAATTGTTTAATTTTTTTCTCGTTGTTATTGTCATATTTTTCAATGAGATAAGTGAACAATTTAGTATTTAATTCCTCTAATTTTTAATTATTAATAGTTGTTTATTTTCCTGACGGTTCTACCCAATGGGTAGCGAAATATTGAAAAATAATATAATTTCAAATAGACCTAATACTTGAATATATTCATTTTAAATAAAATACAATAAGGTCTAATAAATCGCCACATCTTCAATAATATATAACATTAATTTGTTTAAGATATTTTAATTTATCTAAATGTAATTTTTATTATACAAATAGCGATGTGAATCAGGCGAAATTTGAAAAAAAAGGAGACCTGCAAATGAGCACATACTTTGGTAACTAATTCATACACAGGAATGTGCAATTAAAAGGAGTCGTGTACATTTGTATGTCCATACACACAAAGAAAAATTAACGTTTAATGTTATTTCGGAACAAAAATATTTCGTTTGCCTCAAAAATACTTTGCTTCTTACGATTAACTGCAAAAAGTGATACCTTTCAAGCACATGAAAAGTTTTCGTTATAAAGGTTGCATCATTGGTGGTGAACGAATTTTAATTTTTTCCAAAAATTTTGTACTTCTATTTGTGGTAAATACAGAAATTCCTTTATTAGAAAAAAAAATGTGTGTATGGCTTCTTGTCACAAAAGAATATAACTAAATTTTAATGGCTTATTACTGCTCGTCATTGCGCCACGTATGAGATATCTTGCAGCGATGGTGTCTGCTGTCACACATATTTGAGATATAAATATAAATTAAATTTTATAAATTAATACTAAAAATTACATGAGGCGTCAGGGGACACCCGGTTGGAACGAAGTTCCTTTCCCTATATATTATGTACTCGGTAGTTCCAACACGTCTAAGGCGCCCGTTGAAATATAAGATAATTTAAATGGATCTTTAAGAAAATAAGATCGGTGGTGCAATGGGTAGTGTGCGCGCCCTTTGTACTTGAGATCCCGGGTTCGACCCCTGCTCTGACCACCTTAAAAAAAAAAAAATTCTTTCGGCGGCGGTCACCTCGCATAGTGAAGGCGACACTATCGAGTATTTAGTCATGAAAAAGCAAAAACTGTAGGTCCCAATCATGAGTGAAAAATTAGAAAGCGCACAGCTCACTGGTTGTGAGAAGCTCTCCCCAATCCCTTCATGGGATCTAATGGGAAACGGTTTTTTTTTTTTTTTTTTTTAAGAAAATATACTTTTTGTAAAATGACAAACTTTTTTTTAATAAATTTTATATTATAAATAAGACTCGTAGTTGCGAAAAAATCCAAGATTCTGCGCCATAAAGCAAGACAGTTTGTATGAGAGTCTGGCATAGCTGGACTTTTGTTACTCGAGAGAGGGCTTCATCTCCAAAATACTTTTTGTAAAATTATAAATTTTTTTTACTAAATTTTATTTTATAGTATGTATTTTTTTAATGTACATGTTTAGAACTTTTTGTAAGAATATGTATTATATTTTCCCAGAAAGGTATTTTTTAAAGAGAGGTACTACTTTTATTAAAACCTAATGTTTCTTTTAAGAAAAAGTACTATTTTTAAGAAGAAGTACTTTTTGTAAGACAAAGCCATAAGGGTATGAATTTTTTTTACAAAGAATTATTTTTTTTAAAAAAAAGTGTACTCTTTATAGAAGCTGTACTCTTTTTCGAAAAAGTTTAGTTTTCTGAGAAAATTTACTTATTTTCAGAAAAGAAACGTAGAAACCCGTTTGAAACTTTGAATTTTTTAGTTTAAGAAAATGTACTTTTAAGAAAAGGAATTTTTTTAAGAAAAGGTATTTTTGTTAAGAGAAGGTATTTTTTGAAGGAATTTTGGTTTTTTAAGAAATGTGAATTTTTTTAAAATTGGTCCTTTTTTCGAGAATAGGTACATTTTTAATAGTAGGTACTTATCTCAAGAACACTTATTTTGTTTCACAAGAAATCTACTCTTAAAGAAAGAGTATTTTTTTAAGAAAAGGCAATTTGCTGTATGAAATGTAATTTTTTAAGAAAAGGTATTTATTTAAAAAAAGTAAGTTTTTTAAGATATTGTACTTTTTGCAAGAAAATTTACTTTTTTTAAGCAAAACAACACAAGGTGGTTTTTTGTAAGAAAAGGTTTTTTAAGAATATGAATAGGTATTTATTTTGGAAAAATTTACTTTTTTAAGAAAAATATCTTATTTAAAAAAATGTTCTTGTTGTAAACTTGTTTCACTTTTGCTTTTCTACATTTACTTTATATTGGGTTCAAAACTACAATATATACTAAATTAGGTTACAGGCTCCACATAGAAAACGTTCCATTAAACAAGAAATTTCCCAACATATGTTAGTCTAGAAATAAACCAAAGCAAAAGTACCCAATTTAGTTGATAATACTGGGTGGTAGCACAATAGTGTTAAAAAAAGTTGTTTAATTTTTTTTATTTCGATAAGGAGCTTCGTTCCAATATTCATTGGAAATGAATTAACTGTTTTTGAACTAAGACGAAAATTGTAGTAAACACTTTACGTTAAGATTTTCTTTATTGAATTCAGAGTAACTATACCTCGTTTGCAGTACAAGAAATAACAGTTGGTGAAAAAGGTTTGTATTGATCGTAAGTGTTTATTCTTGAGGTTTGGAATTGCGGGATAAGTTTTTTTGCAAACGTTTTCCGGTCCTCGTGAAGGTATTTATCAATATGGAAGTGATACAGTTGATCCAACAAATATCCATTTGCCTCAATTACATTCTCTGTCCTAAATTAATTTATCCCAGATTTCATTTTCATGCAATGCAAGTTTTGTGTGCGTGTATCAGCAGCCAACAACCCACAGGGATCTGCGATCCTTACAGAGACCCATGGAGGTGACCATATTGCAGTTTGATATAAAAAAACACAACAACTGCATTTATACATAAATACATATCATTTACGCATTTTGTGGTTTTGATAATAGTTGTATAGCGTTTTATTATTTTTTTTCATTTCGATTTTTGCTGCGATTTCCTTTGTGTGCGCTTCATGGTAGGATGTAATAGTAGATGTGTCCTTACGTTGGACTTACTAACATTGTCAATTAGTTTGCCCAATCGAAGTAATAAAAAATGTCGTGATCCTTATAATAGTTGTTTTTGTAGATGTTCACGGCTGAGCCGAATTTAATACAATGTTGACTTTAGTCGAATAATAAGAGAAAAAGTACACCAGGAAGTATATGATATTGACGTATAGTTTTTTTCAAAACACACAAAATGCCAAATAACAAAAGATTGGGCGAGACTATCACGCCCATTCTAGTACGTCCCATACAAAACTGGGTGTTCTTCCGGGTTGTCAATCCGATAAATCGCGTGAAACTCTTCCGATCTTAATGAAATCAGATATAGGGATTCACGTCATCAAAGGCCAGTCACCGATTGAAACAACAGTGATTTTGCCATGCCCAATTTGATACCTCCCATACAAAAGTTATTTCGGACGTCTGGTTGTACCGCACGAGAACTTCCGAAAAACTGAACCAATCTTTATGAAATTTTGTACTAGTCAATATTTAGTCAAAACCTAGTCTCCTATTGAAAATGAGCGGTTTTGCCACACTCATTCTGGTACCTCCCACACAAATGTTGTGTGGATGTCCGGTTCATCGACATGACAACTCTCGTAAACTACAACCGATCTTAACCCCACGGTGGATATAAAGGTCTGGCCCGACCAAATTGGATTCCAAATGTGTCTAGTTTTTTTCTGGGAATTTCTGAGCGACGCCCATCTATGACTTCCTTTTAGATTGTGTGCCAAAACGCGATTTCGTTTCATTTATATTGAAAAAATTTAATTTGAATTTACTTTCGTGAATCATACACACCTGGGTCTGAGCAGACCCAACTTTATATTGTATGACTGTGTGATGAAATCCCGTTGCACATTTGGGCAGAAGCAGAGGCCGAGGGTTTATATTTCAGTTAAAGGGGATAAATCAGTGTGAGCACATGTACAAGTGTTTTATTTTTGCAAGTAAAATGGATCACGGAGTCATCGATGAGGATGATATTATGACGCCTTTGCTCCGTAAACCAAATACACAAAATGTGATGAACTAGAACGACTTGAGGTGGAAGTTCAACGAATTATGCAATTCGTCACATTCGAATCAGGTGACGACTTGGAAAATGAAGACTACATGCCAGAGATGGGCGAAAATTTGGACGAGGCTCTGATATTGAATTTAATGTCGTTTTGGATAATAACGATGACGATGACGATGATGGTTCCGAGGAACTGCATAGAGATGCCGTGACCGCCATTTCTATTCAAGCCCCAACCACAGTTGCGTCATCCAGCAAGCCCAACAATCAGGGTCAAGTTTACCGTTCAAAAGATAGAAAGGTGTGGATTATGAATTTCCACATTCTGGAGCGCCACGCTCGCATAATGTTCGAACTATTACGCGTTAAGGCCCATCACGGGGAGCATTACCACATAACCACATATTGATTATTGTCCCCCGAGACCGTTAATATTATTGTCCGGGAAAGCAACAGAAAAGTCCCGAATCTTTTCGTCTATGAAAAGAAGTGCATCCCACTAAAAAGCAACGAATTTGGACAATGACCAACGAGGACGAAATGTATGATTTCTTTCTGATATTGCTATGTATTTCACGCCAATTCCCAGTCAGTAGAAGAATTGTGGGCGAGCTGCAATACGTCCATTTTGCGGTGATTTTGCGATTCAGTTTTAAATTATCCCTGGAAAGTGATAACGAGAAAATAACCAAGGCATGCAATTGAGGGAAGCGTGTGCTGACGACATAAACATCATTGGGCGAAATTTCCGAGAGGTTACTGGAGTATTTTCAAGAATCGAAAAAGAATCAGCGAAGGTGGGTCTTTCTGTTAATGAGGGCAAGACAGAATTGATGATGTCAACGACTAGAGGAGCCTCTCGACTTGGTCCGAACTTGAACGTTGACAATCGATTTAATTTTCAGGTAGTAGATGATTTTATTTACCTTGGATCCGCCGTCAATAAGGACAACAACGTCAGACTGTATATAAATAGGAAAATTGTGCTTACAAATAGATGCTACAAATAGAAGCTCTTTCAAAAGAAAGCCCTCTATCGCCAGAGAGAAGTCCAACTATACCAGACTCTCATTTTACCTGTCCCGGTATATGGCTCCGAAACTTGGGTCATATCGCAAGCGGATGATAAACGCGTGGGGGTATTCGAGAGAGAAATTCTCCGTAAAATATATGGTCCTGTTAGAGAAAACGGCGAGTACCGAAGTCGCTGGAACCCAGACCTATATGATTTATATTCTGTCGTGGACATCTCTAGGCGAATAAAATTATGCCAGTTGCGATAGCTAGGACATGTTATCAGAATGGATTATGATGGGCTAACGCAAAAGATTTTCGATAACGTACCCGATGGAAGCAAGAAGAGAGGACGACCAAGACTCCGTTGGAAAGACTAGCCTGATGAATCCCTCCATATCCTTGGTGTTACCAACTGGCGAAAAAAGGCGAAGAACAGAACCAATTGGAGGAATATGTTGAAATCTTCACGTAAAGCAAGCAATGACTCTTTTCAATGGCGTTGTAAGTACGTATGTATTACATACCTATATACATTTCATAATATTTAGGTACCAGACTTATCAGCAACGTATCAACCACAAACTTATGCCGACGTAGTCTCCACACGTTCATCATACATTTGCGCTTCTTCTTCCAAGCAGCGGCGTAAAACAAGATATCGATCATCATTTGCAATTGTCCTATATGTCTCAACATACATTTCATGCAAATATATAAGTACAAACCAGATTGCTCTTAATAATATACTATTATCGGAAAAAAAATGAATTAAATTAATAAATAATATTCATCTTCTTCTTCTTCTTCTACGTCTGTGGGCAAGACAGACCCTAACGCTCCACTTACTGCCCCATACGTCACCGCTTGTTGGAGGATAATACAATTCTAATCCTAACTAATTTGGGTACTAAATAATGTTTTGCGCAATGTAAATTTTTTAACAGAACTCCCACGCAACGGATGACTTAGGGTGAGGGTATGATTAAGTCGGTAACCCCGACTGAAATTTATGTACTGATTTTGAATTATTTTGGATATCAATTTGGATTTATTAAGTTAGCAATCTATATATTAATATTTTTTATTTTTATTTTTCGCTTATAAGTTGTAGTTGCCTAATATCAATTGTATTTACTCTTTTATTTTTTTATATTCTCAATACTCGTCAGAAGTTGTTAAATTTTGACTAAACTTGACGAACGAATGTGATACATGTTTTTAAAGTAACGATGCTTGTAATTCGTTTCATACCATACAATATGTATACATTACATACGTACATACATATATTCGTTACAGCTGAGATGACTTCCAATTGTTGTCAATGCTGTTTTTATTATTACTGTTTATGCTGCTGCCGCTGTTCTATTTGTGGTCATTATGTGCATAAATGAATATTTACAACAAATACTTTTGCCATCTACGCTGTATGAATGCATACAAAACGACCGCAAAATAAAAGTAGTACACTCACGCACACACTCGTCTGAGAGATACGTATCACACACAGATACGATACCAACAATGACAAGAGAAAATGACAAAAGTCAGCATTTCAGTGCAAAAAAAGGACACACACCATTGTGTCTTTATGACCAATTGAAGTAGCGGCCATAAATGTGCAACATACAACGTATGACTGTAAACAGGACACCATTCACATACACATCTTCAAATGCAATTGCATTCAAAGAACGCACATTATTTTACACACTTACATGATACGTAATAGAGTGGCTCGAATTGGAAATGATTTTCTAAATGTTCAATAGACCCTAAAAAGGAGTTGTGTAAAAAATCAATGAGTGTTCGAACTCACGGGCAATGTGTTAACACCCTTTTTGTTGCGCGGTACTTGTTCGATTTCTATGAACACAATAGTCAATGATATATTGAAAAAAAAATAGTATTTGTGCTGAAGGCTCTTTTGCTATTGCACTTTCTTGTTCCTTACATCTGCTTTAACAGTATTGTGAAAATAAATACAGCAATATTTAGCTCACTGAAATAATTGAAAACAGAGCGACGACAAAAAGTACTGAATAGTATAGAGAACTTATTGCACTCTTTTGTCGCTCACATGTAGAGAGTCTGGATACACGGACATAAACGAGTCTTATTGTCTTTACATAAAATTTCAATAGAAATAAACCATTTTGAAAATGTTATTATATAACACAATACACAAGGCATAAATGTTTCAAAAGGCATCAATGTTTCACATCAAACTTAGGAATGAACCAAGTTATTACAAAAATAAAGTATTACGTTTTAAATCATTCGCCAGATGTCGCCAGTGTTTCTGAGTCATACAATTCGTTCCATGAGTTCTCTATACTATTCAGTACTCTTCGGCGAAGACGACCTGCTTGTTTGTTCGCTGCCGCTACATCAATACCATCATATTTATTTAAAGGCAGAGACTATTGTTGTACAACAACCACGTATGTGACGCTAACACTGTGTTTTGTTTACATTTGTTCACTTTGATAGATTGCCCTACCTGTGCCTATATACATATGTAGATGTTAACGTATAAAAATTGTACCTTGGTTGAAAGACCGATCCAAATCAAAAATGTATAGCGCCAGTTCTGGATGATTTTCGTGCAACGGTTAGAAATCATGAATAATAATTTCCATACTTTTGATTTATTACAAGCTGTAAAGTTAATGTTGTACAGCTGTGTGCTTAATATATTACCAACTATTAAATTGGGACCTCAAAGAGCCTGATAGGAAATTTGTTTCCTCACGGCATAAAAACAAGTGGTAATCGAGTCACTCTATTTCACATACATTTAGCTCATTTATGATGTACAAATGAAATGCCCTGAATTGGTATGCGTTCTTTTTTTTGTTCATCTCTGTTTTGTCTTCCAATAAAAAGCAAATCAATTCTAGTTATATAATGTATCCCTCCCTATGCAATTGCAATTCAAACGATCATTATCCATGACCATTTATGGTGATGGCGACTTTAAAGTGTGAGTTGTATACATATATACGTATATAAATATGTATGTGGTTGTGCAATTCATTACACTGAATAATACTCGTACTTTGGTACAATTGGCAATAGAAATAGTTGGCAAAAATTTATACGACTTTAGACGTTTATCGACTAAATTCAAATAATTGGCGCTATAGGGTAATAAGGGTAAATAGAGCTTTTCTTAATAGAATGTAAATACAACTGCACAGGATTAAAATGGTAAATGGGATTTATTATTATATGGGGTTATTTACTATTGAGTGCATACAAGAAATTTTCAATGTGGTGGAAAAAATGCAAAGCGTAAGGAAACACTTGTCTGGGACGGCCTCAAATCGAGACATCATCAAAACACCATTCTGACAAATTATCTAATTTGAGTTTATATAAAGGAATGAAGAATTACACTGGCCGCACTTCCTTCGACGACATAAAATATCTTTCCTGATTTAATATTATATCAAACCTGACGGTGTAGTTTTGAGTAGCTTGCAATTTAGGAAGCTTAGAAGTTGTTTGCGCAAAATGCGTGATATGGTGAAGATAATTAGAAAATCTACTGATATGGTAAGTCGAATTAGTCCAACAAAAATGGAGTGGAATCAAAAGCAATTAAAATTTCAATATGCCATGTTTTTACCCCGATTTTAATCGTCGAAGTAAATTAGACTAAACAACTCTTTTAAATAATACTGTGAGACGTTTAAAAAATGGTTGCTCATTACATCCCCTGAAGGGATTAGGGAGCGCTTCTCACAAATTGAAATGGTTATCAAGGTTTACGCTTTGGTCTAATTGCATGGAGGCCCTGCTCGTTGAAACCATTCATTTTGTGTTGACCTCGTTTATCCTCAGACCCAATTTTTTTGACTACTTCTCAATCGTCAAAAACACCGCAGCAACTTCTCCCATTGTGTGCCTTTTTTTTTGACTTTAGATTCATTTATTGTCCATATCCAGTTATGCAAATATCAGCTCTTATATATATGTTTATCTTCTCTTTAGCGTCCAGTGACAATTCTAGAGTTACAATTCTCTTGGATAATTTAAATATAGACGGCCAGCCCATCTACTACCTTACATATTCCTTTCTTAGTACCTCATTTTCAGTTTTCCTGTGCCCAATGATATCTACTTATATATCATCAGTATTTGCGAAGAACATGTGAATTTTACTGCTGATGGTTTCATTCCATTTGACTGCAACTTTCGTCTTACTGGGATCTCGCCTAGTTTCAAAAGTTTCAGTAATATCCATTTCAACTTTCACTGCAGCGTTGGTGTTTCTCAAGGTGATCCTGCAAAGGCGTATGAGTTTTCCAGCAATACCAAGCTCCAACATTGCTTCGTAGAGCTCCTCCCGTGTCGGTCTATCGAAAGTCGGCTTATAACTGACTAATAGATGATAGGTGTCGACTTGTTTTCGGGGATCTTCTGCAGGATGGACACAGGCATAGACCAATCAGGTCAGCGATAATTGGTTTTAGTCTTTTGCACATTACACTTGATATAACCTAATACACGTTGAAAAATCTGTCTTTTTTGTTGTTTGGATGCAAACATAAAGTGTGTTGGAGCTTGTCGCAAATATAATATACTTGTGTACAAACACATTATTTTTTCTCTTCAATATTTCATGTTTGAGACACAATGACTAATAGGTTATAATATACATATGTGTTGCGAACATAAATTTGTGATACAAAATACAGATATCTTTCCTGCACTGTCAATGCTCTCTCGAGAGCAAGATAATAAAAGGCGGACAACGAGAGAGCCTATCTTGTAAGTGTTTATCTGCATTTTTGCTTTATTCTCTCAGTCAGTGAGTCATAAATATTCCTGAATAGGCGTGTAAATTGCAGATGAAGTGTGTTTTATTTTGCCTGATTTTCATGTATTCAGTCGTCCGTGGTTCATCGGACAGAGGATGTCAAAAGCTCTTGATCATTGAAAAAAAAAAATAAACGAAGGCTGGGACGGTTAAATGGTTTGCGATATTTCTTTGGTTTGTGTGGCTTGGTTTCGTATATACATATGTATGCTACCAAAGTGATAAACGATTTTGAGGAACGAAACTGGAAGGGCAACAACGTGAAGCCCTTTGTCTATCCGAGCCTTTACTGAGAAAACCGGAACGGCGGACCATTTGTGAAATAAGCGTAATAAAAAAAATTAATGTGAGTCCGATCACAGGGGAGATGTGTAAACATCTAGTAATGAAAATTTTTTTTTAAGTTGGAAGTACTTATGCTTTTAGTATATTTTTTTAATTAATCAATTAAAAGTATCAAAACTTTCAATATTGTAAATACATAGGAATTTGCTGGTTTTTGTTTGTTTTATTTAACTTATTTGGTTAGTAATTGGGCACACTGCAGTATATATGTACTGCATTAAAAATTACAGTAAGCAGTAAATTTACTGGTTACTGAAAAAATTCAGTAAATTTTTACTGATAATAAAATTTAATTTGCATTACTAGTCAAATCATAGGGCCGTATTCATAATAATCAGTATTCGGGCATTACTGATTACTGAAAATTCACTGCACCTCATCATAATCATGTAGGCACTTTATAAAAATGGCTGAAAAAAATTTTAGTAATCATTAAAAATGTACTAGTTAAAGAATTATATTTACTGAAATTTTAGTAGTACTGCAAAGTGTCCATCTATGGTAAATGCCTTAAGTACAAATAGTTAATATTGGCTTATGGTAACTAAACTAAGATATATATTTAAATTTTTGACTCGATTGTATTTAAAAATCTATGGAAAACTGCATCTATAGTAGTGGAATGGTTAGTTGTGGGGGTTTGTGGAGAATTGCTCATATTCAAGTGGAAAACGTCAAATAAAAATTTTGATAAAGCTTGCGACTGTGGGTTTGCAAAATTTGTATTAAAATCTCCACCCATAATAATTGGCATGAGATGGAGATTGTTACCCAATTGTCGTGCACCAGCTTCAGTGTAAGGCAACAGTACGTCATGAAGATATGTTATAATATTTTGTACTGTTTGACCAGGAGAAATGTAGATGGCAATGCAATGCACTTTCAAACCGGATTTTAATTGGAATTCACTGCAACACATATCCCCTATTGCATAATTTCCGCATGGAAGAGTTGTTTGTAATCTCAAGGTATTAAGCTGGTATGTAGGTTCATTTTCAATTGTTTTGACATCTTTTGTAAATCGCAACTCCCCCAGATCGTTGTCCTAATCTTTTGTACTGATTGCAGCACTAAAACAGTGGAACAGTAATTGTGGTGTCTTCTTCAAGCCAACCTTCTGTTAGCAATAATATATTGCAATGTTTTGTTACTTCGTCTTGAAGGTCAGCACTATGTGCTGAAAGACATTGACAATTAAAAGTCATTAACGTTGTTATGTTGGGCGATTGGAGGAATTGTAAAGCCGTGTCTTGTACTGTTTCCATTTTGGTAGTTGAAATACTTGCAAATTCCTGTCTCAGAGAGTCCACATTTTTGGTGGGCCTTCTGCCATGATGGAAAACTTGTTCATTTTGTGGAGCCACTAAAAAAGACCCTCTATTGTTGTGACTCGCGACAAAGCTACGTAAACGTAAAATTTCTTTCGACGACGGTCACCTCGCTTAGTGACGGCGACACTATCGAGTACTTAGCCATGAAAAAGCTTCTCAAAATACCGTTCGGAACCGGTATAAAGCTGTAGGTCCCAATCAGTGAGTATAAAACTATAAAGCGCACAGCTCACTGGTTGCGAGAAGTTCTCCCCTAGCCCTTCTTGGGATGTAATGGGAGACCATTGTTTGTTGTTTTGGTATACGTATATAAAATATGTCTTAATTTATATTGGAATCTTATAAAAATTTTATTAGAATTAACATTACCTCCATTCAGCTTTATAACACTTTGTGTTGTTTTATGTTCTGAGTTATAATTCTTTTGGTCTTTTGTAAAATATTTTATTATTTTGTATTTGTTGCTGTTGACAAGTTATTAATCAGCTGTTTACTGATATGTAATGCATGTAGTTATTTTACAGCAATGGTTTTCGAAAATTAGTAGCTACTATTGCACACTAGATGGTGCTTATATGCAGCTGTTAAGTATGAATGACAATCTCAAAGACGAAGAAGACATTTAGTTTGACAAGTTTAGTTTTTAGTTTTCCTTATTTTGCTTTGTTTTAGTAAATTTCTTATTAAAAGTGCAAAAAATCTGTTTAAAAGTTATTAAAATTAAATGTTTTTGTATTCATTTTATTTATTTGTTTTCATTTGCCTACGATAACATAATGTTCGACAATTAGTGCAAATTAGTAGCTACTATTGCACACTAGATGGTGTTGAGTATATTGTATGCAGCGTATGATTACACTATTTCACTCACACATAGCTCACACCGATTTGATAACGCTTTACGATTGCACATCGCACATCTTACTCAAAATTTGTGATTGTATTGTGAAACAGATTTTTACCCCCAGCGTATAGATGTTTACACATCAAAAATACAAGTAATTAATCCATGCTTGACTTGCATGAACTTGATTTGTATATAAGTATCTTGTTTGTGTTCCAACGCATAGTGATAACCAATGCAGAACTGAAACCTTCTAGAAACAAAAACGAGAGAGAAAACAAAGGTAGCAAAAGCGCAGCAGATTCTCAATTCACGATAAAAACAAATAATGCATTCAATGCAAATAAATGTAAAATGGGAGTTATATTGTTAAAATTAATTATAATTAATAATATATACATATATATTGAAATCGAAGAATAATTCGTTTCTAAATATTATTATATTTAGGTGGAAATTCGCATATGTTTCCACGTAAGAATGTGTAGGTTTGAGAGAAACATGCAAATACTTCCACGTAAATATAAGGATGTGTGGGACGAAGAACGCATATGTTTCCACGTAAAATCTTACACGTTTGTCAGTAAACATGATTCTGGTTGCATTTAAATACAAGTAAGTTTGGGACTTGCAAACACATGAATGTTTGAAGTGTGTTCCAAATATATAAATGGTTCCTGCAGAATATGTTTGGGTAAATATTTAAGATAGGCTGTTATTTTTCAGCGTGTATGCTATAGATATGGCTTATACCATGGTCGTTAGGACAGAGATTCGAGTTACCCTTTTGAAATATGGGACATGGTACCTGAGACCCCAATCGCTGGGCATGCATTCATCTAATCAAATTTTGATAATGATCTGACGCATGCACTCTATAAGCTCATCGCCGCCAGCCTTAAATATCTCCGTCGGTAATCCGTCTTGGCTAGGAGGGCAGCCAACGTCGTCGTCTAAATTGTGATCAATTGTCTCCTCGATACTGGATATCTCAGGTACTAGTAGCGGGAAGGAATGATGTCTCCATATTCCCAACATGCTCTGCAGATCTCCGATGAGATTTCCGTCCTTGGAACGTTGGCCCTGAACCGTGTCCATTAGTTCAGTTTTTAACTTTCTGGTATAATTTTTGGGCTTTGTTCTTCCTTCTGTATATCTCAATTTTCTCACTCTCGCGCTTTCTCCACTGCCATTTCTAATGCATAAAGAGACGGTTTACTTCCTTCCTTTGTCCCTTACACCGCTCAGTCGCAGCTCGTGTTGCAATTGACTGAAGCATTGCCATACGTGCAGCGTTCATTTCATCATTGGCTATGCGACAATCTTCAACGTACCATGGTTTGTTGCGAAGCGGTTTTTTAATACCAACTACGGATGTTGCGGCAGTTTTTGTAGAGTGGGAAAAAAGTTTCCAATGCGCTCCAGAATCGTCATCGGGAGGATATGCCAAAAATTGCGAGAGCGTCCTTGAGTAGTCTGTGGCTACCTCTGGTAATTACAGCTGTGCGATGCATAGCTTTCTAATTATAATCACAAAGGCGTTATTAGCCTTCTTGATTCAAAATACTTTTCTCGTATGATACGTTTTGTCACAAATAGTTATTCTGTGACAAAATCTTAATTCTTGATAAAATCAAAAAGCAATTATTTAAAACAGCAATAATTTTATATCAGTTTTTCGCAACGCAAGAATCAGTCCACAAATTATATCCTTTGTTTCGGGTTTGCCGTTTTCTACATTGATTTGTTATTCCCAATGAATTGAGAAAAACTGTTTTGCAGACTTGAAATGTGATCGAGTTCACTTGGAAAAAACAATGGAAAAAACATTAGTTGAACACCAGCGTCTTCTTATTTCGGAGGTTCTAACGAAATTAGCGTAAAATAAACATTTTTCAATTGCATTTGCAAACTATTCATGTAAATCTTTCCTTTCGGTCTCTGTAACATTGTTTTTGCAATCACAAATACAGTCTTCTTTTCATGTTATCCGCAACTTTACTTCAGGTCTTCTCACTCGTTTACTATGCACATATATTTCGCGAACGTCTTTACTTAGATTTATTTTCTATGATTCCGTATGTTACTGATGTTTTCGAGTCTCTTATTTATGGAATTTCACATGCCGCCGCATGAAGTTGCCTGAACATCGGAACTATTAGAAGTTGTAACGTGATTTTGTCGAGAACTGAGTTAAGCTCAGTTAGGACCTAGAAAACCTTTCGAAAAAAGAACAGAATAGTAGTCCATTTTCGGGGGTTCGAATTCAGATTCTTTATTAATCAAGTCATTTACAATGTAATTTGAAATTTTGTGGTTTTATATCCTCGTTATTTTTAAAGTTGCAATTTCCTTTAAGGCTGTAAGAGATCATGTTTTACTCCGGTTAGTGAAAAAAATGTTAATGCCGCGGGTGGGATTCGAACTCACATTCGCTGGACGATCGTTTCGATGTTTGTGAAGCATCATCTTCAGCAGTGTCTAGCCCGTTAAGCCTCTGCGGTGTTAATTTACACAAGTAACTAATCGAAGACATTTATTGATTGTGTGCAGAGAGATTGTTGTCGCTACTTACACATTCCTTTCCTACTTACACGCACTGATGCTGAAGTTTTTTGAAAGTTCTATTATAGAACGAACTATTCTAATTGTAGTTGTGTCGTCCTGTTTTGGTCTGGCCCTACCATATGTTTCAAATTTTGTTGTTTTAGATCCTCGTTATGTTTAAAGTTGTAATTTTCTTTAAGGCTGTAAGAGATCATGTTTTCTCCGGTTAGTGAAAAATGCAAATGCCGCGGGTGGGATTCTGTAGAAAAGTTTTAAAATTTTTCTATATAAAAGTTTAAAATATTTCTATAGAAATTTTTTGAAATTTTTCTACAGAAATGGTCTCAAATTTTTCTATAGAAAAGTTTTAAAATTTTTCTATACAAATGTTTTAAAATTTTTATTTAGAAATGTTTTAAAATTGTTCTATAAAAATGTTTTCAAATATTTCTTTAGAAATGTTTCCAAATTTTTCGATAAACCTGAAAATGTCAGCTTTTTTTAAACTTTTTTCTTTTGCTTATTAATAAAATTGGCGCGAACTACACTTACTGCAAACAACTACACATTTGACATTTGCATCAGCTGATTTGTTCGAAAGCCAGCGACAGTGTTGTATTCTTGGTAATAAACAATTAAAATTATATGTGAAATTATTGTTATTGGCAGATTCTACAGATAATATTATTTATTAAAATATGTGTTTTGATACAAAATGTTTACATTTTCATTCATGCTTTCAGGTAGCGGTCAGTAGAATAAACTGGTTCGAACAAATTCCAATTTGAAGTAGAAGTAGAACCTACTTCTATGTCAAATTTGAATTCCAATTTCACGAAAAACATGAGAGGGCATTATATGCAATACTGTGAGTGAGAACGAGAAGGCTTGAATTACAAATTCGTTGCTGTCATTGTGAACGCTACTTTAAACTCTATCCCCACTTTTTCCAGATGCGATTTCAAGTAGGCGTATACGTAGTGGAAATGGTATTTATAACTGCAAAATTATTGAGAGGATGAGTGGGCATATCTGAAAAGCGACGGGAGTGGCCCAGATCATGGGAATACTATCAGTAGTCAGGGAGCCTCGGTATTCAATTTTATTGACACATTTTTGCAAACTCGATTACAGAGTAGGCGTATCCGTAGTGATAGAATTCAGTTTTCATATGGATAGTTCTGAAGAGGATGAGTGAAAATATCTGAAAAACTACAAGGGGTGACATCAATCATGGTGATACCATAAGTAGTCTGGGAGCCCCGCTATCCAACCTAATCCGCACTTTTTTCAGAGTCGATTTCAGAGTGAGCGGACATATCTGTAAAACGACAGGGATGGCGTCGATAATGGGGATATCATAGGTAGTTTGGGAGCCCCGGAATCCAACCTTATCCCCACCGCTTTTCCAGAAATGCATTTAAAAAGTTCTATATGAAAACTTAATTACGCCCACGAAGAAATCGAATCTGAAAAAGTGGGGATAAGATTGAATACCAGTCACCCAGACTACTTATGGTATCCCCATGATCGTCCCGCCCTTGTCGTTTTTCAGATTTGTCTACTGATTCTCTCCAGAATTTTCTGCTTGCAAACTTTATTTTTCAAATGCAAATACGCCCACTCAGAAATCGAATCTTAAAGTTGTCAGTGTTGAATACCTGGGCTTCTAGTATACTTATAGAAGCCCCATGATCGCTACCACCCTCACCGTTTTCCAGATGGGTCCACTCAACCGCTCCAAGATTCGGATGCTTGTGATATGGTCCTAGAACAAAGGATCAATGGTCTGGGTTGCGCCATTTTTAGATAGGCCAGGATTTTTTCTATGTCATATGCAAATCTTGTTGCGGTTGCTTAAATATTTTCTGGAAAACCTACATTTCTTCAGAAGAGTGCAAATTAATTTGGTCCTAACTATTCACAATAATCAAATTGGTTGGTGTCTTTGCTAGTTCTAAACGTCTATAGCTTCACTCACTTCGAGTAATTGCATTCCGTCTCGGTCTTGTTTTGCTGGCTTTTCGTTAATTACAAGTACATACATACTTCAATAGACAGAGCTCTGTACATTAAATAGGTAATACTATTTTCCAATTTTTAGTTAGAATACCAATTAACTTAACTAACCCACTTTTGTTTTTATTTCCTGGTTGAGGATGAACGGATCCAAGATTTCATCAAATGATGAAAAATCATTTTCCGCTTTTTAAGCTTAATATCTTTAAATCATCTTTGACTCTGACCCACAATCGGCTTTTTACGGAACATAAAAATGTGTACCAGATCAAAGGATTTTGTTGGCCTATAGAATGTTGTCCTATGAAATTCGATTCTGAACCACTGTGCGCCTCCTTTGAGAAACCGGCAAATCCACCAATTTCTGTTAGGTAATATGTTTACTCTATTCCTGTTAAGAGTTTTTGGGGTATGACAATTTTGGTTCAGGGTCTTTTCCATAATTTTACTGAGTTCTTTAAATTCTTTGTATAAAGTTACAACAAACAATGATGACTTCAAATTCCATACGGAAAACTGGTAACAGTCTCCCCTGAGTCATTGCTTTTTTATTTGTACCCTGTCGCTACATCTGCTGCTCTGCCACATCCATCTCAAATAAGAATTATTATCAAATGCCATTTGCAGGGAACAGCATATGGCTGGCTGGCTTTTAACGTATTTCGGTCATTAACATTCTGTAGCAGTGATGTCGTGGCTAATGCAACGTGCTGCATGTTGCATGTCTTCGGGGTGCGAGTGTGTTTGATTGTGTGTGAAATTCAACTAAGTTTTTTTGTTTTTCTCTCTCCGTTAATGTTGCTGATGCCTTTTGTTAAAAGATACACCTATTGCTACTACTACTCTAACTGTTACTAATGCATTTGATGCTACTACCACTGATATTGCCACTATCAGTCACCAATGTTCTCTGTGCCATCAGCGCACTACTGGTCTGGTGGGTTTTATGTTTGCAACCTGCCGCCGCTGTTGCTGGAACCAAGCTACTGACTAGAAATGTTTTCTCGTTGTCGTTGTTGTACTTCGTTGCTGTTGGGCGTTGTTGTTTATACTATTGCTGATGACATTTTAGTTGATGTGACCACCAGTTCTACCCAACACCGGCATCATGACCAGAGCGCTAATGCTATTGTTGCATGCACAAATGCAACACAAATACAAAGTATTATAATAACAATCACACATACATAGAGTGAATAGAAACAGCTACATTTGCTGTGACAAACTCCTAAATTATGAAATATTCAACCATAGAAACATTTGTTTGTATCCTCCAAAGGTTTTCCATTCTCTCTCCCTTTTTCGCTGTCTCTCTCGGGGGATGCAGAAATAACTAAAGCATAAAATTTACTTGTCACAAAAATATTTCCTGTCACCCACAAACGTAGACAAACAGACGTGAACATGGTGGGGACTTGTGGGTTGACAGACACAAGACGGCAACTATGTGATAGTCGCTGACAATTGCAAACTTGTACCCTAGTGAGGTTTGCGTGGTTTGTTGCAGTTCTGATAGAACTAGTTGTCCTATATAATGTCCGCAGTTCAAATATTTGCATGAAAAGGAATGAATGCTGATATTTCTTCTTGTCTGGCTTACCTAATGGCTGTTGAGTAGGTCATGGATTTAACTAGAGGATCATGTATATTGGGCTGGGGTGGCCTCCATATAATAAAAGGTCCCATAGTCGAGGGCAAATATTACAGCTCACCTCGAGACAATTAAAGGAAAAACAATTTATCCTTTTCAGGTCCGTGAAAAACAACAAAAATCGGGTTTTTCGTATTTTTTTCGTTTATTGCTCATGAGAACACACAAGACATCGTTCTATTGGTCTCGACGAGTACTACATTTGTCCTATAGATGTCGCTAACGTACGACTTCATCTCGTAATGATGGCTTCACTTAATGCAGTTTCTTAACCTTAAATTTAAAAACATTTTTGATGTGTTAACATCTATAGGCACGGGTAGGGCAATCTATCAAAGTGAACTCACGCAAATAACACACAGCGTTAGTATAACATACGAGGTTGATTTACAACAATAGTCTCTGCCTGAAAATAAGTATGATGGTAGTGATGTAGCGGCAGAAATAAAACATTGATGCGTTTTAAAATATTTATGCTTTTTGTATTGTTTTATGTAATAAAATTGTCGAAACGAAGCATTTGTATTGAAATATTCTATAAAGAGAATAATACTCGTTTGTGCTCTTTTACTCAGACTCTCTACAAGAGAGTGGAAAACTATTTCAATAAGTTTTCTATATTATTCAATACTTTTTTGCCGTCGCTCTGTTTATGACAAAACGAAAACAAATATTTCAGTGAGCTAAATATTACTTTATTTATTTTAACAATATTACATCTAATGTTAAAGAAGATGTAAGAAAAAAGAAAGTGAAATAGCAAAAGGGCCTTAAGCACAAAAGTATTCTATTTTTATTTTCCAATGTAACATTTAATAATGTGTTCATAGAAATCGAACAGGTAACGTGTAACGAAAAGGCGTTAGCACATCGCCCGTGAGTTGGAACACTCATTGGGTTTTTTGCTAGGATTAAAGTCCTTTAGAAACCAGAAATAGTTTGCTTTGGAAGTATACAGTTTTATTAAAAATCAAAAAAGTTACGTATGACAATATATAATTACAACAAAAATATATATATTCTTTCATGTTGTTTGCATCACCGCCGCAAATTATTGCATACTTTTTAGCGCTATCGAACAATTTTTTAAATAAAAATTTTTACACAGTTTTTATCGGAAATTATTGCACTCTTTTTAGCGATATCGAAGTTTATTTTAAATAGTTTTCTGGGGTAATTCATTAGTTTTAATCTAGTTACCTCAAAATCTTGGTTTGGTTTTATTACATATGAAGTATAAAAAATTACAGCAGACAGTTGTCCGAGGCCTTCGGCCACGGACTGTCCCTGCAGGCTGTGTCAGAGACACGGCCACTAAGTTTAACGTAGAATACGCCATCCGATAAGACAGAAAACATATATAACAATAAATTCATTTGCTTATATTATTTATCATTTATTGTTATATATGTTTTCTGTCTTATCGGATGGCGTATTCTACGTTAAACTTAATGGCCGTGTCTCTGACACAGCCTGCAGGGACAGTCCGTGGCCGAAGGTCTCGGACAACTGTCTGCTGTAATTTTTATATTTACCAACGGCATTTAATTCAAGTCCGTTTAAAAAAAAAATATTATGTTCAATTTTTTTAAACTTAATTCCATTTATGTATTTTAATTAATATTTTTATTGAAATAAGTTCTGCGAATGTTGAGAGGGCCGCCCTAATATTAAAAAAGGTTTAACTTATCGAGTCTTCGCATTAGCATTCGAGCGTTGTGTGAAAGCTTTACGCTTTACAATTCAAAATTAATGTTACAATAGCTTTATTGAAGCTTTCGCAGAAAAGCTTTATTACGTTAGCTTACTGTTTGTTTCACTTTTTACTAGATACATGTTGCCAAGCAACAATAGCTTGCTGTTCGTTTCACTTTTTACTCGACCCATGTTCCTAAGCAATGTTGAGCAACCGAAAGCACTCAACCAAACACAACACATATGTTTGAGTGCATGTGTTTAAACAATTTTCATTTGAGAAATTAAAATACTAGAAATATATCAACCAATATGAAATGTGTATCAAACGAAAGATAACATCTTCATTTACCTACAAAAAAAATTTTAAAAAAATTCAGCTAACCGTTTCCTCAAATTCAATGAAATAAAGATTACAACAATAAAAACCTGACATGACTCCTCATACCGTAAGGTAAGACGTATTCTACGTCAAAAAGAGTAAAGAAAATTATAGCAAAACTTGGCGCAATTCAAGTCAGTTGTACCGTTCTCGACTTTGTAGTTTCGCAAAAATATGGCTCAGACGCATTTCATCAGTGGCTGATACCGCTGACTCACTTACAACTCGTACAAAAGCTAATGGCATAGAAAATATACAACAAGTGCAAAATATATATATAGTTTTTACGAGTATTGTTATTTCTTCCATTGTTTGAATATTGGTAACGTTGAATATCTTCTATTCGTATGGAATTGTAAGCACGGTGGTTTTGTTATTATGGTTTTGTCCCAGTCGATCATATTAATGTATGAATCACAGTTGAATTCAATAATTCCATGTCTAGCCACATGACGTTCACGAAGTCTGGGTGGAGGATTGTCCCTCGCTGCTCTTATTTTAACATATCCTTCACCTCGTACTATTTGCTCCGGTCTGTTATCATAGCCAATAGTATGTTTTCCGGATGGAAATTTTAGGCATTATCGGCGTATCACTTCTTGAACGTCTATCGGTTACTGACGGATCCAGCAAAGGTATTTTAGTACGTCACGACTACTGTGTATGGCTTGTGGCTGACTCTTGACAACGAACAAAAGTGAAGCGTACACTTTGACTACAAAATGCACTAGAATTCGTAAAGTAGCATTTTGCTGGCTACTTGAAATATATAGCCGGACGAGTGTAATGCGGTGGTCAACCATCTTGCTGTGCTCATTGGACAAGGCTTTTCGCATTATTATCCTTTATGTCAACAGTAGATCTTCTTTACGCACGTCAACAGCAAGATACCTGGGTATGTACATACGTTTTGTATGGGAAATGGCATGCCGTTAGCATATCTAACTCGTTTCTTGGAATTTCTAAATTTTTTTGATTTTGTTAGAAAGAGACAAAAGGTTCAAAACCAGTGTCACCCTTGCAACAGAAACATACCTGGGTAAGTACAGACGTTTTTTATGGGAAATGGCATGCCGTTAGCAAATCTCAATCGTTTCTTGAAATTTCAGAATTTGTTTTGATTTTGTTAGAAAGAGACAAAAGGTTCAAAACCAGTTTTACCAGTTTCACCCCTGTAACAGAAACATACCTGGGTTTTGGTCCTCGATACAACCACAACCTGTAAGATTCCGTACGCACAACATTCTAAGAACTGCATAATCTGCACCAGTACGGGCAACGCAAAGTTTGACCATTGCAGAAACGTTCTAATTGATATTGTCAGACGAAATATGCGACATAATTATTCGTGAATCAAATCGAAAGGCAAGGCAATTCTATGATGATGACAATGCAAAACATCCAAAAAGAGAACCGAGATCATGGATTCCCATAACAAAAAGTGAATTTGATGCATATTTGGGCCTACTTTTGCTAAGTGGCGTTACACATTCTGGTTACGTGCATACGAAAGATTTGTGGAAAACTACATCACATCCATTATATCGTGTTGCAATGAGTGTACGACGGTTTTGGAAAATAAGCCGCTTCATACGTTTTGATAATGGAAAAACACGCCAGTAACGCAAACAAACTGACAAAGCAGCAGCAATATCGGACGTTTTTTGATGCTAAACAGCTGTCTTCGTAGATATTACGTGGCAGGAGCCAACGTCACCGTAGATGAACAATTGTATGCTTATCGTGGTGGAACTGGCTTCACGCAATATATACCATCAAAAGCTGCCAATTATGGGATAAAAGTGTGGTGGGTCTGCGACTCCATTTATTCCTATCCATTGCATGTACTATCAATATTGTTGAGAATTGTTGAAAATATAAATAACAAAATTGCATTTAATTTTTCAATGCAGGGACAAATTTATGTAGGAATGGTACCGTCTGGTGAACGTGAAAGAAACCTTTTTGGTGGAAGTGGAAGAAATATTGTATGTGACAACTTTTTTACTAGCTACAACTTGGCAAAATCTTTGATGATAGACAATAATTTATCGATATTGGGTACTTGCAACAAAAGGTGTACATTCGTGCCAGCAGAATTTGCCAACCCCAAACGACGTGACGCTGAATCATCAATGTTTGGGTTCTATAATCACGTTACGATGTGCTCGTACGTGCCCAATAAAAACAAGGCAGTTGTACTATTGTCCACTTCCCATTATACAATAGAAACGGGCGGTCCTAAGAAGAAGCCATTGCTTATATTGGACTACAACAGAACCAAAGGTGGAGTTGATAACATGGACAAGTGCTTGTCCGGATTTAGTACCAAGCGGCGGACAAATAAATGGCCTTTGGCTTTCTTTTATAATATTGTGGACGTAGCTGGGTTTGCTGCATACGTTATACACGTTGACAACAACACTCACCTGAAGGCGTCTACAAGCCGCCGTAGGATGTTTCTCCATCTGCTAAGCGATCAACTATGCAAGCCAGAAATAGAGAGAAGGGCGAATAACAGCAGAATAGCCAGAGTTTTTTCAACGCGCGACGCCATCGAAGCCATGATAGGTAGGCCCATCCGAGCTGTGGATGCTGGAGCACATGAAGCGGAGGAACGTGATAGTAGGGACGCCTAAAAGTAAAGGGGAATTGCTACATCTGCTCGAAACAACGTCCTACTCGTAAAGCATGCACATTATGCAACAAACCAGTGTGCGCAGAGCATTCCAAAGATTTGCCGCAATGCGATAGATGTATTTGAATCTCAATAATTTAATTACAAATAATTATATAATAATAATATACTAGTTATTTACAAAAATTAACTCAAAATAAAATATACTTTTCAATTATATCATCATATTTGCATGCGTTTTACTATACATACCCAGGTGTGTATGGTGTTGACGTAAGGGTGCAACTTTGTAAATGAGCTTTATCTTCCAAACGAATGATCCAATCCTAGCAAAACTTGGGGCTATTGCGTAAAACAGTTTTGGCTAGGATATCAGAACATTTCAAGTCGATCCGGTTATCCAATTCAGAGCTACAGCGTTTTGAAAACGCAACACATACCCAGGTATGTTGCCGTTGATATAAAGGTTAACGGCTACAACGATACGGTGTAAAGATAACATTGATCGCTTCGCCTATTCCAGCCGTCAATGTTACTAGGCATTGCACCCATAGCAATTGGCTCCAAAACTTGTGAGATCTGAACATTTTCCATCATAGTTAGTCGATTATTCAAAGAATTTTATCAGAAATAGAAAACAGAATCATAATAATAGACTAAACTTACAGGCCTTGTTTTCACAATATAGAATACCGTCTAAAAATTCACCCGGCCAAGTTCCAGGGCCTTTTTGTTTACCAAAAAAGTGAGTCAAGAAAGCTTTGGCTGGCAGTTCGTTGAAATGGAAAATACATTCATTCCACTGCAATGGTCGCTATAGATTTCGTTGCATGCGTACACTAAATGATGTGTGTAAATATTTTCAACTACGCTTCTGTTGTTATCTTTACCTTCTATCGACTGCATACACAAATAGCAACAATAACACTGCTGACCATAGCCAATCGACAAAAAACATTCTTTGTTGTTGTTGCTGTAATATAATAAAATATTATCACATAAGAAAAAAAACGAAATGAAAGGTTGGCCCTCGATTTTAATGTTACAAAAATCAATAATTTTTGATTCTTCAACGTAATTGTTACTACAAAATTTTATATGGCGACCTCATCCGGCAGGCATCTCTTACAATGGTAACTTGAGTAAAAATGAATTATCCCAAGCATTTATTTAAAAAATATTCGATAGCGCTAAAAGGTATGCAATAATTTGTATTTAAAACATTTTCCGATAGCGCTAAAAAGTATGCAATAATTTGCGATAATAATGCAATCAACGTGAACAAATATTTATATTAATGCTGTAAATATATATTATCGTTTTATGATTTTGAGTACAACTATATCCGAAGGAAAATGTCCTTGGTATTTAAAGGCTTTAATCCTAGAAAAAATATTTTTAAACTTTAGGGGTAGAGAATGACTTAAATGGCGCCTTCAATACAAGATGATGTCGTACGGCAGCGACATCTCCAGGAGAAATATGGTACTAGTTGAGACCTATATAACAGTGTCGTGCATGTTACGATCGAGCCATAAATGACAACACTACAATAAAAGTACCAATTTGGCTGTTTTTTACGGGCTCGGAAAGGACATTTATTTTAAGTTGTAAAAAAAATAAAAAATGGTTTCCCATTACATCCCATGAAGGGACTGGGGAGAACTTCTCACAATCACTGAGCTGTGTGCTTTCCAGTTTTCACTCACTGATTGGGACCTACAGTTTTACACCGATTCCGAGCGGTAATTTGAAAAGCTTTTTCATGGCTAGATACTCGATAGTGTCGCCGTCACTATGCGAGGTGACCGCCGCCGAAAGAAAATTTGAAGGTGGTCAGAGCCGGGTTCGAACCCAGGATCTCACACTAACCATTGCACCACCGACGGCCAAAAGTTGTTGTTGTCTCGAGGTAATATTTAATATTTTCCATCGACTTTAGGAAATTTTTTTCGTGACTGGGTCTAATGTATAGAATACAGGGTATTTTTTATGTTCCAGGCCGATGTTTTTTGGCAGCCATTTCTCTTTGGTTGTCATTTGTCAGTTTGTATTTGACAGTTTTGTGGAGCGGTCGATAACAATTCATTAAACAGTACCTAACGCACCAACAACGTGTTGAAGATATTAAAAGATTTAATCTAAGTAATCGTTCAGTTATAAAAACGCGAGGGATTTTGGGGATTGTGTTGGTTTAAATGCCACATATTTGTACAGCCGATAACATACTTCATATTTCATAGAAAATTATTATAAACCAAACTTTAATGCAATAAAATATTATTAACAAATATTGTAGGGTTTCAGATTTATTAAACAAAAAAAAACATCGGCTTGGAACGTAAAAAACATCTTGTAGTTGTAGTTAAAAAAGGACAGCTCATCTCCAAGTCATGATGGTACGACAGTACATAAACCCATTTTTTTATAAATAGATATGGGAAAGTTTACCGGTAATATTCCCTATCATTCAATTCGTAATATTTTTTTTAGATTTAAGTTTTAAGTTGTTATTGTAATGAATTACTGTAAATGCTCCACAAATTTCTTACGAATGTAGGACTGCCCCGCATTATAACATTTGGTGGCATCAGCATATCATCATAATAATGATCACATTGCATAATGTGTAGCAAAACAAAAAATTCCGTATTCCAGACAGGGAGGAAGAAAAACAGCGGCTGCAACTACAACAGCGATTCAGTAAACATAAACACCACAGGGCAGCTAACGGCCAAAATATTTTCGTGCTACAACGCCGTGGCATTTATTTCAATGTGATTGTGTGAAAGTTCAGTTAGCGCTGCAATGATGCACATATCCTATTCCCCCAAATGTATAACACGAGGTGCTTCAGCAAGGACATTACACAATTATAGCGTTGAGCATAATTTGGACCATGGCACAGCTCCCTGTCTGCATTTATTTCCCTCTCGAGCTCGTCCTCTCTTCCTGCTGAAACCGTTGACTAGAATTTTTCACTTAAAATGTATGATGTGGTAGTCCGAGCACTAATTCATTCTTTCGTTAGCTTTGTTATTAGTCGCATGGACGCTCAGTCACCCGTTCCTGGACCATCCGTCCATCCTGCACCAGTGCTAACTGCGCAAGTATATTTTAACTTGCAGACCACGTCCCTTTGTGTTGTGTTCTGTGTGTTTGTGTGGGGGTCTGCAGTGGAGACAGTGCATCCTATTCGTTTGGTTGGTTATGGCTTGACTTTTGTATCATTTGCAGTTAATGTTGTGACATGAAACAAATTTTTTGTTTCACATTGCAGCACAACAAACGCGACTCGACGCCAGAAAACGTAAACGAGGAATTGTGAACAAAAGCTTTAGAATTTGTTTCCTCTTCTCGAGCCCTGTCATCAAAGGATATATGGTGAGACTGGCATTGCCGTTGCCCGGGTGTTAGTTAATGAAGCGCAGTCAAGGCTTACAAAATTAGTTAGTGAAAACAATATTTCCTTTTCGCCCAGGAGGTTACCGGAGGACACATGGAGTTTATTGAATATATGGACACCTTTTGTTTACACAAAATAGTTGATGTAATTATGAGTAGTCAAGTGCTAGTTTATGAAAAAGCGACAAATCTAGGTGTTTTTTTTTAAAATTATAACAAAATTTTTGAAAATTATTTCGCGTAGTCATCGATATCTCGGGATAGTAGTAACGGTTTTAGGAAAAACGCATAATCTCAAAAAATAATATCGAAAGTACTCGATCGTTTGGATAAAAGTGGTAGGGGTTTCCTGAAAATCCTTATTTTTTTTAATTGGGCGGCTGTTGTTTTTGGTGAAAACAGGATGTATGAAACTCTGTCTTTAAAGTGATTAGTTCATAAAAAATCTTCTTGTTTAACAGCAAAACAATTTTTTTAGCAAGTTAGTAGCTGTCTCACAACGCTGCTCCCACCAAAAGTTGAATTTACAAAGTTATCGAAATGACTCTTAAAGACGCAGTTGGATTTTGATCTTAAAAATGATTCCGTTTACATATTTTGCCGAAAAGTCTCTCAAATTACTTGTGCCAATGAAACCATTTCTATGAACACCCCATTTCGATTTATACACACAGGCCTAGACAAGCCCTACTTCTACAGTTTAGGACACGCAGGATATTTTTTTATTAAAATATCACCGGATTTAGCTCGTGTTTGCTTCAGTTACGGCTGTGTGCAATTTCGAAACCGAAGCCCTCAGTATGTAGTTTCTGAGAATATTTGAAATTAGTTTTCAGTATTCCCCACTGTGCGCTATAAAAAACTATTGAACGAACCAAAACTTTTGGCGGAATATTGAGTGTATATTTCTGCGGCAATATAATATAGAAGTAACGGGTGTTCCAATCAAACTGCACAATTTAATTTTCAAACAAAACACACATTTTTTAACCGATTGGTAACATTTGTATCGCCATGTAAATTCGACATGTTCCGATTAAGTATAGAATAAAACACATGTCAAATGGCTCCCGTGGCTCTGATAACAGGTCCTTGCTTTGCGAAATTTGAAGTTGTTGAGAGCGATTGCGAATTGGTGTTGGCGGTATTTCGGCGACCCTCAAGCAGCAATATTTTCGAGAGGCTGGCCTGTACGTCGTCGCACAGAAGATTTACTCTTCGTAATCGACCCAGTTTCATAAAATTGTTTGATCACTCTTCGAATTATTGACAAATTAGGTGAACGTCCACCATTCGATTGGAAGTACCACACTCTCATATTTGAACGGGATTACTGTGACAATAGAGGTATTGTTATAGAGCGATATATGAATTTCTGCATGAATCAACATATAACGCTTTGAATGCACCACTCCCATTGGTGCACAGAATTAATTATTATACTTGATGCTTAAGGACGTTCTAGGAAGGCAGATTCCTTCTATATCTAACATCCGACTAAGACAACTCGGGTTATGGAAGTCTGCATTTGCCGAGTATTCGAGCGCGGGACCAGCATTCGATTGGAAGTACCACACTCTTATATTGAAACTGGATTACTGCAAAAAAAAGTGGTATTGGTATAGGGCAACATATATGAATTTCTGCAAGGATGAGTCGACCCAAAACGTACTACTTGTGCTCTACTCTAGATAATTAGGACCATGGTAGACTACTCCGTCCTTGTTAGGTATATCAGGCAGAATTGTTGGTGGCTACGGATGGCAAAGGGATAATAGCTGTCACTGGCGTCAATGTCATCGCTGACAGTCAGACGGTAACCAAGTCCATGAAATCAATATTCTTGAACTCTGTGTTTTGACGGGACTACCGCTGATCTTTTATCGAGATCGCCGACCGATAATAAAGCAATGGCCAAATGTCTTCTGCAAAAAGTTCCAATGATAGGGAAGAGGAGGATTCCGGACAAGATCTTTATTGCAAGGCTCCGTCACGTGTCATCAGGGCCATGTCTTCTATGAAATCCCAATTATTTATGCATCAGAAAGAATTATTTCAGAATCCTCAAGCTGGTTGGAGCAAACTGAGTAGTTCTCCGAAAGGGCTAGCATTTAGTCTCCTTATAGCAATGAACTGAAAATGTATGTGAGTCGTTCAACGACTGCCACTAATATCTAACTTAACCGAGATACACCTAACGTTCACAGGAATTCATTGTCGCCTCTGCAGAGTATAATCTGTTCTATTCGACGTTTGTCTGTCTGCTTTATTTATTCTCTTGCTATCGCGAGACCATAAGCAGTGCAACAAAGATAGCTGTATTTGTACCACAAAGAGATATATTTGGGTTGAAAACTTATATATTATTACATATTAATCATTTTGTCTCAACCACGTAATATTGAATAGCAAATACAATGTGTCTAGACACAAGTATAGTATATTTGCGGCAAGGTCCAAACACATGTTATATTTGCATCCAAGCAACAAAAACGACAGAGTTTTCAGCGTGGAGTTTAAGTAATAGGTTCACAAAAAATTCAAATGTATTTAGTATTGTAAGACTGTGTGCAAACATATTTTTTCAATATATTTTATACTAAAAAAGTTTACGATTTTCTGAAAACACTCCTATCAAATACGCTAAATTCCAAAATTACAAAGTTGCTATAGTCTTATAAAAATTTCAACTTCCATAGATTTACCGACTGTCATCAAAATCGTCAGACCTTGGAATATACACGATGTTTTAGAATGGAACTACTCATATTAAATAATATTACTAATTTTGCGTTTACACGTAACATAATGATCCCCATTCCCTTATTTACTGGCAGCCTTGAACTTTTTGTGTTCTCAAAAATATTTTCAAATCAACTAGATGTAAGTTAATTAAACTCTCGTCGACATTTATTGATGTTGACCTCTGCTGGCTTTGTGTTTAAATTGCAGATTAAGGGAGAAACACTGTCATTTTAATTAATGTCTGGAAATGTGTTTTTCCTTTTCCAATTTACACAGCCATTGAAAGGAAATTATACCCCACTTTAATCATCACAAGCTAATTTTCATTAAGTTTGTCTGATGGAAATCCCAACAACATTTACTGTCATTTGCTAATCAAATAGCATTTCATCATTGTCAATTGAAAGATAGCCAGGATTTACATTAAAATCTTCATCCCAGTAGCAAAATTATAGGTAGGCGAATGACGTCTAGACCTCCAGAAACTGGTAATAGTGCTGAGAAGCCATTACAACAGAAGAGGGATAATGTCTCATACTCTGTCTGAAATTTCGTACCCTTGATCTTTGTTGTGAGTATTATGGGATAACAATAACTTAGGAAGTTGACATCTGTGAAATGCAAAGGACATTTAGTCAAACAGACAAGTTGAATGAGTACATCTTGTTGAGCATTTGAAAAATTGACAAGTGACATAACATTTGACAACTGCTGATGACTGCCGTTTTGTGTAGGTGGATGGCATTCAATTGTCATAGAAATGTCCTGAAAGGCAGTCACCAGGATAGAAATGTTCGAAAAAGATGTTTGGATGTTGGAAATAAGGACGTTTGAGAGTGAAATTTCATGAAACGCATATTACTCTTAAAAATTGACTGGCAGAACTGAATGCCTATGACGAAGGAAAAGTGCTGTATATGAGTAATCCGGAATGTCTATGATCAAATCAACATATATCTCGAATCTATTATATCCACCATACACATTGATAATTAGAAACGTTCTAGGATTTAACATTCAAGTCACTACTGACTATATACAAATCGTTCGAATAGTAACTAATGGCAAGTAATTGAAAAAAATATTGTTAAAACTTACTATTCTTATGGCAGAAAATAGTGGGTATACTTGTTAATAGAAGGAGTTCTTTTTAGTTTTCGAGGAAGACTTTTTTAATATCCAGATCTTACAATCGGAATTTCCAACAATTTTAAAATTCCTTAATTTATTTTTGCAAATTTTCATCTTTTCAAATTTGAATAATAATTTAAGGTAATATAGGGTTCTATCAAAGTACTAGTAGAGGGTTGATATTTATCCGTCCGCGAAGACCAATATACTTTTGCATGCACTCAAACTAAAAACCACTCCTATTGAGGCACATCCAAAATATGCTTTATGAATTCCGAATTTCCAACTCCCAAAACTACATTGAAAGGTACTTAAACTGTCGAAAGAAGCAAATTACTTAGCCATTACCTTTGACTCCAAGCTATCCTGGAAAAGGAATATGTTGGAAAGCGGTAAGAAGGCGTTATGCGCCTTCTTACCTATAAGAAAATGTTCGGACGTAAATGGAACTTACAACCGAAAATTATACACTGGATGTATAGAGCGATTATAACACCGACACTCCCCTACGGAGTAGTGGTATGGTGGGAAGCGGTAAATAAGAATTCACACCTCTCACACCTGGCCAAGGCGCAGAGACTGACATTCGTCGGCATTACCCGCACCCTAAGATCTGCCCCTCACGTAGTACTGGAAGCGATGCTGAATGTCCAACCTATCGATATACTCATCAGATACACCGCGGCGAAAAAGGCCCTACGTCTAAGGGAATCGGGAATGCCTGTCAACACTACACACGGGCACGGCTCAGTCCTGGAAAATATGAACAAGTCAACGGACTACATGGCGCCGAGAATAATTCAGGACAAACAATTTAAGGTATTTATACCTAGACGTAAAGACTGGGCGGCAAATAGCGTTGCTGAGGCCGGTGAAATCTCAATCGTCACGGATGGATCTAAAGTGGAAGCGGGCACTCGATCGGGAATACACTTCGAACCCCAAAATCTCAGGATTTACCCCAGACTTTCGAAAAAAAATGTACGCCCTTTCAGGCAGAGATGTATGTCATTAACGTTGCCGCAAAACAGATTTAGGAACGGAATTTATCTAAAATGAAACTCAAAATCTACGTCGACAGCAGGGCAGCCCTCAGGGCCTTAGTCTCAAGAATCATCAAATCACGTTGTCCGATAGAATGCTTTTTATCCGTAACATAAATTCAAGCGCACGAAATCGCGGTCTGCTGGATACTGGGAGATACCAACATTCACGACAACGAAGCAGCAGACGAGTGCGCCACAACAGGCTCCTGTGGTCGGGATGACGCTGCGATTCTGGACGTGCATATTTCGTTCGTGGGACTGAGGTACCAAGTCGACGAACTGGGAGTAGCATTACCAAGTCGAGATGGGTATTAGTGCTCGATATCTTTGGCCGGCTATTGATGGAACACGTACCAAAGGGCTGCTCTCCCTTGGAAAGAGTACACTCAGCACTCTCCCAGGAGTTATAACTGGACAGTACGTGATAGTCCACATGGCTGCACGTATAAAACTTCCATATGCAGATTTCTGCAGAAGTTGTTTAGATTAAGAAGAGGAGGAGTCAGTGTAGAAATTGTTTTGTTTATGTAGAGGACTGCTAGAGTAAGCTCTCCGAAAAGAGCAATGACCTAGCAGACGCTCCAATTAAACACTTCGTCAAATTCATAGAGAAATCTCGCTGGTTCAGCAGAGCATAAGAGGACAACTGAAAATAATTTTTTCGTTTCAATTCTATATAAGGTAACCACAATGGGCCGAAATTACGGCTTCGGGTAAACTCGTATTTATTTTCTAACTCAAATGACGGGCTCCCCTTTCAACCTAACCTAACCTAACGTCCTGTAATTCAATAAAGACACGCTAAAGCTAATCATCCCGAAAACTACTGGCCAATTTCAGTATCTTTCATGATCTCGAAGGCGATGGAAAGCATGGTTGACTACTGTCTACGGACTTATCTTGAAATCAATGATTTACGTAGTGATCAATACTATGCCTTTGGAGAAATAATTCTACAGGTGATCTGATGGAGTTCTTCTCGAAATAGTGCAGTCGGTGCATATAGTAAGTGAGTGAGGGTAAGATATTGCCACTGGATTTGGCCCAATATATGATACTGCCTGGCACGACGCTCTCCTATCAAATATAAACAATTTTGACTTGGTTGTTAACTTTTTTCGACTTATTACGGGTTTCCTTAAGAACCGTTCTATAAGTGTTGGTATAGATGGCATTTGACCCGATGAGTATACAATTAATGTTGGGGTACTTCGCTGCTTTGTGACCGTCGGTAATGCAATGGCTAATGTGCGCTCCTCATGAGATGCAGGGTTCCATTCCTGCTCTAACGAACTTCAATTTCTTTCGTTGGCGGTCACCTCGAATAATAACGGCGACAATATCGAGTATTCAGCCGTGAAAAGCTTCTGTAAAAACGGTAGGTCCCAATCAGTGAGTATAAAACTAGCAAGCGCACTAGAAAATGTAGTGAGAAGCTCTCCCCAAATTCCTTTATGGGATGTAATGGGAAACCATTTTTCTACTTACCTCCTTTTCTCTTTCTAATAACCATATCAGCTACCTATTTGGTAGGAATGCCAAAGCTGTCTACCCTGATAAATAAATAAAATAAATGGTTTCCCATTGCATTACATGAAGAGACCGGGGAGAACTTCTCACAACCACTGAGCTGTGCGCTTTTCAGTTTTCACTCACTGACTGGGACCTACAGTTTTACACCGATTCCGAACGGTATTTTGAGAAGCTTTTTTCATGGCTATATACTCGATTGTGATGTCGTCACTATGCGAGGTGACGGCCGCCGAAAGAAATTTGAAAGTGGTCAGAGCAGGGTTTGAACCCAGGATCTCATGTACAAGAGCCGCGCACACTAACCATTGCACCACCGACGGCTACCCTGATACAGATGACAACAATTCATTTTTCTAACTTCCATCATCTTACAGATGACAACAATGTATTCCATTCGTATTCATTTGATCGTGGACCTAGTCATTCCGAGGTGCATAGAAGAAGACAGCCGATGAATGCGTCTCTAAACTATATTATATAGTTGATGAATGAGTGGGGTGAAATGAATCGAGTCAAATCACGTAAGAACCTGCATTGCAGACATTTGAACAATCTCACAATAGACTACTTATTAATCGATTTGTAAGGGTGGTATAGATATTGAAGACTCCGACAATCTTTATGTTTTGGCCATGGAAATATTTTTGATGTCCCGAAAGAAGATTTTAATTGTGCAAAGTTTTTCAAGCATCGTAGGAGACTCCTTATTTCATCTTAGCTTCCCAATATCTACATATTATATTTACTTGTAGAATTAACAGAAGATGGAATACAACTCTCATTTTTGGGGTGGTGCTGATAAATCCACTTTGGAGCTTATAGTCCATGACAGAAGAAGAGATATTATGCTGATAAGTTTTAGAAGTGTCTCTAAGTTTTAGAAGTGTCTCATTGTCTCTCTGCATTTTAATAACGACGGACGTGCTTTTTGTCTACAACTGTTATGGCTAGACTCTACGGCGAGTGCAGTGCTGATATTATTTCATCTTCTGACAATTGGTCTAATTCGTTGGATTTTATTAGATGTTCTTCAGTGTGTGGTCGTATTTTTCACACACTCTGTTCTGGCTTATCGCAAGATCATATAGAATTGATAAAAAATAATCCAAACTTATTGTGGCGGTGTGATTCTTGCATTGCTATTTCAAATGGCATCTATAATAGAATTGAAATACTCTCAATGCAAATGAGAGAAATGCAAGATAAGTTATCCGCGTTCGAGTGTAAATTTGATGCTGTCAACTTAAACACTCATTTACCTAACCGTAAGCACAACAAAGATAAAAGTGCAAACATAAACATTAACAAAAAACAAGAACAAAAATCTGCAAATGCAAATGTAGTTAAACAAAAACCTGTTTTGGAAGCCCCCCTTGCTGCCCCGTCTGGAGTTACTGTCGTGGAAGAGACTGATCAGTTTGAAGATGCTCTCAACGATAATGTCAACGATGGGGAAAGTAGAAACCAGTGGGTGACGATTCGAAAAAAAAACAAAGGAGAGAAAGAGAGAACCAAAGAGAAAAAACCAAAACAAAAGAAACATAATGATATTGGTGTTAATTCTGAATGTAATGCTTTAGATGTTGTATACAGAATGAAGTATTTACATGTTTCTAATTTTAAAGTATCTACTGAACCAGAGGCAATATTAAAATACGTTTCTGATAAATTAGGAGTGGATCCTAAATTGCTTACTTGTGTCAAACTTATTAAAAGGGATACTGATGTTACGAAACTCCACTTTGTGAATTTTAAGCTTGGTGTTTCTGAACCATTGTACACAAGGGTGTTTAATAAAGACATATGGCCGATTTCTATTAAACTTTCCCACTTCATTTCTAAGCCAAAAAACTTAATACCATTGGACGACGGAAACAGCGACGAAAAACAGAACCCAGTGCCATAAAACTTAACAGAACAGAACCCAGTAGTAATCCAATAAATGTTTCTAATGCATTACATGTTTACTTTCATAACGCCGGTGGTTTACGCACTAAAACTAATGAGCTTTATCTGGCTGGATCATCTCATGATTTTAACGTTATTGTAATTGTGGAAACTTGGTTAACTTCTCATTTTATGTCCAATGAGCTATTTGACAATTCATATGAGGTTTACAGGCGTGATCGAGTATTTATCAGAAATATTACAAGAGGAGGAGGAGTTCTATTGGCGGTTGAATCTAAATTTGCTAGTAGGGAAATTATACTTCCCAATATTTTGGAAAATGTTGAACAAATGTGTGTGGCACTATCTATACCCAATATGTTTTATGGGAAAAAAGAATTCGTTTTTATAGTAAGCTATATTCCTCCAAATAGCGGATATGAGCTGTATAAGCTGCATTTGTCAAATATTGAATTTGTACTTTCCACCCTTGACGAACACCAGTTGCCTTGCATTCTCGGTGATTTCAATCTCGGTAGTATTGCTTGGGAATTTTTTCGAAGATGAACAAATCTTGATGCCTTTTAATATCAGTAATAACATTGAAAGTTATTTCTGTGATAAGCTCTACTCACTTGGACTTTCTCAAGTAAATACCGTACTAAGCGATATCAATCGTATTCTGGACCTGATATTTGTCGGAAGTTACGATAAATGTATAATCCAGGGATGTAATACGCCACTCACAGCGGAATCAGTTCATCACAAAGCCGAGGAAATAACATTCAGCTTTTATGGATCTAATTTGAACGACATCGATGACGAATATTATTACGATTTTAAATCAGCTGATTACGGAGAAATTAACAGCTTTTTCAACTCTATATGTTGGAGTCAGGTGTTTAACGGCCTTGATTTGAAGAATATGTATGAGATCTTTAAGGGCATAATTAGCGAATGCTTGCACCGTCATATTCGGGTGAAAAAGAGAAGGAAGCAATATAACATGCCTTGGTACAATCAAAGATTGTTAAATTTGAAAAATCGTAGGAATAAGGCAAACAAAATACTCAAAAACTCTGGACGTCCGTCAGATAGAGAAAATTTTAAACGCCTACGCCGTGAATTTGACTTTCTGTCAAATTTTTTATACAAACGATATATAGCAGAAATGGAATCTCGCATAACAAACAATCCTAAAAGCTTTTGGATATTTTTCAACGCTAAGAAAACGTCTAATGGCATACCTAATTCTATGATTCATGGTCAAACATCGGCAAATGAGGGACAAGGAGTTGCAAATCTTTTTGCGATGTATTTTTCATCAGTTTATGAAGATACTGTCATAGCAGATGATTCCACCGCTTTTCTCAATGGCTTGCAGGACATTACTGATATTGGAGCTATTCATCTAGAAGTTTCTGAAGTATTCGATGCAATAACTGGTCTCGACGTCACCAAAGGTCCTGGCTATGATCTAATTCCACCTACGTTTATTCGCAATTGTGCATGTTCTCTTTCACATGTTCTTACAACAATTTTTAATCAGTCTCTAGCAGAAGGGAAATTTTTGGATGAATGGAAAATTGCATATATTTCGCATATATTTAAATCTGGGCGAAAGGATATGGTCGAGAACTACCGACCAATTGTAAAATTATCTGTTATTCTCAAACTTTTGGATAAAATCATAAATCTTAGATTATTTCAAACTCTTATTAATAACATTTGTACACAACTGCATGGATTTTTTCGTGGAAGATCAACTGCCACTAATCTTTGCTTATTCACTAATTTTTGCATTAATTCAATTGAAAGTGGTGCTCAAGTAGATGTTCTTTACACTGATTTTAAAAAAGCTTTTGATAAAGTAAATCATTCAATATTAATAAGAAAACTCTTCAAAATGGGGTTTCACTCCTCTCTATTGAATTGGCTATATTCTTATATTTCAGACAGAGTTCTGTTTGTTAATGTTCATAAATCTGAGTCTAATCCAATATATGTGAAATCGGGTATTCCACAGGGAAGCCATTTAGGCCCATTACTTTTCCTTTTGTTTGTGAATGACATCCCAAATATATTTACATATTGTCGTTGTTTATTATATGCCGATGATTTGAAAATATTTCAAAACATAACTTCCATAGAGGACTGCGTAAACTTCCAACAGGATATTTCTGCACTAACAGTATGGTGCTACAATAATCATTTGTTTTTAAACTTTTCAAAATGTAACATTATGACTTATACTCGTAAATTCTTACCAATTGTGTATAGCTACGTTGATGAAAACGGTCAGTCGTTTTCTCGTGTGAGCCTCTTAAAAGATCTGGGCATATATTTTGATAGTGCACTGACTTTTAAAGATCATATTAATTACATAGTTTCTAAGTCCAATTCACTATTTGGATTTTTAAAAAGGAATACCAGAATGTTTTCAAATTTAAGAGCTATCACTGTTCTTTTTGGGTCTTTAGTAAGATCTCACTTAGAGTACGCTAGCTTTATTTGGAGTCCGTTTTATGAAGTAGGAATCAACCGTATTGAGAAAATTCAAAAGCGTTTCACAAGGTTTGCTCTTAGAAAGAAATTCTCTTGGGAAAACATGCCTCCATACGAAAGTCGTTGCAATATTCTTGGAATTCTTGAACTATCTAACCGCAGAAAGCTTCAAGGCATAATATTTATAAAGGATTTTTTGGATTCGAACATCGATTCGCCCGAATTGCTATCCATCCTACCCTTTCACATACCACCGCGGTCTTTAAGAGGAACTCATTTGTTCGCTACTCCATTTCATCGAACTAACTATGGAATGAATGAACCAATTACTATATTTAACTTGGTGGCCAATACTGTCGATATCACGCTCAATAGAATTTCATTCAAACGAGCCGTAATCAGAATTTTAGATAATGATACCTCACTTTGAAAAGTTTTACTTAAATCTGATGTATTATATTCTCAAATCAACCGCCCTGTAAATATTGTTCTGCACTTAATTTTTATATTTATATTAATTTAATGTTATTTAATTTTCATTGTTCTTTTTCTTTGTAATCTGTAGAGCAGTGCTCAGTAGATGGAATGAATAAATAAACTGTGTTGTCTCCTCGAAACATTATCGAAATGTAAGCTGCGTAACGCTGTTCAACGCAAATTTCTGTCTGAAGTATTTTTCTGAAAAACATGTGCTCATACCGGAGTTGAGACTATTTATCCGTCGGACATACACCCAAAGAAAAAATAGCCGAATTAACCCTGCTGTTAGATTAGGACCATTTGGTCCAAATTTTTTCTGTTTTCCCTTGTAACTTTGGAACGGTGATATATACTGACTAAATTTTTCTGCTAATGGGGTCTTTTAATAAAACAATGTTATGTGCGAAAATTAAATTTTCTAACTTTATTCAGGACTGAGAAAAATACAAAATGACGAATCTTAGATTAGAGGACCATTTGGTCAATAGTACATTTTTTCATTACCAAGCGAATGTAAATTCATGTCAAATATTTAGAAGATGTTTTTGATATGTCAAATACTTGCTTTAGAAATTATTGAACCAAAATAGTTACAAAGGATAAGATAAAATTATTATTTTGGATGAAAATTCCAGTATGGACCAAATGGTCCCTCAATCTAAGATTCGTAAGTTTTTTCATTACCAAGCGAATGTAAATTCATGTCAAATATTTAGAAGATGTTTTTGATATGTTAGCGGATGTTTTTGATATGTCAAATACTTGCTTTAGAAATTTTTGAACCAAAATAGTTACAAAGAATAAGATAAAATTATTATTTTGGATGAAAATTGCAGTATGGACCAAATGGTCCCTCAATCTAAGATTCGTAAGTTTTTTCTAATCTAACAGCAGGGTTAACTGCAACCAAAATTATAGGTTGTCACAACTGCATTAGATGTCATCACAACTGAACTAGAGGCTGTCACAATAGTATTAGAGCTTGTTACAACCTTCCAGAGGTTGCTTTAATCGACTATCAGTTGTGGGAACAAATTTCAGTTGTGGCAACCTCAATTCGGTAGTGGCAACTGGAATTCGGTATCAAAACAGGGATACCCTGTTACAGACGATAACAATGAATACCATTCTTATTCCTTTGATCGTCGACCTAAACATTCTTAGGCGCATAGAAGGGGACGGTTGATGAATGCTTCACTCCACTATGATATACAGTTGGTGAATGAGTGGGGTCAAAAGAATCGAGTAGAATCATGTCAAATCCTGCATTGCAGACATTCGAACTTACTCTCTGTAATCGATTTCTATGGGTAGTATAGATATTAAAGACTCCGTTGATCTTTATATTCTGGGCATGGAAATACAGTGAATGCAACATATATTTGATGGGCCGAAAGAAGCTTCCACTTTGGAGCATATAGTCTGTGTCAAAAGAAGAGCGGTGATGCTTATAATTTTTAGAAGTGTAGCGAATTGTGTTGCCTCCATGCAACATCTTCGAAATATAAGCTGCGTAACGCTGTTCTACCGAAATTTCTATCTGAAGTATTTTTCTGACAAAAATGTGCTCGTACCGGGGATGAGACTATTTATCCGTCGAACATGCACCCACAGCAAAAGTAACTAAATTAGCTGCAACCAAAATTAGAGGTTGTTACAACTACATTAGATGTCATTACATCCATACTAGAGGTTGTCACAATAGCATTAAAGCATGCCACAACCTTGCACAGGTTGCTTCAATCGATTTTCAGCTGTGGGGACTATCTTCAATCGTGACAACCTTAAATCGGTTGTGGCAACTGGAATTCGATACAGAGGGATTTACGGTTGCTACAACCTCTTTATAAAAAAATGTTCTGTGAACATTTTTGCCAGAGACTCACATTCGCTTGATGTCACTTGATCCGTGGATGGAACTGCGAATTTAGCCCAGTTTCCACGAAGACTGTTTATGTCAGGGACAGAACTGCCATGGCAGTTTACTTCCATGACAATGTGACAGTTACTTCCAGCCCATTATATACATCAATCCTCCGATAGTGACAGATGTGCCATGGAGGAAACTGCAGCTTTTAGAAGAAAATAATAATTTAAATCTTAAAAAACTTAAGAAAAATTAAGCTCGAGAATGGATACATAGAAGCAACTGTGTGGGAGCCTCAAACTGTCATGCAACTCCGTTCACACAATGGCAGTTGCTGTCACACCGCGGCATTACTGTCGCGATATTAAGCCAATTTAAAAAGTGGCAGGATAGTATGAGAGTACTTCTGCCTTGACAGCAATCTTCGACATTACGGCAGCAACTGTCTTGACTTCTGTCATGTTGTTAACTGAGCTTTACAGACACAATTCGTTGCTAGCAGAACAGACCGCATGTGTAATAATCTTCCCGCCAGTGTATTCTCGATATTAAGGGCAAACACCAACACCAAAATTTTAGGCCAAACACCAACGAGAACTACTAACTCTTTCTACCTAATTCTACCGCTATTTTATAAGTCCAAGAGTACCACTGCATTGCTTCTGGCCAATCCTTGAACTATACATGTTGAATCAAATTTAATAACACGAGTAAATTGAAATATTTGTTTGGTTGTGTCTTTTTTAAATTGTCTCATTTTTCATACCGTATTACAGCATACGTGTTTTTAATTAAGTTCTGTAATCCATTAAGGTAACGTTTTCTAAAAACTCCATCGTATAATTTAGTTCCTTATGCTATGTGTACCTTGAAGTGGGTACATCTACCAACTAATCTTTTCCTCCCAACAAAAAAAAAAAAGACAACAAGGATGCGGCGTAAGTTCCTCTTATAGTTTCTGTATGTGCAGTTTTAGGGTAATTTATGTTTAAATCCTTTTGAGGATTATACCTAATGTTTATGTTATTTTGTAAAGGATTAACCTTTTGATGACAGAGATTTTTGTATAAAGTTTCTCGGTGTACAAGTTTTAAGGGGGAGAAATAGTTTTCATGTTGTTGTTATCCTTTTTGGTTGCTTGTTAGCTGGTATCTATGAAACCAAGTGGATTATGCAGCAGGGACATACATATGTTGAAGTTAAAATGATAACAACCTGCTAAAAGTTAAACGCATCTTACAGGTGGTAAATTACAGAGGATACGGAAGGTTGGTGATAGCAGAACAACTTCACTTAAGGAAACTTTTATAAAAATGTGATTTTATAAACCGTAGTAACAGTAGCCTTAGTCTTAGATAATTTCCTAATGTTTTTGAAATTACGTTTTAGCATCGCACTAATTACAGGAATTTTCATACAATCAAATCTGCCTTATTTCATGTTCGTTTTACCTGACTGTTATTTATAACATCAGTTTGGTGTTTTGTATCGAATATGCTTGACACATTCCTACAGTTTCGAATACAATACAAATAATTCATATTTCCTTTTCCTTCGCCTTCATACGTAATCAGATTATCTCTTTTTTTCCTATATTTGCAAAATTGATTACAAATACTTTTTCCCCTTATCGGTTTATAGATGACCCTCACCAAGTCTCTCTCCATCAAATGTTTACAAAATTCTTGAATACATTCCTTTCCTAATTTATGACCTTAATTAAACAAGCCATACGAACACTAGGACTTCAGAAAAAGAAGAAATTGGGAGGAACTAGGAACTAATGTGTTAACTTCAGAGAGCACAAACAAAAAAGAGAGACATATGAAACAAATTTGTTATATATTGAAGCGCACGAACATCAAAGGCTTCCTTTCTATTCGACTTGGAAATAAAACAGTACTGAAAAGGACATGAGAGGGGTGCTTACGACTGCAAAATGGTAATAGCCACAGTAGGACATTTCTGAGATTACTGACTGCTGTTTGATTTGTTAGTATACTTTTGTGCACTACAAATGTTAACAAGAAACAAAAGCGGAGGCATGAAGTGCCCTACAGAAGGCAATAGCTTTGTTTTCTTACACGAAAAGAAAAATTGCCAAAAAAGGAGAGATTCAAGAGATACTCCTATGTGTAGCTAGTGAATCCAAAGACAAATTGTCGTTCAAATTACATCATTCTAGAACAATTATAATTTTATTATAGAGCACCTATTAGTAGTCAAATATCTACTACACATAGGGCAAGTTAAGGTCCGCACCAGAATTTCCGATTACCACCCAAGACAGCCAAATAAAAGAAGTTGGCACAGACTCATATTCAGAACGTAAAGAATGACCAACCCACACAGATGACCAATTAGAAGCCAGCGGCTGTGTAATATTAAAAGACAGAAAGAGAGCACTATAATAAATCGTGAAAGGGTACCATTCTCGCTAAATTACGTCGCCTACAAAAAAGGGAGTACAGGAGGAATGATGAATGCCGCAATACTTGTTTCTGGCAACACCAAAAAGTATCCGAATTGCATAACGCTATGTTAGCTTGGTTTCTAATTTTTTGAAAATAAGTTAAAGATGGAACGTGCCACCACCATCTATCCTATGGTCACCTGTAGTACCATATGTCCTGGGCGCAACTGATGGTATGGTCCACAAAAGGGAAGACGTAGACGAAATGATTATGACGTAAAGGTAGAAAGAGGAAATCTTTTGTGGAGGCGTGGCATTTTAGGTCCTTTAACATTTCCTGAAATATTATTTTTTGAATAGTGTGTGTAAAAATCCTTGTGTTGTGTTGCTAGTCCGTTTTGATACCCTGTGAGCTCTGGCCATTATCCTGTAAGCAAGTGAGTGTGTGTCCAGTTAACTTTTTTTTGTGTACTGCGAGACCTTGTTAATGCTCTGGGAATTACTATTTTATATTCTGGAATAAGAACAAAGTGTAACCTGAAATGTTATTCCTTTATCCTGCGAGTCCTTGCGAAGTCCAGCCTTAGAGACTGGAAAGTTTGACAGTAGGATCATTGCATTATCCTGGAAATCCTGCTTTATATACTAGGAAGTAAGTGAGTGTGCCGGGTGAGGTCATACTACATTTTGTAATACTTTGCTGTTATGCTGAATCTACACCCGCGAGTACGTATGAATATCCTGCAACTTAAAAACAGTTTGCAGTCAAAAACTATTGAATGTTCTGTGGCCCCTATAATTATTATACAATAAACACATGGTTTCCCGTTAGATTCCCTGAATGGATTAGGGAGAGCTTCTCGCAACCAGTGAGCTATGTGGGTTCTAGTTCTACACTCACTGATTGGGACATACAGTTTTACACCGGTTCCGAACGATATTATGGGAAGCTTTTTCATGGCTTAATACTCGACAGTGTCGCCGTCACTAATCGAGATGACCGCAGTCGAAAGAAATATAAGGTGGTGACCGCAGAGATCGAACCTACGTTGTCATGCACAAGAGATGCGCATACTATCATTACACCAGCGACGGCCACCATCATTAACAATAGTCAAAAACCGTTTGCAGGCACGGACTTTTGTATATTATACCATTAGCCTGCAAGCAAATGGAGTATGCCCTGTAAGGTTGTTCAATATCTTGCGACTCCTTGCTGTTATCTCATGGACTAAGAGAGTGTGCCTTATGAGACCACTTTACATCGAGCGAGTGCTTTCGATATCCTGAGAGTTAAAGGCCGTGCTACTTCTAAAGTCGTTCGCTATCTTACGCGACCTTGCCGTTATCCTTTGCGGAAACAGAGTATGTCGTGTGATCATATCCTGCGAACTAGGAGACTGTGCCGTCTGGGGACAGTCTGTATTCTGAAAGTCCTGGCGAATATCATCGCGGACAAAAGGAAATGTGTTGTGTGATTCTAATATATGATTTTGTTAGTCCGGTATGGTGTGTGTTGAAGGCAGTGTGTATCCTAAGGTCACTGCATATCCTGCGACGGTCTGTCATTATCCAGTTGGCAAATAGAGTGTGCTGTGTGAGGCTATACTATTATTCGCCTCTGCCTTGCCAAGCCAACATCAACAAGAATGTTCCGTATGAGGCAAATCTACGTCCAGGTAGACCGTGCAGTTATCCTTCGATTTTAAAACAGTGTGTCAGTATGTCATTGTGTATCAAGCGAGTCTTTGCCGTTGTTCTCTGGAAAATAAAGTATACCAAATGATATAATTCGTATATCCTGTGAGTCCTTGTTGATGTCCTACCAAGTACTGCCAAATAACTTAGAGGATGTGCCACCTCTGTCCTGCCTATAGCCTGCGAGAACTTGAGAATATTCTGTGGGGTTCAGAGATGGTGCCGTGTGAGTTCTTTGCAATATTATGGTAGCCCTTCTACATCGTTGAAGTCCTTGCCGATATCCTTCGATTTAAAGAGATTGTGTCGTCTATGAGCGTTGTGTATCGTGCGAGGGCATGGCGTTATTCCGCGTAAAAAGAGAGTGTGCCAAGTGAGGGCATTCTTATGGCCGCAATGCGGCCGAGCAATTTAGAGAGTATGCCATCTGAGACCTACATATACCCTGCATGTGTTTCCGAATATTTTATGGGGGTGTCGTGTGAGACCTTTCTGATGTGATGTGAACTAAATAGAGAGTGGCATTTGAGTACATTCTGCATTCTTCAAGTTTAGGACAATGTGCCGTCTAGAGTCATTGTATGTCCTACGTTGCCTTGCCTTTATTTTGCGGGCAAAGAGGGTGTGCAATGTTGTGTCATTCATGTATCCCGCGAGTTCTTGTTGATGTATTGCGAAGCCCCGACTTATGTCAAAGAAACTGTAAGAGTTTTGCGTCAGAGGTTAGTTCATATCCTGGGAGTCCTTAGGAATATATATTGTGTGAGGCTATTCTAATATCCTCTAGTCCTTGCCGATATCCTGTAAATTCAAGAGAGTGTTCCGTCGGACTTCAGTCTGTATCCTGCTGGTCCTCGATATTACCTGTCACCTAAAGAGAGTGTGTAATGTGAATTAATTCAACATCCTGATAGTCCTTGCTGTTATACTGTGAACTAGGAGAATGTAACGTCTGAGGTCATTCAACACTTTGCGACACCCTGCAAATATTGTATAGGCTAAAGAGAGTGCGCCATTGCGAAATTATTATATGTGAATCCTGAGTGTCTGTGACTTTGCCTTCTGAACAGAGAGTGTGTGTTGTGTTAGCTCATTCTGAGAATTCGCGCCGCAGTAAGGGTCGAATAATATGGCAATTGTATCAAGTGCAATTTCACTCCCTTTTCATTATTCCTTTTCTTCATTATTCTGTGAACTAAATAAGTAAGACGGCGTGTGGTTTAGACGCTACCCTTCCAACAAAGCTAGACTTTCAATTCGTCCTCTAGAATTGTTGCAATTGATTCTTATTATTGAAATTGAATACTGCTATTTGCCTGAAAACGAGGTTATATTCTTAAGATAAATGAACACAAATGAAATGAAGCGAAATAAATTTGTATGACAATCACTGGCCACCGCAACCATATCCCAGCAACCGCACGAATCTCGTTTTTACTCTATTGAAAATTGGAAGGAGTGTGTACTAAGAGAGTAAAATCTAAGGGATATCAGTTACAGATATTGCTAAACACATGTAGCGCCTACTCATTTCATTAAAATATTAAGGTCCTGCTCTTCGTTTTTAGCTACTTGACTCACAATCACAACAACTACGTGTCAAAGCTAGACCCAGTAGAAGGAATGAAATATCTCGTTCTTCCATATTATATTGCGCTCAAGGCGCAATGCAAAAGGCAAATGGCAAATGACGAAATTTGGTTAGATGTTGTTACTAATGGCTATCTATCACTAATGGATCTATCACGTGACTGGTTCTGTACCAGTCTCATTTCTTGTAGGGAACGGTTATCAAAGAACTGAATGCGAATACGAAAATAGAAACCAACACGGCCTAGTAAATGAATATAAACTAAGAAGGATGAACAAATTTAAAATCTCACCTCGATAAGGATGATCGACCCTAGTCTAACGAAATACCTAGAGATATCTGAACTAGATTTATTTCAATTATACTGATTAAACAATAGTCTACTGTTCAGATCTAGTAAAATATTAACCATTTAGTAGTTTGTGAGACTGTAACAACGTCCTAGAAATTCTTGCAGCAAGTTCCAAAGTGACAACAGAGGTTCCATTTATAGAGTGTAGGTTTTTCAAAAACTGATAGTCAGCTAAAACCCTAATCTTCTTGCTTTCCTTTCAAACATAGATAGTTGTAACCTAAATGCTCTTCTTAGACATGTGTAGTGTATTATATTTTTCGTCCTTTAGCAAAGATTTTCGTTTAATGTCTATTTCTTCTGTGTTTGCTTGTTTATTTTTATGTTTTTTTTGAAATGTAGGGGTAAATTATTTCCAGTTTGTAAATGCTTCTCTCTCTGTATGTATTTCTCTTGTTAAGAGGGAAATCGGAAACCAATTAGTTTTGAAGTGATTTACAACAAGTGCAAATAAAAATTGTATATACAGCAACAACTCAAGTTGTTGTCATCCAGGATAACACGCACATACACAAACAGTGCCGGTGGGGCGGTAAATAAGAAGATTGAAGAATGTTTTTGCTGTGTCCGGAATGTTAATATTTGTAAAACAATATGTTTTCAGATTTACGCAATTTGTTTCGATTTCTTTATATCTTTGCTTTAGCTTTTATTCCTATTACTTACATGGGGTAGCGAACTAGAGTGGCATTAGAGTGTTGGAGTGGTAACACATTAAAAAGGATTAGTGCTGTCCTTTGTGACAATTATACTGGAGAAGAGAAGCAACACAAATTATTGTTCTTCTTCGTGTTCGATTTGCCAAAGGAAAATGGTCAACAGAAAAGTGTTGATTTAATGAAAGTAAAGTTGTTCAATTAGCTAGATATTTATTTTTGAGAGATATTTTATTTGGTTGTCAACTATTGGAGGTATCAACCGTATAGTAATGATATTTTTATATTTACCTCAGAATATTTTAGGTAGGGCTAGCGTATATCATGCGATAAATGTAATTTCATAGAAATCTGTTGATCACAAATATTTAATTATTTTTAAAAATACTATATTGAGCGATTGAAAATAATTCAAGTTAATATATATACATTGACGTAGCCTGATAGCTGCATCAGATTCGGAGTATATGGTACTAGCAAAGATGAATTTGAAGAACAAATCGACATCACAGTATTGCAGTGATACACATGGAATGCTTTTAAATCACTCCAGTGCTGAGGTGACCAAATTATCTAAGAACATTTTAGATTCTTTGCCTTCCTGAAAATCTAATAAAGATTTTATGGAATTGACGGTGTTCCTCCTTATCTTTTGTGTCAATCTAAGTGGATAATTATTATAAGTTGAAATGGACTAGTATTGACTTTTGATATTTGACGCAATTATTAAGTATTTAAGATATATTCCTTTCCATAAATATGCATCATCCCTGTTGGAATGGAGAAATTGTGGATACGAGGTATTTATGCGACAAATTATTGATGTGTTAACATCTATAGCGGCGTATAGGGACTAAATCTATCAAAGTCGACACATGCAAACAACACACAGACAGGTTTTCTGCTGCTACTAAAACCAGATTTTATGCTGCTGCTAAAACCACATTTTATGCTGCTGCTAAAACCAGATTTTCTGCGACTGCGAAAGAGAATAATGACGTCTTAAACAAAAATGAGCGAGCAAGAGAGCAATGAAAGAGTGGTTTGGCAGGGGTGAAGCAAACGAAATTGTGTCTATAGCGTACGTATTAACATAATAATGTATGTATGTACATGTGTCTGTTGCTGTTGTTGAACGGATAGATAAAGCATAGCCACGCAAAATTTCATTTGCAAGCCCATGGCTTTCGGAGACGATGTTATGGTGACACACTAATACATCAGCTACTTCGTACAAAGTATGTTTGATGATGTGTGTCCCTGCAGTCGACGTAGCTAACGAATTTTTAGTTATTTCCCTAAATACCAATAATTACCATTAACTACCCGCCAGACTACTAGCAATACTTTACACTGACGAATTTAACATGGGGATGGCATTGACGGTAGCCAGTGGCTACCCTCTGCACTACCATGTACCATGCAGTTCGCTAGTTACATGGAATTGACGAAATATCTAACAACATTGTACTAACTACTTGACTAGTACAATCCGCTTGATGAAGTCGCTGGACCATAATCTTCACCAGATTATTTTTCTACATTTTCAAACTTTGCACAATTTGTTCCTGTTCTTTCATTATTAAGCGTTTCATTTTTCTTTTGCTTGTCATTTTACCGTTCTAAATATTGATACTTCTACGAACGTTTAATAGCAACTGACGCCAACACAAAAAAATAACAAAGCACCCAACAAATCATAATGGGATAACGGTTCAGTGCATTGCTTTTTTGTTTGTTTTGGTCCTTATAATAATCACAAGACGAACTCTTGCATTACCTGTAGCCACTCAAGAAGCTAGTCAGGCTTTTCGCTAACGAAATAACTGACTACATAGAGCAACTAGCTACTTTTGAGACTGCAGGGGTTTGGCTGTTTCGTTGCTGTTGATATGGCAAACATGTGGTTATGTGACACACGTATACGTCAGCTACTTCGGACAAAGTATGTGTGATGTTGTGTATTTGGTTGTTTCGTTGTTGTTGCTATGGCCAAACAAAGCGAGTCATTTGATGTTCAGCATTGCCCGGTGTATACAAAAACAAGTAGAAACGGTGTTAAGTTCGGCCGAGCCAAAGCTTGTATACCCTCTACCATGACAATTTACACTCACACTCACCACCCTTTGCATTCCCTTAACAGTTTTTCTTTTAGGTACCCCCCCCTACACCCGCCACCCACACAAACACTCCACGAACCAGCAAGTACAAATAAATTACCAACATATCAGTAGTAGTAGTTGTTGTTGTTGTTGTTTTTTTTATTATTGTGAAAGGTAAGGCTAATAAAATATGGGAGCGGAGCACTCTCAGAGCAAAGAGAGTAATGACGTATTATACGTATATAAAAATGAGATAGCAAGAGAGCGAGGACAATTTTGTGAACTTGTGTAGCGTATGTATGAATATAACAATGTATGTATGTATATATGTACAAGTGTCTGTTGCTTTGCATTCTTTGACTTTTGTGGGAATAAAACAAAAAGCATTGAGCAAGAAGATAATGACACATCGCACCCTAAATACAAAAGCGTCACAACTAAAAATTTCGAGATTTTAATTTTTTTCTTAAAAACAATCACCGAGGACCATTTCTATCTGCTATGAAAATTTGACGTCAGTTTCTCTTCCCTTTCGTTAAACAAATCCAGTATTAATATGTCTATGTTTGGGACATTTCATACATTTTTTAACTTTCCAACTCAGTTTTTTGCCTCTACTGCAAATTTGTCAATTTTGAGTTGTGACACTTTTGTATTTAGGGTGCGACATGTGCTTGCACTGGGTCTTTAAATAATTTTAAGTATTAATATTATTTAACTGTAACGTCATTATATGATTGAACGCTGTTTTTTATTTTCCAATATAACATTTACGAATGTGTTCATAGAAATCGAACAGGTACCGTGTAGCAAAAAGGTGTTAACACATCGCCCGTGAGTTCGAACACTCATTGGATTTTCTTAATAGATCCAAGTCTCCGTGGGACAGGAAGGACGGAGTAGAAAAAAAGTTGAAGCTAATGCATATGAAACTGCGATCAGGCTTATGAATATTAACTCATGAATAACTATTCTGTAAATAGATGGAAGGAAGACACATTCCGAACCCCAACAGCCGCTAAAAAAGAAGCTCTGCGATATGGTAGCACTTTAATACGGTTCATCTTCTGTGTTCTGGACTACCAGCAAGCAATCTTCTTATGAATACAACAATCTCTTTATGGAGGCAACTCACTGAACGAGGGTATCGATGTAGGTGAAAATACTTTTGATAGATCAGAAGTTTCCAGAGCAATTGGTACTCAATCGTGAATTAAATGGCCATCCGAATCAGTAAACCATCTAAATCTCCTAGGACCGATTTCGAAGCAATAACGGAACATCCGGCTGTGATGGTTATACTGATTCCCTTGGCTTTATGGCTATATATCAGAATGATGATATTAGATATATATCTAAATGAATGGGTTTTACTCCTAAAGCAGGCAAATTCTTTCACACAGCTCCCTAGCTTCGAATCTTTCCTGATAACTGATTTAGAGTGGGTGATAGATGGACATTCATGAGCTATTGGTGTCTAAAGCGCAACACGCGAATTGCGACGGCAGATCTACTAGGGCTGTCCCAAAACTAGCCGACCCAATAAAGTAAACACAAAAAGTTGGGAAAAATTGTCCTTGTTTTTCAACATAATGTCCTTTTAGCTCGATACAATTTTCCAGCGATATCCAATAACTTCCCTACCCTGTTTATAATAAGAACTGTCAAACTCCTTAAAATAACCACCAACCGCAGACTCACCCACCTCTTCATTGTTGGCAAATCTTTTACCACCGTGCCATTTTTTCCAAGTTTGAAAATAGAAAATCGACCGAGGGAGCTTAATCTGGCGAATAAGTTGCATGATGAACAATTCGAACTTTATTTCATTAATTTTGGCCATGGCAATAGTGGATGTGTGAACTGGAGCATGGTATTGAAGAAACAACACATTCTGTTTCGCCAAATGGTGGCATTTTTCTACAATTTTATCACCTAAATCTGCATAATGTTCGTAGTTGGCGGTTTTTCCTTTCTAAAGATAATCAATAAAAATTATCCCATGCGAATCCCAAAGAACATCTATTTTAAATGTTGGCCTTAACTGCGGCTAAAACGGTCCATTGTAAGATTCCAATTTACCATAAAGGGTTCTCGAATTTCACATGGTATTTTGCGAATGGATCGAATAATGTAGGGTTCAAATTCCTAATTCGCCGGCGACTAATGCATGCAGATTTTTTGCCTTACGTATCTCCACATAATCTGCCTTATCAAATCAAAGAGTAAATTAAACCTTCCCCGATTCCTTCTATCAATAATGCTGTGATTCACGGGGTAAGTGTCGATCAGCGCCGTATATATTCAAAATAACTTTGAAGTCGTGGTCACCAAATTGTGGCAGCTAATAGTCCAATATTATGGTTGACCGGAACGAATAATGTTTTAAGTTGAGACGGCCAACATATCTGCTATAATTTCACTAAATTAAATCCAACTCGAACGCTACCTACACACCATATGAAAAATCTATCCAGCACATCAAACACAATTGTTTTCACAATTATAGAGTTCTTCAAACTCAAACTGCACTTCTAAAATACAATTTGTCGCAAAAGAATGATGTGAGTCACTCTCTAATAGCATTAAATCACCCTTTGCCCTAAATGTACTAAGTAAGGAATCCAATAAAAAATCCTTTTACGTTCATATTACTACCACACATAAAATTGTTATTGATTTTTAAGTCAAATTTCAATTTTATCATTAATATTTCATAAGCCCGCACATGCCTGCCTCTATTGAACTCCTGTCAAATGTTTCTCATATTCAATAATAGCAATTTATCATAAACCTTAATAATCCATCAGAATTTGAGAGAAACCTTTTCACCTAAACATCAATAAGGTGTTGGTAAAGGAATTCCCAAGGAGAAGGACTCCTTCCGGCAAACAACAGTATTGACAGGCGAGGAAAAAAACAGAAGAGCAACATCAAAAAAAAAACAGAAAGACGAACAACACTGAGAAATGGAAAACTTTAAATCAAAAAGTCAACTTTGACAGCAATGTTTCATACTTTTACACCCTATTCGTGCGAAGTGAGGAAGAGCCCCAATGCATGCATACGAAACGAAATAATAATAACGTGCAATTAAGGAGGTGGTGGAAACGTTTGGAAGGCCTTCTTAGAGCGGGCTTTTTCAACGATCAATGTCTGTATTATTTGGAGAGGATAAAATTGTACAGTAGTGTTTGAAGCACCCTGTTTTAGAACCACAAATAGTTTCGCAAAGCTATGAAAATATCTCTGCGAAAATGTTGAGTAATTTTGATGCAGGCCATTGTTTTAATGTTGTCCATCATTCACGATATGACCCTTAAAACGAAAGAAATGGGGAACAGTGGTTCCTGATGTTTGACTAAAACTTGTTGATATTTGTATCGCAAAGACACTTGCCTTAAATTTGTGTAGCATCTGGAATGTTCGGCTGGTAGACGAATTCCCTCTGCAGTGTGTAGTTCGCGTACTGTCGGAGTGATAAGAAAGGGAAGAGAGTATCTGGAAACCCTTATTGATCGATTGTCAAAATTCAGTATACTTCTCTTAGAAATATCGCAAGAACAGCGAAACACTATTCAAATATTGACGATACTTCATGGAGATAAACCAATTGCCTACTGGTCTATCGCCTATCGGAATCATTGTCATATCTTCTATATGGTCAAGTACATCCAAGATGGATTTTGGGATAGCGGCCCAAATATTGCAGTTATATTCCCCCTTTTGTTGAATTCACGTGTAGGTATTAAGAAGTTCAGATGTAGCGAAGAATCTTCTAAATAAAATACAGTAAATTGTCTGATTTCATTCATCTGGGGATTGGCTTTAGGTTTCCACAATCAGGGGCATGTGCGCTTTCTAGTTTTATCCTCACTGATTGGGATCATGGCTGCCGTGGTTGTTACAATGATTAGATTGTTATAACCATTTCTGCTCTAACTACCTTACATTTCTTTCTTCGACGGTCACCTCGCTTAGTGATAGCGATACTATGGAGTATCTAGCCATGAACAAGCTTCTCAAAATACCGTTCGGAACCGGTCAGCGAGTAAAAAACTAGAAAGCGCACAGCTTACTGGTTGTGATAAGTTCTCCCCCAGTCAATTCATGAGATGTTATGGGAAAATATTTATTTATTTTTTTATTGAGGCCATTGGACATGGGACCGCCCGTGGAGGTAGAAAGTTTCTGATAGCCATTCCTGACTGACCAGAAATTATTCCTTCATTAAGCAGTCCTGGCAATGGCTTTATCGGCAACCTTCGTTAGCTAGCTAGAGTGAGAAGTTGAAGCGAATGAGCAGCCTGATTTGTTATGCAATTACTGACACGTCTCAACGATCAAAACTGAAGAAACCATACTCCAGTTTCTACTCACTGCATTCTGGTCGGCGTCTGATCCCTATTGGGCGGCTGAAACATTTTCATCCTGGCAGTAAGTAAAATTCAAACCACGGTGGGCGCGTGTTTGCCTCTCGCCACCGTTATGTACGAACCTGTTTTGCATACAAAATAATTTTGAATCAGAATTTTCTTTCAGGATAAAAAGTCGAAAATATTGATTTTCTTAGAACATGAAATAGTTTTGTTTCTAATAGTTTTGTTTGCATTCTAATTAAAATCTGATATTTTTTTTCTGGACTGTTTTACAGAAACCCAAATATTCTGATTTTGTAGATTCTGTTTACAGAACAGGACCGATATTCAATGAAAATACACAAGAATAGTAAACGACGGGGTTTGTTGACGACCCTCGCAATCGTTACATGGCCGTCGATTTAAGGATACGTTCCTGGAATGTAATAACACTATACAGGACGGGGGCCACTTTCCAACCAGCGGATGAGCTCGAAAAATAAAAAGCTGACATCATAGCTATCTGGGAAATGCGATGAGCCGGATATGGTTGCACCACAAGGAAAAATTGCGATATCTACTACAGCTGCTATAAGCGACTGCAAGAATTCGGGTGGGGATTTATAGTCGGCAAGATAATGTGACACTACAGTTCGCATGAAAGCGAAATATTTCAAAATCTCGTCAATTTGTGTGCACGCCACCGACAGAAGATAAAGATGATGAGGTCAAAGAAACATTTTATGAGCGCATGGAAGAAGAATACGTACGCAGCCTTGACAACGACATTAAGTTTATCCCAGGCGATTTTAATGCCAAATTGGGAAACGAAAATGTCTTTCGACCAACCATCGGTAACCATAGTCTAAAAGATACCACTTTCTCTATTGAAATTAGACTGATAGACCTCGCCGCTGCAAAGAACATGTTACTTAGTAGCTCACGATTCGAATAAAAGAAAATAAATAAGGCGACTTGGTTTTCTCCTGTTCAGAGTACCAAGAACCAGATTGATCACCTGGTAATAAATGGCAGGCACTCTTCTAGTGTAATGGATGTACATGTGATTCGTGGTGTCAATATCGCCTCGGATCATTAGCTGGTGGGTGCCAAAGTTCACACAAGGGCAGGGAAGAGCAAACAACGAACGAAACCGAAAACGGGAAAAGCTAGCTATCGACAAGCTGGAATTGTCAAAGGCCTATCAACAAAAGTTCAGTCTCCTGCTAGAGCATAACACCCTCCCTCCCAAGGACTCAGAAGCGTAGTGGAAGCACAAACCGATGCAAGGACTAAACATGGTTATTTAAAACCGCAGAAGGATAAACAGTCAGATACAATGTGTATAGATGAAAAACAGTCAGATACAACATGTGTAGAAGAGAATGGGAAGGGAGGAAAACTAACTTTGTAGGCGGAAGAAATGTCAGTGGGAACAAAGAGAGGGTGAAAACACCGAAATGTGCGGGATGAACAAACAGGCAAACAGTGTGTGCTTAAAATGTGGAGAAACCACCTTTCATAACTAATCCACTCACACAGCAATCTCCCGGTTTAGGGATAATAAAGCCTCTTGTGTGAATGGGCTACTCGGTGAAACTTTTATTGCAGTTGGCGAAGGACTGCTAACCCACATACATTAACTTATATGTGGTATAAGGTTGCAAATCCGCGATTGACCGAATATTCACGCTATGCCAAATCCTGGAAAACACCCACGACAGGCGAATCCATACATACCATACCAATGTCGATTACAAAAGTATTTTCGATGTAGAATGACGCTAACTAACACCAAGTCAGCAGTGAAGGTGGGGAAAGAGGTTACCGATCGAAACTGTACCAAGCGAAAACTGGGACAAGGCGACACACTTTCGAGCAAAATGTGAACAAGACCATTAACACGACACGCCATATATTGTTGGCGTCTGCTGATGACATAGACATTATTAGGCGAAATTTGTGAGAGGCTACTCCAGTATTTTCAAAAATCGAAATAGAATCAGCGAAGTTGGGTGTGGCTGTTAATGATGGCAAGACAAAGATGAAGGTGTCGACGCCTAGACAAACCTCTCAGCTTGGTTCGCATTTGAACGTCGACCACCGATTTAATTTTGAAGTGGTAGATGAATTTATCTACCTTGTATCCGCCGCGAATAAAGACTACAAAGTTCTCCTGGAGATACAGATGAGAATTGCGCTTGCAAATAGATGCTATTTTGTGCTCAGCAAGCAGTTTAAGTACCAAGCATCCTCCCGAGAGACAAACGTCCAGCTATACCACAATCTCATATTACCTGCCCTGGCATATGGCTCCGAAACTTGGGGCATATCGCCAATGGATGAAAACAACTGGGAGTATTCGAGAGAAAATTCTCCGTAAGAAATATGATCCTGTTAAAGAACACGGCGAGTATCGACGTTGTTGGATCGAAGAGTTGTATCATTTATATTCTGACGTGGACACCTGTAGGCGAGCCAAACTATATAAATAAACTGGGCCTATTGCCGTGGCTAGGCCATGTTATGAGAATGTAATAAGATGATCCATCGCGGAAGGTTTTCGACAACATACCCGATGATAGCAGCCAAAGTGGACGATTCAGACTCAGCTGAAAAGGGCAGGCTGAAGAATCTCTCTGTAGCCTAGGCGTTACCAACCGGCGAGAAAATTCGATGGATACAACCAGTTGGAGAAAAATGTTAAAATTTGTTTTGTTTATTTGTTTAGTTAAAGGCATCTGACCTCATGAGGTTGTAAGATAGTCAATAAAATTATAGTAAATATTAGAGCCTCTAGTCTAACATGGATTTCAAACTGATTTTTGACACGTTTTTTAGTAGTTATTTGCTCGATTGAATTGCAATCACGAAGCGATGGGAAAAGAAATGTTAGGTGGTCGGAACAGGGATCGAACCGACGTTCTCATTTTACATTTAGCCATGCGAACTAACCGTACCACCACCGAACAGCTACACCGGAACTTACCGATAATAATTGCGGAATTCTGAAACGCAGCTAAATACCCCAACTGATTGACTGTCCTCGACAGACATCCTTTGAGACTATGAAGAGAAATGAAGCCATTGTGTACTAGAAGAGCCAGTAGTTCTCTTTAGCCCAGATAAGGCCCCATAGAAGGCAATCAAACCTCATTTCTGCCCTTGAGCAAGTAGAGACGCACACAAAGTTTGTTTGAGGAATCAACAATACAAACTATAAGTTCAGTGCACAGTGGGTGCAAAGACAAATTCGTGAAGAATAAATAATGGGAGTGACAACAAATAATGATAACCACATTTAAGAGGTATTGTTTGAGAAAAAAACAGACAACTTTATATTCAATGCACATTGGGTGAAATTTTATAGTAGCGGAAACCTTTTACTTTTTCCATAATCTGAACAAATTTATTCTAATTTTAGTCGAGTTGGTGTTTGCATGGAAAGTACATTTCTAAATGTATCACATTTGTTGTTGCATACAGGGCTGCAGCGTAGCGTAGCGTGATGTAAGTTATTCGTGGCAATATTCTCCCTACTTTGTGATCTGGGAGAAGTTTACGAAAGTGTTCTTATCCTTGTTGACATATCAGCAAGTATTCCCTTTGGCAAGAGTGCAAGTTTGGTGTGCAGTTTAGAAATCAATGACAGCGTTTCTATCCTACTTATTTGTAACTATTTCCTGTGTCTTAATAAGGACTAAGCGCACTGTCTATGAAAAAGTTGAGCAACAAGTTCGTGCTAAGGTAAATATGAATTTGGAGTCTCTTCACTATTGATTGCACCAATACAAAATATCCAATTACCATGCAAATTATTTCTAAAAATCCCCCATTGTATCATATGTGACAGTCTTGAATGTTACGAAAACTGTCGGCCATGTAACACGGTATGGCTTGTAACAATCCTCAAAGCTAGAATTAACGAAGACCAACCCCCTCTCATACCCAGGCACACATACCCACATACACATCCTGTAAAGGATATATGGTGGCATCGGTGTCTGCATGTTTGTGTTCGTCTGTGGTGCGTGGCTGACTCTTGCTCTTTTTTCGTGCTGGGCAACAACAAACAACAATCTAATTAGTATTCTGTTGACACTTTAATCGTGATTACGCCGGAAAACGTACGCGTCAACATGCTGGCAGCCAATTTTTTCTCCCTTTTCCCTTTAACATTTTTGTTGTTCTTTTTTCTTAGAAATTTTACATTAGCCATCGCATACACAATGACACTCACATACACACACGCAGAGTATGGCCTTTTTAAAAACTGCAAAAGGATATCCGGTAGAGTTGGGAGTACAAAAAAGCAAACGTTGAAATACCAGAGATTTTGTAAAAAATCAGCAGCACGATTCGGTTTACTTTCATTTCATAGCCTGGGCAGAGGAAACACGCAAAAGGCCATAGATCAATTTCGACAGGGATGATAACATTAGTATATGATTCCGGTCCGTGTTTTTATGTTTTAGTACTTTCGAATTGAGATTTAAGCTAAAAATGTTTCTATTCTTGTTGTATATTTGAATTGTCTCTTTGAAGGGAGATGGTAGCAGCCATCAGTTCGTCTTTTGAAACCGTATTTTAGTAGCAACAACCAAGTTGCGGTTGTGACGACGGAATTTAGTTTTCACAACTGAAATTCGTTTGAAGCAATGTCTCGTACGTTGTCCTAAGCTCTAATGCTTTTGCAACAATCTTTAATTTGGTTGTGATTACATCTAATGTGGTTGTGATACCGTATAAAGTGGGGATTTGATTTTTGTACAGATACGAAGTTGATGCCAAATTGCTTGGCTATCCAATTTGAAGGCAGGCAAATGGACTGCAGAGATTTTATAGTAACATGACTATCGTAGTAGATGCTAATACCCAGCCGGTGATGACATTCTGTCGCAGCAGCTTCTCCGATTGGCACAACTTTTGCCTGACACGCACTACAATGGTCTGATACTATTTCTTCATTCCACCTCGTTACAATAGAGCCCAAAACCTTTGACATATACTTTGGAATTATCAGTGTGTAAGCCTATATGGCTTATATTACCAGGTTTATATCCTTTTCAGTCCTTGTCGCCCGGAATATTAGTTGAATTATGACGAATCAGAGTGTTAAATGGTCAACGAGTCTTTAATGTATTAAAATATTGAGCGTTACTGGTTTAATTATTGAATCTCGATCCTATTCAAATTGACGCCAAGAAATTTTCTGGCCGGGTAGTTTTAACGAACAGATACCAAAAGTTAATTAAGTCCAGCCAAGTGTTTCAGAAATACAGGGGAATGAAATCAAAAAATTATGAACTTTAGATAAATTTATTTTATATTTTAATTATATTGAACAGTAAGGGAATTCGTAAATTACATGGTTTTAAATAGTGTATCTAACTTTAAGGGCCAATGATGCGTACTCACACATTCCCTGCTGTTCTCAATGAAGTTACCCAATTTACAATTGATTGCCGTCCAGGTGCACTTCCGCGTGGGGGATCGTAAACGAAAAGCACGTTGCACTGCAATGATCGAGTGCGCATTTGAAAAATACGCTTCAACACAAACTGACCTCTCCTCACGTGTCCAATGCATGATAGCAACTGAAAGGCGGACGAATACAAATTTCCCGTCAGCCACTATAAGCCACGTACACTCTCCACTCTCTTCGACCAACAGTGCCGCCACAGACTGCAGTGCAAAAAGAAAATTACCGCGCTCTACCCTGTATAACCGTTTGCTGCTAGGGTAAACTCAGAGAACAAATTGTTTGAAAAGAGTTTGCCACAATAATTCGGGTGATTCCATTGAATTGCGGTTGCCACAAGGGAATATATGTTTTCAGGTTTAAACTTAGTCCCGCCAACTGAAAGTAGGTTGAAACAACCTCGATTAGTTGGTTCGCTTGTGACAACTGAATCTTCCAGTCTAATCGTTCTGATAAATAATTTCTATTCCTAATTTTGATTGCAGAGACAAACCTTGGAATTAATTTCACAGTTCTAACCTAATTGATGTCAAATTCATTTGTTGCTCCTGAATTGATGTCACATTCGGTGAATTTAGTCTGGTACCAATCTCTGTTGCTTCTATCGCATTTGGTATTAGTTCAACCGCAATAACTGAACCTGGTCTTAAGTGTGTTGCGTCGACCGAATTTGATATTAATCTAACTGAATTTTTAATGAACTTCTTTGCTACAAACGAATTTATGTTCAACTCGGACAACACAACCTAACGTTTAAAATTCTAAAACCGGCTATTATAATAGAATGTTAAAGAATGCATAGTTGCTGCTGCTGCTGTGATTTCACAATTTTTACGCAGTTATTGAGAAAGGTTAGTCAATATATTGGAACGAAGTTCCTTATCGAATGTTGCGGGATGGGGGCTAAATGAAAAAAATTAAACATCTTTTGTTTTAACACTATTTTGCTACATCCAACTATTATCAACTATATTGGTTACTTTTGCTTTGGTTTGTGTCTAGATTAACGGCATGGATCATAGAGAAGGAAATTTACTAGATGCCTCATATATGTTGGGAAATTTCTTGTTGAATTGGAGGTTTCCTTGGTGGAGCCTGTAACAAATATTTGGTATATACTACAGTTCTGAACTCAATACAAAATAAATTTAGAAAAGCCAAAGTGAAAGAAGTTTAAAACACTAACATTTTCTCTTAAAAAAAAAGTAAATTTTCTCAAAAAAATACCTATTAATATTCTTAAACAAAGTACCTTTTCTTAAAAAAATGTCTTATCTTAAAGAAGTATCTTTGCTTAAAAAGAGTGAATTTTCTTACACAAAAGTACTTTGTCTTCGAAAAAGCGTTTTTTTTTAAATAAGTACCTTCACTTAAAAGTACACTTTCCTACTACAAATTGCCTTTTCTTAAGAAACTACATTTTCTTCAAAGAGTACCTTTTTGTGAAACAAAATAACTTTTCTTGAAATAAGTACCTACTCCTAGAAATGTACCTATTCTTGAAAAAAGAACAAATTCTAACAAAAAAAATTCCCACTTCTTAAAAACACTTTTTCTTCAAAAAAATATCTGCTCTTAAAAATAAATTTTCTTACAAAAATTCCTTTTCTTAAAAATAAAATAGTGCCTTTTAATTTCTTGAGATAAGTTACCTTTCTGAAAATAAGTAAATTTTCTTAAAAATATAACCTTTTCCTAAAAATAGTACCACTTCTTCAAAAAGTACCCGTTCTTAAAAAAAGTGTTCTTTGTAAAAAAATCATACTCTTAGGCTTTTTCTTACTGAAAATACTTCTTCTTATAAATAGTACATTAAAAAAAACATAAGCTTTTAATGAAAGAAGGACCTTTCTTTAAAAAAGGACCTTTTCGGGTAAATCTAATACATACAAAAAGGACCAAAATATAATTAAAAAAAAAAATACATTCTGTAAATAACCTTTCTTTAAAAAAGTTTATCATTTTACAAAAAGTATCTTTTCTTATCTTTAAGCCCTATAAATCACGACATGACGGGATAATTCCCGCGCAACTACAGGAGGCACTATACCTATCGTGTAGTTGGTTGGAGGCAATCTTCAGGGGTTGGCTTATGCTGGGAGTCATTCCTAGCATTTGGAAGCAAACCAAAGTGGCTTTCGTCCCGAAAGCGGGCAATTGCTCTCACGTCAAACCAAAGGACTTTAGACCAATCAGTCTATCATCCTTTGCTCTGAAGACATTTGAAAGGTCAATGGACATTCATATCTCGAAGTAATCTTCCACAGAATCTACTATCGAGTTCTCAGCATGCCTATATCAAGGGCAGGTCAACTGAGACGGCTCTCCACTCTATAGTCAGCATATTAGAAAACTCTCTTGAGAATTAGGTCTTCGCTCTGGGGACCTTCCTGACATCGAGGGAGCCATCAATAACATTCGACATTCGGCGATTCTCAGGTCGTTACCGAATCTAGGAGTCGACGGCTTAGTGACACGCCTAATTGGGAAGCTTCTGGTGGATAGATCCGTCAAAGCAAAATGAGGTGGTGTTACTATTGCTAGGAACGTTAACAGGGGGACACCGCGGGGGGTAGTTCTGTCTCCACTATTATGGTCAACTTCTGTCAATGAACTGCTTCTTGAATTGGACAGAGCCGAATACCAGGTCCTATGCCGATGATATTGCTATCATCTGTACGGGTAGAAACCTCAATTTATTTAGAAGTCGTACAATCAGCCTAATTAGTCTGATTTCGAATTGGACCGCTAACAACGGTCTAACACTTAACCCACTTAAAACCGAGCTTATCTTTTTCTCTCGGAAATATAAAATACCAGCAGTTGAACTGCCGTCAGTTAATGGGCTGCAATTACAGTTGACGGAAAAGGTCAAGTATCTGGAAATAATTCTCGACAGAAAACTGTCTTGGAAACCGAATGTGTAGGAGAGGGTGAAAAAGGCGTCAGTTGGTATTTACTTCTGTAAAGGGGCGATCGGAAAGCACTGGGGACTGTCTCCTAAGATTACCATGGGACTGTCTCCTAAGATTACCATGTGGATTTATGCGGCAATAGTCAGACCAATAATTTTCTATGGCATCGTAGGATGGTGGAGGTCCCTCCAAAAGAAATATATTCTGAATTCTTTGATGAAAATTCAAAGATGAGCACTGATTAGCGTTAGTAGGGCAATGGGTACGACGTCAGGTACTGCACTTAGTGCTATCCTGAACATCTGTCGCCCTGATAACATGTCCGAATCGGCAGCCGCTACATCCCTGGAGAGATTCAGAGACTGTGGCGTTTTAGCTAGATAGGGCACTACTGCACAGGTTCTTCCGGCAAAATAAGGTGTTAGTATGCCAATCTCTACCTGCCGTTTGCAGATCAGGCAGTGGGCCGATACTATGTTCAAGGACTAGTGGAGAATTACTTCAACTTGCAAACAAGCCAGGGTTCTCTGGCCACAGACGGACAGGAATAGGGCTAGGCAACTACGTATCTTGCCCAGAGGCATGTTATCCACAGTGATAGGATCACTTACGGGGCATTGTCTTGCAGGAAAACACGCCCTAAGATTGGGACATATAAACTCCACTCTCTGTAGATGCTGCATGGAAGAGGACGAGGAAAGGACGAAACAGCTTCTCTTGGATTGTAGGAAGTAGGATATTCGGAACACATTTAGTTAATACCTTAGCTCTACAGAATATGCCTGTAGGTTTTATAGACAAATTAATTGAAAGGGCAATTGGCTAGACAATTAATCAATAGTTGCTATAGAGGAAGTGCAGGTATCACAAGGGGCTTCTTTAGCCTAAGTGTGCTAGACAGCGTGCTACACACCAATGAATTCGGTTGTGACAATCTCTACTTCGGTTGTGACAACCTCTATTTCGGCTGTAATAACCTCTAATTCAGCTGTGACAACTTCTAATTCGATTGGCGCTACCTCTAATTCAGTAGGAACCACCTCTGATTCCGCTGCCATGACCTAGAGTTGGGTTTGACAACCACAAAATTCTGCTGCGACTGATTCGGCAGCCTCAACTGAATTTTTCTGAGTGTTGTCTTCGGGTACAAATGCCAGCCGTTTATGGAGGGGAGTGAATGATAAAAAATATAGCTACACATTTGTGTTTAGTTGCAGATTTATCTACTTCCACAAAAGCTAATACCATGGTAATCATTTCTCTGGAAATGTAATGGAAAAGACTGGGTCATTAGTGTTTCTTATAGTGCACTCGACTGAGGATCCAAAAGTAGGCAGCAAGCGCCAAACGCCAGACAACGTTAAGTGAAAGCTTATGGTAGCAACTTGATGGCAAGAGATTTTGCCGATTGAAATCATCTTCTATCTGTAATTGCATTCTATTCTGAAGTATGTCTCGAAACTAAAATTTATTTTACACTAAACTGTCTCCTAAATCGTGGTTAGTGGACAAAATAGTACTTGAATATCACGATGCTTTCTTATCATCACTGTTTCGCAGCCACCCACAGGAGGACCAGTCACATCTAAAAGACTCACATTCCTTTTAAAATCAAACCAATATTAGCAATAGCAACAACAATGGAATATATATTTAACATAGTATGTGTAAATTGTGTACTCGAGGACTACTACATCTACCACAACGACGACAACAACATTTGTTGATGACGATGTTGATGAGGGCACACGATGCCATAAAGGTCTATTCTAGTATATATATGGCGGTGTATGAGTAGCAGTGGGGCGTAGGATGAGTCTCTGTGTCTGAGTCTTTCATGTATTAGTGAGCAGGACTGTGTCTGATTTGATGGAGGATTGCGTGTCACTGTTGTTATTGTATTAGTGTTTGTGTTGTTTTTGTTACTATTTGTGTTGCTGCTGTCAACTATGTAGATAGTATAAGTTTGTATTTGTTAAAAACTTTTGAACTGGTGGAGTGGAAAAAAAGCCCTGTATGTGTGGAAAAAGTTCTTGTAACAAAAACACAACGGCTATACGACTCGTAAAGCATACAAAAATTGAAAAGCAACGTGTTAAAAATGCAAATTTTCTTTCCATTGTATTGGCAAAATATGTGTAGAGCAAAGTAGAAAAAAATTTAACGGATATACTTTTACAGTTTTTTTGTTGCTGAAATTCAAATTAAATTCAGAGCTAGAAATAAATTGGAATTTAATCATATGCTGACAAATTAAAGTCATGGATCAATTTAAACGCTTACACGTGGAGGTGTGTCAAATCATAGAATGTGAGACGATCGAATAGAAAGGTCTTCCGGACGAATCAAATATTATGTAAAGTTGTTCACAGGGTATAATATGCATTGCCTTTTAAAAGATATCTTTACCAACGTAAATACAATGACTTACATTTGCAGGCAATCATAGCAAGACTCTACCAACTATACCCTCGAAATACATTCCCTAAAACGTGGGAATCGATCAGATGGCAAGCAGTTAAATAATCTATTTGGGCATATTCTTGCTGTAGGGTTAAGCCAATTTTGGAATAATTTTTAAGAATTCGAACGACTGGCAACTGATTTGTTAGCGATAGTATTCTGTGTCAAATTGCACGGTGAGATTTTTTCTATTTTCCTTATTTTCGTATTAAATTGCTCGACGATGTCTACCGTTTCGGTTAGTGTCCTTATATCAATAAGATATAAAATTTCTCCAGTTTATTTGTCCGTCATATTTTATGGCTTCTTTCGAGTACTTACTTATTTATCCGGTCCCGAACAACCCCGCGGGGTCAAGCACCTTAAAAAACAAAGATATCATATTTCGCGTACCCATTCGATCGTTTGCTTTATTTCTCCAGTTGACAATACCAAGTGTAAGCAGGGATTCGTCAACCTGATCCCTCTAGCGGAGTCTTGGTCTTTCTATCTTTCGTCTTACTTCGAATTCAGTTTCGAAAACCCTTCGTGCTGGTTCGTCATCATCCATCCTACTGATATGGCCTAGCCAACGCAATCGCGTTATTTTGGTGCGCTTAACTATGTCAATGTCGGGAAATATCTCATACAGCTCATGGTTTATCCCTGGCCGATACTCGCCGTTGTGCACTAAAGGGATATGCATTTTTCATAGTATTTTCCTCTCGAAGATTCCTATAGATGTTGCGTCTACTTGCGACCAGACCCAGGATTCTGCGACATGTCGATGTTGATGTCGATGTCGATGTCGATGTCGATGTCGATGTCGATGTCGATGTCGATGTCGATGTCGATGTCGATGTCGATGTCGATGTCGATGTCGATGTCGATGTCGATGGAGATGGAGATGGAGATGGAGATGGAGATGGAGATGGAGATGGAGATGGAGATGGAGATGGAGATGGAGATGGAGATGGAGATGGAGATGGAGATGGAGATGGAGATAGAGATAGAGATAGAGATGGAGATGGAGATGGAGATGGAGATGGAGATGGAGATGGAGATGGAGATGGAGATGGAGATGGAGATGGAGATGGAGATGGAGATGGAGATGGAGATGGAGATGGAGATGGAGATGGAGATGGAGATGGAGATGGAGATGGAGATGGAGATGGAGATGGAGATGGAGATGGAGATGGAGATGGAGATGGAGATGGAGATGGAGATGGAGATGGAGATGGAGATGGAGATGGAGATGGAGATGGAGATGGAGATGGAGATGGAGATGGAGATGGAGATGGAGATGGAGATGGAGATGGAGATGGAGATGGAGATGGAGATGGAGATGGAGATGGAGATGGAGATGGAGATGGAGATGGAGATGGAGATGGAGATGGAGATGGAGATGGAGATGGAGATGGAGATGGAGATGGAGATGGAGATGGAGATGGAGATGGAGATGGAGATGGAGATGGAGATGGAGATGGAGATGGAGATGGAGATGGAGATGGAGATGGAGATGGAGATGGAGATGGAGATGGAGATGGAGATGGAGATGGAGATGGAGATGGAGATGGAGATGGAGATGGAGATGGAGATGGAGATGGAGATGGAGATGGAGATGGAGATGGAGATGGAGATGGAGATGGAGATGGAGATGGAGATGGAGATGGAGATGGAGATGGAGATGGAGATGGAGATGGAGATGGAGATGGAGATGGAGATGGAGATGGAGATGGAGATGGAGATGGAGATGGAGATGGAGATGGAGATGGAGATGGAGATGGAGATGGAGATGGAGCTGTCGAAATTCGAATTTCTACGATAAAAAGTTGTTTGGAGAGTGACTCAAAGCCTAAGTAAAAGGAAATAGTAAAATACAAAACTCTGTCATAAGTCAAATTGAGCTCAAAACAAAAAGTGACTTAGGGAACGAGTCCGGTCTTTGATCCCTTCTGCATCATGTTTTGTTTTTTCTGGTTTTTGGATTCGTCCGCTTTTTCAAACTACCGATTCAATTACTGTAGCATAGACTTTGTAAATCTATTTTTGGTGATAACAAGGTTAGCTCAGTTTTTGTTTTGTAGACTTTTCAGAATATCAGGAAAGCAACTAGATATTTATAATGAGCTAACACTTGCTGGCTCACTGTCTGATTTTTGAGTGGGGTTTCTTTCATGCGGTTTAGCATTAATAGCACGTCAGTTGTAGATCTATTAGGTCTTAATCCTTATTAATTAAGCTCAATTATTTAAATATTTACACAAAGTGTTGTAAATGTTCTTTAAACTCTTTGGGAAATGCGGCTTATTACAAATGTTTTTCGTACCGTCTGCCTTTTGACCGTTAGTTAAATGGAATCTTCGAAACAAGATATATATAAACCTTTAGCCCATCATTATATGAATCCTTATGTTGCTTTGTAATTGATTAATTTTATTCATACGGCACTCGTATTTATTGAAACTGGCACACATTTCTGTCGTTAAAAGCACTTTCAAGTATCCCACCAGCAATTCCAAAAAATTTTTCAAATTCCTTAGTACATAACAAGGACCGCCTGCTTCTCAAGTTTTGTTTATTTTCATTTTAATTAAATTTAAACTTCATTCACTAGACAGACACCTACACTAAAACCAAATAAAACTAAACCCATTGGGTATCGAATTCTTTTAAATATACAGTCCTTTTGCCCTCCCCTAAGAGAGGAATACAAAAACATAAGATACAAAAACTTGTGCTATAATGAACAACATGTTAAGCCACTAAAGCTTATAATTTAGACAACATTTTAGTGAACATATTGCTGGCGTTCAGGGTATTTTCGTTGGTTATTTTTTGTCTCGTCTGCTCAATGTCCTTCTTTGACAGACCATAGACATAGAGACATTCACCACCATTATATCAGGGTAAATGGCAAAAAGGATGCATTTGTCTGAAGTAAGAAGAGACAATAAAAAACATATGTGTTTGTGCGATAAGTGAGCAATATATGTATGTTTGTATGTTGGTGTATATTTAAGAATACACACAAAATGTATCTTTAGTCAAGATGTAAAACGTACTCTTAACAAAATGAGTTAGTAAATACAGCAGAAAAGGCTGCTGAAAATGTTGATAGTAAAGAAAGTTGAATGTTTGAGCAAAAATATTGTAGTTGTAGTTTTCTGGCAAATATTTTGTGCAGTATTTTATCAGCTCTTCAAACAGTTCGTTGTTATGGTATTAATTTTTGCTCTAACAGCAACGCCTGCTGATTGTGTAGTGTTACTGCCGGACTTTATTTTGTTGAGTGTATATATAGTTAAGCTGTTATTGTCTATACTACTTAGGGCCAAATACATATTATCTTGTAAAACACAATAATTGTAGAGGTTGTAAATATTTTGTGGTCTGAACGAATTAGCTTTACCTGTTGTTCTCAAACAAACCCCTATTGCAGATCGTGACAAAAAGTGCCAGCAGAATATATGCGGCATTTGCATTGATTTTAGCATGAAGAGGCTCACAATAAATTTTCGAACTACTAAAGCCAATTCCAGATGAGATTCGACTGTCAATGGAATGTTTAATTGCAAACAACTTGTCGCCAACACGACTAGATTTAAACAATGTTAGGTAGAATAAGCTGTCAATATTGACATACTGAGTCGAAGGAGGATCATTCTGATACTACGGGACGTCATGTGCCGTAAGCCTGAAAATTGTCCTGGTGTAGTTAAGGGACATTGAAACCACATGATACCCCACCCTTATGCAAAAATTAAGCTGAAAAAGGAAGGCATATTAGTCCCTGATGACATAATTTGTGCTCCGCAGAAAATTTCGAGTGCGAGTACTTCTTTTTCCAGCTTATGTTTCTTTCATCAGTGATCGCCTTGCTTCGTTGTGGGGACTCTATCAAATAATAAGTCATGAAAGGCTTTGTAATTAACCGTTTTGACCTGGTGTAAAACTGCAAGTCCCACTCAGTGACTGTAAGTCTACAATGCCCACAGTTCACTGTTTGTGAGAATCTCTCCACTCTTCCGTTAAAAAAAACGCTTCCCATTACATCCCGTGAAGGGATTGGGGAGAGCTTCTCACAACCAGTGAGCCGTGCGCTTTCTAATTAGTCACTCACTGACAAAGTTTTACTCACCGGTTCCGAACGGTATTTTGAGAAGCTTTTTCATGGCTAAATACTCGATAGTGTCGCCATCACTAAGCAAGGTGGCCGTCGTCGAAGGAAATGTAGGGTGGTCAGAGCATGGATCGAACCCACGTTCTCATGCACAATAGATGCGCACACTAGCCAATATACCACCGACGGCCCATTAAAAGCCCATTATAAACCCATCGCTGATGTTTGCCCTCACGCTGAAAAAAGGGACCTCTCCAATAGTCTCTCAAACATATTCTACAGGAACTATATATATGCTTGGAACGCACTCAAAAATTTTATACATTTGTAAGTCCTAAACTCACGTATATTTAAATGCAAACACTATCATGATTACTTGCAATGATCTACACTTGTACTTGGTGTTTCATCCTAAATATCCAAATTCTTCAATCGAAGAATTCGTGTGTTTCCTCCCAAACAAACTGTTGGCGATTGAATGCATGCAACTGAAACGCAACAGATCAGACAACAGATGAACGCTTAATCCATTTACACACACATTCAGCAATATTTATTAATCACTGACTGAAAGAATAATGCAGAAATATATTTATACACTGGCAATAATATTAACTTAGGCTGAAAAGAATATCTCTTTATCCATCTTTTAATTGGTAGCTCTGAAAAGTTACAAGTAAACGATGCACCAACCCAACTGTATTTGCATCACAAAGAAATCTGTGTTTAAATCACCAATACATACATATGTATTAACATACTAACCATTGTGTCTTAAACACGTAATACTGAACAGCAAACAAAATGTGTTTGAACACATGTATTCTATATTTGCGACAACCTGAACGCACACATTATATTTGCATCCAAATAAGAAAATAAAAACATTCTCTGTCTGCAGTCAGGCTGCTACTTCTCCCATTGCCACAACTTCTGTCTGAAAAACATTGCATTGTTCTGGTAGCATTTTGTGCAAGATCTAGACCCACCTCTTTATAATGGACTGCATCACTACATTACTATCTAGTTTAGAGCCACCATTGGAGACGCCAAAGTACCTCCTACAAGGTGTCCCAATAAAAGGGCACGCTTTAAATTTCGTGTCAGTTTTTCTGTGCAAGCGACTGCTCAGAAATTTAACAGCTGTCGTCTAGGATTTTTCTGGTTACTAAAATCAAGCGCTACAATACGATAAAACGGACCTTGTAACTTATTCTCGCAAACTCATTCTGCGTTATCCATGCATATGTTCGGAACACTCTTCAAATATTCATATATTTTCCAGTCAGAAGATCACTTATATTAACCCTAGTTTACATCCTGGGGTGCGAGCGCACCCCAACGCTACTTTGTACACTCGTACTATTTTTAGTTTCATTTATTTTTGTCTGGGATTAAAAATCACCCCGCGATTTCAAGTGAAACACTTATTGCGATAATTTATTAATTTTTTCAATCGAATATGATTCAAAAGAACATTGAAACCCACACCAAAAAAAAAAACCAAGGGAAAAATATATGAGAAATTAATTTGGTATGTTAGGTAATACTGGAAGACATCCGACGCAGATATCGGTGTGGTGGCGAGGACAACAATTTTTTCCACAAACATCGCATGTGGTTTTAGTCCTCTTGTCATCCTTTCTGGGGCAAAGGAGGCATCTAACCTAAAAGTAAAGAGTTTCATTATAAAAACAATTCAACTCAATTATGATTCAAGTTGTTACCTGTTTTCGTGGAAGTTTCTCATCAACTTCGCGTATAACCTGGGAAACCCTACCCATAGTCCGAAGTGCATCCAAACTAGATTTACCAATTACGAGTATATTCTGTCTTGAAGTGTGCGCACAGTCGTCCAACTCTGATTTCATCAGCTCTTCGGCCAGTTTAATCAATTTATCATTCCTGAATAATTTTTTGCAATACCAATTCAACGGATGTGAAAAAATTATCTATTGTCAAATTGCGCCCAGTGTAATAGTATTTTGAAATCAACAACATCACAACATCATATCCATGTCCAAGCCCACAACTTTGATCAGCGCTACGCGTGTATATTGCAAATTTCAGTGGATAACCCGTTGAGCTATCGTTGATCCACCAGAACTTCACTCCATATTTAGCAGGTTTACTAGGCATGTACTGCCGAAACTTACAGCGACCTCGGAATCCTTTCAATTGCTCATCGATTGTTAGATTTTCAGATGGAATGTAGTTTGCAGACAAAGTTTCATTCATTTCAGTCAGTAAAATTTTAACTGGCTGTAGAAGGTTTCGATTATTTCAAAACGTGTGTGATTCATCACAGTATGAAGGATTAAATGTCCTTTCCTGGGGTCCCACAATGTACGCAAACGACGATGGCCGTCTCGCAATGCTCCAATATATAATAATACTCCAAAATATGCATTTAGCTTCGTTCAATGTCAATGGCTTCTATTCAATTTCTATTCAATTTCATGTATATATACATCAATGGCCTTTTCGTATATGTATTTGATGATTTGGTTTTTTATTTTCATACCATGATTTAGTCAGGTGATAGCAGGAGGCTGGTGTAATACCATAGAATAACACATACATAGATAAACTTATTCTCTCATCTGACGTTTCGTTTCACACTTTTCATCGTAGGTTTGTGGAAATGAGAGCAATTAAATTTAAAATTAACTTACACCAGGTGGAGTTACAAAATATATTCACGTAACTTTTTCCTGTCGTTTTGGTGTAGAACTGAAAAATTTAAATATATTTTGCACTTTTTTGTTGACTTTTATCGTTGGTATACATTTGTATTGTATTTAACACAACTAGTTTGCCACAAGAACACGAAATTCGGTTGTTGTTCGTTTGTTGATCGCTGTATACTATTGCCACTATCTGGTATTATTGAACCCATATTTTCCACCATCCAATGTTTACTTTCCATCGTACCTCTGACGTTTAATTTATTGAGCGAATAAAAGCTTCTATGGCATGTGTTATTCTATGTGTAATACAGAGTTCTGTCAAACTCAGTTAATTCTTTTATTTTTTTCTTTCTTTCTTTAAATGTACAGACAAATTGTCATTTATATTACAAAGTTTAAATGTAGTCAAACTGGATTAATATTGAATTTCATGAAATATTTTAAGTATTTACTGAATAAACAAACAAAAAACATAAAGTTTTAAAGAACTCTGTATAACGACTTTAAAAAACATCGACCAGCTGTTCTTGTAACACAACCTTATATTTCAACCATGTTTCAAACGGTTCTTTACAGTCGCCAAACTAAAAGAATAACGTGGGGTGCGCATACACCCCAGAACGGGTTTGCTTACTTTTTTTCGGGATGTAAACTAGGGTCAAACTGCAATCATTGGTATGTTTACTTGCAAACATGCATGCTTTTATATGGAACGATATTCGTGTAGGATCCCAAATATTAATATACTTACGTGTAAGCATTCGAGTTGAGTCCTCCCAAACCTGTATATACTTATGTGGGAACACGTGCGTATTTCCTCCTACGCGATTTATTTATGTGTACGCATGTCAGAGTGTCCTCCCAAACAAAGTAATATTTGGAAGCCAATTATTTTTAACTGTGTTGATTTTTTTAGCTCCTTTCCTCAACACAGTTGCTTAGTTTGGTAGTCCACACATATACAAATTCCATTCGCAAAAAGTCAAGCAACAACACTAACAATTTTAACCGCACAAGCGTTTAGTCATTATTTTCCAATAAAAAATAAATAAATGGTCTGCCATTACATCCCATTTTCCAATGTTCATCAATATTTTCTACTGATGTAAATTTTTTCACAGCATACTTACCTAATCGAACAAGCGCCTTAGATATCCTCTGCCCAATAAACGATCGACGATTGAGTACATGTAACTAAAACATAACAGATAAGTCAACGTAAGTAACACTCAGTTTATATGAAATTTACAAAAGCATTCACAAATGTATTTGGATCACTGACTGAAAGAATAATTCAAAAACACGGTTGTAAACTTAGAACCACATTAACTTAGGCGTTGGGGAGTCTCTCTTGCTCTCGTCAGAGTATAAGCAGTGCAATGAACACATTTTCATTTGTATTACAAACAAGGCTATATTTGGCTCACAAGCACATATATTGTAACATGTCTAGCACTGCGTCTCCAACATGTAATATTGAATAGCAAACACAATGTGCTTGGACACAGTATATATCGTTACCTTAATTGAGAAAGGACGTAACTAACATTCTTAAAATTTTACAGGAGGAGGAAAAAACTTAATAATTTCATAATTTCAGGAATTTTAAAAATGTTTTAATCCAGTTTGAATTATAAAAAGGAGACAAATTTTGCGTGCACATCTCACTAATTTTTTCAGTAACCATGTATTTTATGTTTTTCTTTACGAATATGAAAAAGAACACTACTTCCAAAACATGGTTATTTACGTCGTTTCTAAATTAAGATAACGATATGCAACAGTCTCCAACTCGGAAATTATAATTGTATCCAAACAACAATTTTTCACGCTACAATATGTTATCGTTATAAAAACGCATAACCAAAATGGGGAAAGTTACGCTGCGAACCTTCGCAAATTTCGTGGAATTGTTGATCGAGGGAGAGCACTAGATGTGTAAATAATTCGAAGAATTATCAACAACGGAAAAGAAACTGGATCCATTATGGACAGTATCTTGAAAACTTTGCTGCGAATTTTGACGAAAAGTCTCCTTTACACACTCAAGATTTAGTAGACTTCAGAAGCTAAAACAAGTAGACTATGCACAGCGCCAGTAATTCGTTCAATGGGTGAGAGAGCAAAATGGATTTTTCTATCCAAGTCCTATTCATGTATGAGGAATGGGTCCGCCAACAAATAGAATTTTGGGCTCACATAATCCGACCATGACCCGTTTTAAACATACTAATTATTACTAACTATCTGCTACGGATTTTGATCAGGCCACGTGATTTGGCCTTAATTCTTTGAGAATGAGGCCGGAAATGCTGTAACTGTAAAGTACATTCTTTATAGGGCCATGATAATGGGGTTGTTGTGGTCTCAAGTGGATGGTAGGGATTTGTCCAACATGTGGTTTCAGCATGAAAAAAATCGATTTTCTGGCATAACGATTTCCAGACAGAATCGTCTCCCCAAATTTCGATGTCAACTGGCCACCAACAGTATGCGATTTAAAACCTTGTGAAATTTTTCTTTAGGAATTGGTGAAATTTCTGAACAACAAACAATTGCTGAGCTCAAGATTGCAATGGATCATCTGTGGGGGTAGAGCGATATCTTACTCAAAATGTTATCGAAAATTTCATGAAAAGAGCAAGGGCGTGTGACTACAGCCATGGGGTTTCTTTACCGGATATTTTATTCTGTATTCAATCGGAATATGACAATGCAATGAAAATATCACCACTAACTGAAAACTTTTCTGCAGTTTCTTTTTAAATTTCGTGTAATCCACTGCCAAGGTGATCGCAGATCGTTGAGAATTTTACTGTAACCACAGAGACTATTGGTGCTGTTTTTTCTGACATTGCTGCTGTTTTCCAGCCCAACATATTAATTGGTAACAGATGAAGGTAGGTTTTGTGCAAACGGAGAATATATAATGCACGAGTGTTATTCCCAGGACCTTTGTCAGCAGATATTTCCCGTGTTGGCCACCATACGACAATACACCAAAACGGAATACCGTGCGCACAGTAGCTATATATAAAAAATGTTCCGGGATAGATCGCAGCCACCTCCCATGCCATATTTGGATGATGATAGGGCCTCAGTAGCTTTACTTATCGTATACCTAGCGAAAGGTTTGAAACAATCCTACTTAAAAAAGGGTCAACTCACTCAAGGAAATAAGTTTTCGAAAAGGAGTTGTGCCAAGCGTAGTATTGTAATTTCGGCTGAAATTGCGGCTCTCACAACCGAGTTAAGGTTGGCACGATTGAATTTAGTACCCACAACTGAAATTCGATTGAACCGAATCTCGTTCCATTATGGAGTCGGTTGTGAGAACTGAGCTTCCCATTATATTTGTTCTATCAACTAATTTTTTATTTTTCGTGTGCAACAAACAAATTTAGCATCAATTGGGTCTGGCTTAAATGTGGCGTCAATTCGGTTGTACCAACCGTAGCTAAGAAAACTGATGTTGCTGTAATCGTATGTCTGACTAAATCAGTCAGTAAAACCGAAGTCAATTATGTTTACACAATATAAATATATACACGCTGACAAATCTGGCTTGTCCTGTTGTTTGGTTTCAAACATAACGTATTTGCAGCCTGTCGCAAATACAGTATACCTGTGTCCAACACATTGTGTTTGCTATTCAATATTATATGTTTGAGACACAATGATTAATAGGTTGTAATGATTAATAGGGGTTTTTTGGTAGGAAAAACTGCTAAATACAAAAACGTGACAGACAATAAAGAAATAGAAAAGCACTAGATTTTCAACACATGGAATCAATGTTTGCAAACGTATACATGGTTTCTGAAATATGTTCCTGGGGCCGACTTTTTCAGCATCTATACTATTTACAATAAAAATCACATGAAGCGTCAGGGGACACCCGGTTGGAACGAAGTTCCTTTCGCTATATATTTTGTACTGGATAGTTCCAACACGTCTAAGGCGCCCCTTGCAACATACGATAATTTAAATGTATCTTTAAGAAAAGATACTTCTTGTAAAATGATAAACTATGATTTTTTATAGAATGTATTTAAAAAAGTATAGTCTTAGGTCCTTTTTGTAAGAATATGTATTACATTTTCCCGTAAATGTAATTTTTTAAAGAGATGTACTTCTTTTATTAAAATATAATACTTTTTTAAGAAAGGGTACTATTTTTATGAAGAAGTAATTTTTGTAAGAAAATAATAAAATAATATTACTTTATTCTTAAGAAAAGGCAATTTTAAGAAAAGGATTTTTTTTAAGAAAATGTGTTTTTTTTAGACAACGTATTTTTTTGAAGAAAACTTTTTTTTTAAGAAATGGGATTTTTTTTAGAGTTCGTCGATGGTTTTTTAAGGAAAGGCAATTTGTTGTAAGTAAATGTACTTTTTTAAGAAAATGTACTAATTTTAAAAAAATTTTACATTTTTAAGCAAAGGTACTTCTTTAAAATAAGGTATTTTTTTAAGAAAAGGTACTTTGTTTAAAAATATGAATTGGTATTTTTTTGAGAAAATTTATTTTTTTAAGAAAAGGCACTTTCTTTTTTAACTACTTTCTCTTTGGCTGTTCAAAATTTATTTTTATGGGGTTCAAAACTACAATATGTACTAAATATTTGTTACAGGCTCCTCCTAGAAAACTTCCCATTAAACAAGAAATTTCCCAGCATAAATTAGTCTAGACGCAAACCGAAGCAAATGTACCCAATATAGTTGATAATACTGGGTTGTGTTAGTGTAGTGTTGATAGTGTTAAAACAAATTGTTACATTTTTTCATTTAGCCCCATCCCGAAATATGCGATAAGGAACTTCGTTCCAAAAAATAGACATAATGTAGAAATGGTATACCTATCGTTCCAAAAAATAGGCATAATGTAGAAATGGTATACCTATGGACTGTGAAATTTTTTATATGGCGTGCAATAACCAACTGTCATAAGTTCTATAGATTCCCAAGTTAAATTCTGTGAGATATGCTGATATTCACGCCAAAAGTAAGGTAGTATTTAATGGTTCTCAGTTCAGCAGTTCACCACCTCTGAATTCATATAAACTTAAACCCTTAATCTCAAGCGTACAACTATCTGGTGAAAACTGAAAGACTTCCTGGGAAATTTGTATTTCGTTAATCAGATAACAAAGAATATTTGCACCTGGGGCTTTCTAGTCTTTTCTTATTATAACACGAAACTTTCATGCTCTGCATAAACCATTTTAATCTAAACCAGGTCTTTCAAAAAATTGTATGTGCTGCAACGAATCGGATATTCAATGTAGCACACATGGTATTATGTACCGCTTCCTAAGTCCTCTGGTAAACCATAGGTCATAAAATCCACATGTAAGTCACTATAAAGATAACTTATCGGTTGTTTCTTCTCCTTATTTTGCAGTTATTGTTAACACTATTATCAATGCTGTTACATATGAGCAAATCTTCTTAACGCTTTGAAAAAAAAATAGAAAGTATTTCATTTCCTTAGGCTAGCAATCATGCCTTCTATCCTGACGACTATACATGTGGCCTCTCGACACAGTTTGATAGTTTTATATATCTTAATCTTTTGGTTTTATTTCTCTAATTGTTTACTATCTCTCAAATACTTTCATATGGTTTTATTATACTTGTTAGACTTGTAGATGTTGTTGGTACGATATTATATCCGATATTGTTATTAACATTGTTGTTCTTATTTGTTAGAGCAACCGTATAAATTAATACATTGAGTTTTGTGATTATCCTGATGCTTAAATCTCTCCTTTACTTTCTATGCTGCTAAAACTATGAAGGACTACAAATTAGATTGCAAATTTCGGCAACTTTGTGTGATGAGGGTGGATTTTTCCACAATATTTCCACTACTTTCTAATTATGTGTGTTTGTGTGTGTATATGTGTGAGAGTATAAATTGGTGTTTGCTTTGGGAAGTTGTAGTCCTTATCAGAATGTTGAAATCATTTATTTTTAACGCAATTATTTCGTTAAGTTCATTGTTTGTTTGTGGGTAGACAGAGCGAGATGCTGTGATTTTGGGGTTATCTCAATTAGGAAATATAAGTGTGTTTAGAGTCTGACAATTATTTAATTAATTTTGCCAACATACCTTGCCAAATTAATAGCTGTTTAAAACTAATTGAGATATAAATTTAGTTGGCTTCTGATAATATGGATTATCAGTTATCAGTTTTTAAGTTGATTGAATTCCGTCTGATAACGATTCCCAAAATCGGTTGACTAATGTTGGAGCAATGGAGGTACTGAACCGACTCTTGTCACTGGTATCACATAAGAGGATTCACATGCCACTTTTGTAACGGAGGACCTATTGGGAGTGACCAGGGAATGGTATGTTATTGAGGAGAACTCAATCTCTCATCATAATTTCATCGGAATTCAATTGGATTGAAATGTGACCCCGTCGGAATAAGTACGTCGAATTGAAAGCCCGACTTCATATGAGAGGACCAGAGATTTTATTTTGGCGTCACAAGAAAATTCAGATGACATATGTAATGTAGCGGACAAGATTGGGCAAAGGATCTCCACAACTGGCTAAAAAACTCTTGTTAATCTCCTCGAGGAGTAACTCAATTACTCAATTGGTAACTCATGATCGGAAATATGAATTTGCGTTTAGGGCATCCTCTATCGATAGTATCGATTCCAAGATCTCGGATATATCGGACATTTTTATGATATCGAAATATTGGAATTGGCTTGGCTCAGTATCGATATTTCGGTATTGAAAATATTTTTTTTTTGCTTTTGTATTTGTTTTGTGTGTATCTACTAACTAAATTTCATATTTTGTATCTGCGAGGGACCAGTTTACCTGTGGTTTCGTCCAGACTCGTTGCCTTGGACGGACTTCTCTTTAGCGTGTTCATAACTTTTTCGGAATTGAGTATGTCTCTCGAAACTCGCGGGTTTGGGTTATTTCATCATTCCCCAACAAAAAACGGCGAAAAGCAGGAAAAGTATACAACGGATATTTGAAAACTTTAAAACCATCCAGTGTCGAATCTGAAAGGGCATTTTCCGGCAGTGTTATTTTGTCACAAAACTATGTTTCTGCGGGCCCACTTCCAGAGAGATCATCGAAAGAAAGATATTTAAAAATGTGAATAAATATACTTAATAACACTTTTGACAAATTTTTGTATTGAAGAAAAAATTGTTCCGTATTTCAGCAAAAATTGATTTTAAAATTTGTTAACTAAAGACATTCAACATCGATATTAATATCAGAATCTCGGAATTGAAAAACTTCGATATCGAAATATCGGAATTGAAAAATCTGTCCGATATTGGATGCCCTATTCCCGTTGGCGGATATGCTCATACGGGACGTACGGTTTCTCGAGTAATCTGCTACACTAATGGTGTCGAGTTCCTGTTCTTGATCTCTTGGTGGCCCCTCAATGCAGGGTATCACAGAAACTATGCAGTCAAAACTATGGTGCTATTAGTCGTATCAAACATGTTCTTGGTTAAGGATTTCACCTCGAGAACCACATAAGATCACGCGAGCTCTGGTTACATTATTTGAAGTTGTAGAAAACCCTTCAGAGGAACCCGGAAGTAATCTTTAAAAAAAATTATTCAATTTGTTTCAAAATTAAAAATATTTTTCGCGCACTATCCAAAGAAGTATGATTGCACTTTTTAAATTTTAATCTCATTTTGTTTAGTGCAAGTGGCAACTCTGACATTTGGCAGCTGTAGCGTATGTGTAATCCGACTACTAAAGTGAAACTATGGTGCCATTAGTCGTATCAAACATGTTCTTGGTAGGGAGTTGCCCACTTGTGGATGAGGATTTCACCTCGAGAACCACATAAAATCACGCGAGCTCTGTTTACATTATTTGCAGTTGTAGAAAACCCTTCAGAGGAACCTGGAAGTAATCTTTAAAAAAAATTATTCAATTTGTTTCAAAATTAAAAATATTTTTCGCGCACTATCCAAAGAAATAAGATTGCACTTTTTAAATTTTAATCTCATTTTGTTTAGTGCAAGTGGCAACTCCGACATTTGGCAGCTGTCACGTATGTGTAATCCGGCTACTAAACACGAAGCGCTTTACGAAAGAACAATGCGCTATAATTGTGAAAATTTATTACAAAAATTTGGAAAGACATGCTGAGATATGCACCTAATGTCTCCACCATTCGAAGAGTGGTCGAAAAATTTTAAGAAACTGGGCCGCTTTATGGATAGCTAGACTCCTATTCATGGGGGTACCGGTCGGTCTCTTGAAAATATTGCAGCTGTAAAGGAGAAAGTCGCCGAAAACCCGAAAATATAAATTCGGCATCCTTCTCAGTAACTTCAAACGAACACTCAGTAACACTACGAAGCGAATTTTGACAAAATACCTCCACCTTTATGTCTAAAAAATGCAGCTTAATCAGCAGCTCAAACCAGCAGACCATGGTGAGCGCCGGTACTTCGTTCAATGGATAGTGGAGGAAAGTGAAGTCAATGCTAATTTCTGAAAAAAAATTCATCTTCTCCGGTGAAGGGCATTTCCATCTACATGGCTTCGTGAATACGCAAAATTGTCGAATTTGGGTCTCAGGAAATCCTAATACAATCCATGAGAAACAAATGTAGCAACAACGAGTATCTGCCTGGTTCGGATTTTGGTCAGGCGGAGTGATTGGGGTTTACTTTTGTGAAGATGGGGCCGAAATTGCAGTTACTGTGAACCGCTGTCGTTACAGGAACATGATAACGGAGTTTTGTGCCCCCAGCTAGACGGCATGGTTCGGGACGACATGTAGTTTCAGCAAGACGTCGTCACCCGACATACCGCGCATGAAACAATCTATTTATTGCAGCAACGATTTCTAGGAAAAACTATTTTAAAGAAATTCTGATGTAAACTGGCCGCCACGAAGATCATACGATTTAATGTCGTGCGATTTCTTTGTTTGGGGTTTTGTGGAATCTCAGGTTTACGCGAAACGCCAGAAGCAATTTCTAAATTGCCGTTTAAAATTAGCCTTCAACCTATCCAAATATATGTAACTCTCACGAGATTTAGAGTTGTATCTACTCCTAGCAACAATATACCTAGCATAGTCTGCTAGCAGTCCAGATTTTTTATACTTTTTCGAACGTCTATTCCTTACATTCATGAGACTATTTAGAGCCCTTTAGGACCATGGGGGACCAGTATTACCCATTATTGGCCTCTTGGGTACAGACTTAAAAATATAGCCATTAATAATATTATAGAATTCATCCAGGGCGATTTCAAATTCAAAAGAATTTTCACACTGACAAATACTATGCCAGTCGGTATCAAAGATAAGATTATTCAAAAGAATAAAGCATAGGCCAACATAGGACGAAGAGCAATTGCAACCAACCTGCATGGTATCATATGTATAATTAATTCCCAGCGTTGGATGGTAACTATCCTCAAGAGAAATTAACGGATCAATTCGAGAAATATCAAAGTTGTTAGAATCATCCACTAAAACTAGATCAAGGACTCGATTCATAGAATTGGGAATGTCGTTCAATTGAATCAACCCCAGTTCGGAAATATGCGTAACAAAATCAGATGACCAATCACATGGTGCCAATGGAGTCAGAGAAATGGTATCGGGTAAAGACACGCATGTCACAGACGGCAAGTTAAAGTCACCCAATACTAAAATACGGTCCTTTCTACTGGCTAACGCAATAACTTTTGCAATAGCGTCAATATGCACTTGATATACCTCAAAGCATGAAGATGGCGGAATATAGGAACACATGACAAACAATTTCAAATCGCCTAAATTAATGGACACCACAATAAACTCAAGATCGCCAATGTCATCAACTGTAACCAACTCAGAAGATAAAGAATTCTCAATTGAGATTAAAACACCACCACCAATTTTACCAACACGATCTTTTCTATAAACTACGTACTTATTGCAGAACAACTCAGAATTAAAAACATTAGTTTTAAGCCATGTCTCAGAAAATGCAATGACATCAAACTCAAAACCAAAGCTATCGACAAATAATCTGGACAATTTAGTATTCAAACCGCGAACATTCTGATACGCCATTTTCAAACTCCCAATTAGTTTTTTGGAGCTGCCTTATCTCCAGACGGTAATCTAGCAAAATTATCACACCTACCATTATCCCGATACTCAAATTCCCTTACGAATATTCTGTGAGGCCAAAATTCCGAATCCACCAGTCTGACAAATAGATCATCCGGTGCAATAATCTTGAAAGACGACCTACGTTCCGAAAATTGTGACTTCAGCTTGAAGCACTGTATGGAATCGTTAGAATTATTCCCGACTAATTTAGACGATATGTAAAGTCGTATATCCTCTTCGGTCGTGTCGGGGGAAAGTCTAGACACAAAAACTGTCTTCCTTGCCGTTACGACAGTCAAAGTTCTTGGTCCCGGTTCTGGCACCGGGGCGGAATTAACCACCCGGAGGAGAAGACTTGTCGCTGTCCGTGGAAGCTATAATAACTACAGAAACGACTTCAGCAAAAGTAGAAGGGGCAGAAGATTTCATTGGACTTGAAACTGTAACTGGAGAATTAACGTCCATTAAATTCGGCGAGGAAGGAATTACAAAGAGTTCAAAGATATTTCCTTTTTCTGCTTAAAAATTAATATTAGATTTATCGACATATTTACGTTAGTACATTATAATATATATTAGTGGAGGCAAAAATTTACAAAAAACCTTTTTAAACATTCTTAATATACAGTCAATATCTCTGTGAGAAGGTCATTCAAAATTTCATGGAAACCATAATGACCTATCATCAGAGCCGTGGGGGCTATCTTTTTTTTTTAATTTATTGGTACTCATATAGCAACCGAGCCCTTTGGGAAATATGTGTTAAAAAAATTTTTGATTCCATACTTAATTGGAATATGTCTTCTTTACAATCCAATAAACAAGTTACAACTATCTGAAAAAAATACGTGTTTTTATTCTAAAGTGTAAAAGTGCATTCATACTGAGACACCCTATGTAAATAGGACAACTTTTCTTGCAAACAAGCGTCATGAATATGGTATATGTAAGTTAAAGAAAGTAGATTTTATGTTACTTGAATTTTTATTGATCTTAACCGTTCAATATCTACTCTTCTAATGAATTTCTGATCTTTATGTTCATTAGGCCAAACCAAAGCATATTCCAGGCTGGATTGAATGTTCCCTTATGATATGTCTCGCTATTGCGCATGTCATGGAATTCAGCTTAACACATCATTGTAGCTATGTTGTATGTGAGTGCAAATGTTCACCAGAAACTATGCAAGTCCCGTAATGTTTCAAGCTTTGCTTTGTGCGTTGTCTTGTTAGTTGTTCAGCTTAAGAGGTTAAATATTCTGCTGTTGCTTAGTTCTCTTGCTGATTATAATAATGGTGATGAGAATGATAGTAGCGGGTGTAAGTATGTATGTTGGTAACAAAGAGTCCCAGCACAGACCACTTCATGTAGTGTTTGCGGCTCTGTTAATATGAATCAACACATCTGTTCTAACTTGTATGTTTGTAACAAAGCGTCCCAGCACACCACTTCATGTAGTGTTTGAAGCTCTGTTGTTTGATGAACAGATCTGTGCTAACTATCCACCTTCTAAATCTCGAAACGTCCTCGATTCGAACAGGTTTCAAACTTTTAGTTTTTTGTTGAACATATCAGGCTTAAATCGTCGGAAATGTTAGCAGTAGAAATATGTTTGCTTAGTGGTTTGGCTTAAGTTTTACAAAAAATTTGGCTTAATTACTACCGATTACAATTAAGAAGTAATACTATAAACATGGAATTCATTAAATGGAATAAACAAAATCATATAAAAATTAAACACATTCAATTTTGACTTTCCTTAAAACTATTGTGATGATTCAAAAAAATTTGCAAGTGGTTAACTACATTTAAAGATAATTTGTTTTTAATTTAATGTTTTTACCTTGCTCTTTCGCTTTGACATGTTTTTGTTTCTCCCTATCTGAAAGGAATAATTGACTTGAATAGGTTTTTTTTTTTTTTCAACGAAGATTGCTTTTATGCACCTTTTTGCCATTAATCAAAACTGTTGTGCCAAGATCCTTTTCTATTATTTTTTCAATAAATACCTTGTCAAATTTATTTCCAAGTCTTTTATTTCGCCTTATAAAAACCTTTTCTCCAGGCTGATAAACTTTAACCGTTCGGCCTTGATTATTTCTTTGTAATGTCTTTTCCTGAGTTTCAGTTAGTTTCATTCTTATGGTATCCAACCTGTGCGGTGCACAATTGTGAAATATGTCCGTTGGTCTAGCATTGCTGACGGAGTGGTAGCTACAATTGTATTTATGCGTTGCCAAAATAACCAACTCAATAGTATCGTCTATCTTTTGCTGCTCTTTAATACAGCGTGCAATTTCCAACAAGGTGGAGTGCAATCTTTCTACTTGACCATTGCTTTCGCTGTGAAGAGTAGGTATAAAGAATTGGTCTATAGAGAAACTGTCTCTTAGCATACATTTTATTGCATTTGATTGGAAGGCTTTTTCATTGTCGGAAACAATGACTTTGGTATTATTGAATACTAGTAAAACTTCTAACATAGCATATTTAATATCAACTGTTGCTCTCGAAGTAATAGGTTTTACAATCGCAAATTAAGAAAATTTATCAATACATGTCAAAAATAATTGTTTGCCAGTTATAAAAATATCCATGTGGAGAATTTCTCCCGGAAGGTGCGGAATTGGTGTTTTACCTATTGCAGGCTCGGGTGGTTTTCGTTGGTACTTATTTTCCAGACATATCTTGCAATTTGTTATAGTGGATTTCAATAATTTTTTTATGTCTGGAAAGTAATACTCACGAGAAATTTGGCGAAAATTTTCATGTAAGCCACGATGAGCCCGATTGTGCTCCGTTGCTATCAATTCCATTTGATCATCTCTATTTATTAAATCAATTAACAGAATCTCAGTGTGAATAAATCTTACGCCAGGAAAAGCCAATACTATAGCATTTTGTATCTCTGCTAATGTTGCGAGATCGCAGAAAATTCCGTTGGTGACGTCAGGGTTAATAATATTTTTTAAGCATTGAATAAGACCTTCAATAGTATCAAAAGTAATCGTGTGACGCATTAATTTTTTAAAAGGAGTTTCAGTATATTTGCTACAAGAATTAGACTTGGAAACCATCAACTGGTTTCTGAACTGGTTAATAGAACAACTGACTGTTTTTATCACTTTAGTTAAAGACTCTTCGCTGTGCACAGTTTCGCCAGATGCATCTTCACTCAAATTGTGAGAAAACTGCCTAGATAGAGCGTCTGCAACTTTGTTATCCTTTCCAGGTTTAAAATGAAAACTAGGCGAAAACTCTTCTATAAACGCTCGCCATCTTTTCATTTTAGCATTTGGGTTTTTCTCTGAAATTGCAAATATCAGTGGCTGGTGGTCAGTAAAAATTTTTATGTTCGTCATTCCGTACAAATAATGTCGAAGCTTTTTCAATGCCCATACAATCGCAAGTAGCTCACGTTCGTTAGTGGCATAATTTTGTTCGCTAGCTGAGAGCGTTCGTGAAATCATTGTAATTGGACGACCTTTTTGCGACAAAACCGCGCCTAAAGCTGTAGAAGAGGCATCTGTTGTGAGCTCGAAAGATTGATTATAGTCAGGATATTGAAGTAAAACATCCTCGGAGGCTAGTATCTGTTTTATTTTTTCAAAGGCCTGAAGCGCATCAGAATTAAAAATGATTTTTACGTTTTTCGAATTGCGTGTACCCACTTGTCCGTTTTCCCCGCGAAGATAAGCGGTCAAGGGTTTGACGATGGCAGCATAATCTTTTACAAAACACCTGTAATACCCTGATAGGCCAAGAAATGAACGTAACGCTCGCAGAGTTTGCGGAGGCTCGTAATTAATAATGTCGTAAACCTTATCAGGGCAAGTTTTTATGCCTGTTTCAGAAACGAGAAAGCCTAGAAACTCAACCTGGGTTTTAAAAAATTTTGATTTTTCAGGTGATACTCTCATTCCTGCATTTTCGAGTTTTTGAAGTACATAGTCGATGTGTTTTAAATGCGACTCGCCATCTGGAGAGTAAATAATTATGTCATCGACGTAAACATGACAGTATTTCCCTATAACTTCACGTAAAACATCATCGATGGCCCTTTGAAAAATACTGGGCGCGTTTCTTAACCCAAAAGGCAATCTGCAGAATTCGTATTTTCCGTTATTTATGCTGAACGCCGTTTTCTGTCTATCTTTCTCACACATAATGATCTGGTGGAACCCTGATTTTAGGTCTAATGTTGTAAAAAATTTAGAGCTTCCTAAGTTGGCCAAGATCACAGATGTATTCGGGATGGGATACCGATCCGGAATAGTTTTTTCATTGATTTTGCGAAAATCAATCACCATTCGCATTTTCGGCTTTCCATCTTCATCAAACCCCTTCTTGGACACAACGTGAACGGGGGAATTATAAGGTGAACAAGATTCTCTTATAATTCCATCCCTAAGAAGCGTTTTTATTTCATTATTGATAAATGGAGCGACAGATATAGGATAAGGGTAACTTTTACTGTATATGGGTTCATCTGTATTTGTACGTATTTTACCTTTAACGCTCGTATTGTACGGCAGGGCTCTATTTGGGTCTGCAAAAGCATTATTATTCTTACTTATTATTTGTTGAAACTGAGCTTGAAATTTTACTGGAACGGAATCTTCATCTATTGTCATTGCATTTACTTGATCACATGAAAGAAATTGTAATTTTGCTTTACCTTTTCGGTAAAGTAAATACCCCCTAACAGTATCAAGTTTTGCGCCGATTTGTCTTAAAAAATCATAACCTATAATACCGTCGAACGTACTTAAGCTGGGAAGTAAAAAGAACGTTGAGGTATTGTCTAATATATTAATTAGGCATTTTTTATTAATCAAATTTTTGCCGTTTATAGATTTTAAATTGAAAGGTTTTTCCAAAGGCTTAATCCCTTCAAAAAATGAAAAGTCCTTTATATAATTTTTCGACGTGCCTGTGTCAATTAAGATACGAAGCTCCTGACCGTTTTTGCACCTTTTTGTAATAAACGGTAGGAGCGATCCTAGCTTTAAAAAATTAATTTCATCGCTATATTCCGGTACAACATCATCATTAAAGTTATGATTGATATTTTGAGGGTTTTCGTTATAATAATCATATTGAAAATCAGTATTCTGACTCAGAAGTTCATCTCTATTTGAAGAAGTTTCTGCATCCTCTGGCATATAATTTACCTTTTGTAGTTTCTGAAAAGGTGACCGATCAGAATGTGATTGTTCGCGATTCCGCTTATATGCCACTTGCAAGTTCGGAATATAATTAGGTAAAGTATGCGGTAGAGCCGAATTTTTAATATGTTGATGCTGTGTAGTAATAAGATTAGGTTTATTAATACGCTGCCTATAATAACCTGTATTGCTATCAACTTCCATTGGAGTTTGTCTGTTAGAAACATCTTGGTTGAAGAGTATATTCGTATGTGGCCGGTTTTTATGCTCTATTTGTTTGTACTGAGACATTAACGACCTATTGGGTGTAAAAGTATTTCCAATCGCAAAAGCCTCTGCAAAATCGTATCGTCTATGATTAATTTGAAGTTCTTGAGCAACTGCTAGAGCAGTTGGAAGGTCTTTGGGTCTGGCAGAGAAAAGTATATCGCACATTGGGCGACGAAGTCCTGATATAAAAACACGTAAAGCGTTTTCTCTAGCGCGTTCATTTAGAATGGCGATGATATCCCTATTTCCGCTATATGTCATAATCTGTTTATTTATTATGAGGCATAACTTTTTGTCCACCCTATTGTAGTATTCGGCAATAGAAACATTATCCTGCCTGAGAATACTTAACTCGTTTTCTAGTACGTATAATGGTCTTTTATCTGCATATTCTTGATCTAGTCTAGCTACGATTGCTTTGAAATTAAGAACTGTATTAAAAGAAGCAAGTGTGGCATTTGCAGAACCGATAATTTTGTTTCGAAATATGCCCATTGCAATGTAATATTTTTCGGATCCCTCCGAATAATAGTTGATTGCGAATTCGGCTGCGCTTCGCCAGGCTGGATAAGAAACAGAATCACCACTGAATTCAGGAAGAGACTTTATTAGATCTAAACTTAAATTATTTTCAGGAACCAATGGGTTTATCGAAACGGGAACATATTGTTCGACGCTCGGAGATTGCAATTGACTAATCGCCAAAGTTAAGCGATTTAACTGTTCAGATAATTGCTGTCTTGTACGTTCATTCGTTTCATTGACGATTTCTTCTACTTGCTCTCTATTAAGCAACATTTTGTCAGACTTTAACTTATTCTCACGAAACGACTTGGAGGAGAAATTTAACAAGAATCGTAAAGATTCGATTATAATTATTGAAAATATTTAATAAAAAGTTAATACTTTATTCGTGCACCTTGAATATTTAAATTAATTTAATTTCTTATTTGATGCACCACAAAAAACGAAAATACACTGAATAACATTAAGGTTACGTAAGCTAAACGATATCGAACACGTGTTCCTTTTAATAATATTTCTCTATGATATCAATTAAACACCTTTAATATCAAAATTCTTGTTGTAGAAAAAAATATTTAGTAAGTCTGAAATTTTGATAATTTCACAAAAAAATGTATTATCTTGAAAACACTATTAACAAAATTAGTTTATATTGGTTTCAGAAAATATTTCTAGAACTTGCTAGAGGAACAAAAAAAAACATGTGCTCACGGGATTTATGACTTTTCACATTTCATGAAGTGTAAATTATAACACTCTTATTAACAATTAATTTTTTTTGAATCCACTTTGCAAAAATTTTTTTAAATTATCACTTACAATTTTTACATATAATTAAAATACAGGTGGAAGCAGGCAGTGTTCCTTTGCCTTCTCAGGATTTATGTCCTTTCAGCGTTTGTAGGTCCTTGGTCCTTCAGGATTCACATGTGCTTTCAGCATTAGTAGGTCCTTGGTCCTTTGAGTTGGGCGCCAGTTAAAGAAAGTAAATTTTATGTTACTTGAATTTTTATTGATCTTAACCGTTCAATATCTACTCTTCTAATGAATTTCTGATCTTTATGTTCATTAGGCCAAACCAAAGCATATTCCAGGCTGGATTGAATGTTCCCTTATGATATGTCTCGCTATTGCGCATGTCATGGAATTCAGCTTAACACATCATTGTAGCTATGTTGTATGTGAGTGCAAATGTTCACCAGAAACTATGCAAGTCCCGTAATGTTTCAAGCTTTGCTTTGTGCGTTGTCTTGTTAGTTGCTCAGCTTAAGAGGTTAAATATTCTGCTGTTGCTTAGTTCTCTTGCTGATTATAATAATGGTGATGAGAATGATAGTAGCGGGTGTAAGTATGTATGTTGGTAACAAAGAGTCCCAGCACAGACCACTTCATGTAGTGTTTGCGGCTCTGTTAATATGAATCAACACATCTGTTCTAACTTGTATGTTTGTAACAAAGCGTCCCAGCACACCACTTCATGTAGTGTTTGAAGCTCTGTTGTTTGATGAACAGATCTGTGCTAACTTGTATAAACAAAACTACCGAAATAGAGATGGACAGAATAAAATTGACAAAAATCCAGGAATCGACTTCAACGCAATTGAGTGTACATTGTCTATACTGTGTTTTTTGGTTCAAATACTTAAGAAACTTGTGGATTTTTTTTCTACCCTGAATTCGTAACCTGTTCCGGTTGCTTGCAATATTGTGAAACCAAAATTTACCTGTACTCTTTCTAGTTGTCTTTATCTTCTACTACTTTCCTTTTCAAACTTCGTAACAAGTTTCATAAATTACAAACGCAAACAACCTTCAGTATAGTGAAACATTAACAAATCATGACTACTCGCCAGATCATTATTCATATAACATATATATGGATGTGTGTGTATATGTATGTAGGTATGTATATAAAAAACTTCAACACATTTAATAATTTATTAAAGATTTTAAATCATGTCAGTGTTATTTTACCTCCGCTGTATAATTTATATACATATTTTTATTGCATCTCTCGTTTTGGCCTAAAGATAATAAAAAAAAGTGCAGAAAAACCTAAGAGGAGAAAAAAATATTCTATTGAAAAATGTATGAAGACCTACAAGGATACACCCGACTGAGAGAACATTATTATTAGCTACGCTTTGCGGAGAAAGTGAATGTGGAAACCCCATTGGATGTTTTGCTAACAACCATTTATCAAAACTGGGGTTCGTTTTTTGCTCTTTTGTAACTCGCAACAAGCACTGTAACCATCTCAAAACCATTCATGCCAGTTACCTGTATTCAACAGTAGCCACGCGGTGGAAGCTATGGGCTCTGGTCCCTGGTAATGGGTGTAGTGAAAGTAGACGCTAAAAAATAATTACATAAAAAGCAGCAGGTGGTTGTTTAGCTATGACTACAAGCGGAGTTCATTCATACTTTTCCAGTTTGGGTTTCCCTTTTTCATATTTTCCAAAAGAGATCATAAAGGATGGTAATGGCATAAAAGTATCTAAAGATAACAATGCAGCAAAGACTGCTGCTGCTGTTGCTGCTGATACTTCTGCTTCTGATTATGCCTCACATGGTAGCGGAAAGGGAAGTTTTCTGTGTGTTGAAATTATTATTATAAAATATAAATCACAAGTTAATAGACATAGAGGAAAGTTCGGAGGCATCATTGAAATAGATACACTAAAGTCAATTTTTTTTTGGTGTTCATTAAACTTTTTTAAAACTTTTCAACAGTTGATTTTTTGTGGTTCGCCGCATGAAGGTGTTGGAAGTTAATATTACTAGAAATAACTTTGTGTTTGCTGAAAAATAAAATAAATATAAGTAATTTCATCTACCATGCTGGGTATAGAATTGGTTAGGAACATGCAGGGTATAATTAATGTTTTAATATTTCATAATTATCATACGTCAAGATGTCTAGACTGATTGGTATTTATTTGTGCCATTTATGGGGGAAAGCGATTCATTTTGTGTTTAATAAACTATCTGATTTAATCAAATTCATATTTAACCGAAAAAGCCAATATGTCCTTGAATATACAACAGATATAAAGTAAAATATCATATACATATCATGACGTTAAGAAATGCGTAAGACAGCAAGAGAATTCATCTTTAAAATTAAAAAAAAATATGTACTAAAATTCTAGCACGCAATTTAAATTTTACTAAAATAACTACAATTCAAAATATTTATTATAGGGTATAAGCCGAAATTTTGAAAGATTTTAAAAAACTAAAGTGCAAAAAAAATTCCATTCATGATTCACATTTCGAAATAACAATTTGAAATTTTCTAAAATTTATTTAGAAAAGCAATCTTTTGAATTGGACAAAATTTGGCTTTTTTTAATTTTTTAGTTATTCTATTCAAAGAATAATGACTTGTAAGGGTGTCTCAGTAGGAATGCACTTTTTAGTTTTAAGCAAAAATACGTATTTTTCGAGATTTGGTATTTTTGACGTAGAATACGTCTTACCTTACGGTATGAGGAGTCATGTCAGGTTTTTATTGTTGTAATCTTTATTTCATTGAATTTGAGGACACGGCTAGATGAATTTTTTTAAAATTTTTTTTGTAGGTAAATGAAGATGTTATCTTTAGTTTGATATACATATCATATTGGTTGATATATTTCTAGTATTTTAATTTCTCAAATGAAAATTGTTTAAACACATACACTCAAACATATGTGTGGTGTTTGGTTGAGTGTTTTTGGATGCTCAACATTGCTTAGGAACATGTATCTAGTAAAAAGTGAAACGAACAGCAAGCTAATGTTGCTTGGCAACATGTATCTAGTAAAAAGTGAAACAAACAGTAAGCTAACGAAATAAAGCTTTTTTGCCAAAGCTTCAATAAAGCTGTTGTAACATTAATTTTGAATTGTAAAGCGTAAAGCTTTCACACAACGCTCGAATGCTAATGCGAAGACTCGATAAGGTAAACCTTTTTTAATATTAGGGCGGCCCTCTCAACATTCGCAGAACTTATTTCAATAAAAATATTAATTAAAATACATAAATTAAATTAAGTTTAAAAATATTGAACATAATATTTATTTAATAAGACAGAAAACATATATAACATTAAATGATAAATAATATAAGTAAATGAATTTATTGTTATATATGTTTTCTGTCTTATCGGATGGCGTATTCTACGTTAAACTTAATGGCCGTGTCTCTGACACAGCCTGCAGGGACAGTCCGTGGCCGAAGGCCTCGGACAACTGTCTGCTGTAATTTTTTTTATTACATTATAAAGAAAACATGTTCCGATTAAGTATGGAATAAAACATCCGTCAAACGGCCGCCACAGCTGAGATGACATACCATTATTCTTTGCATGAAAATTTCCTTGAGTTTTTCACAAAAATGTGGCTGTATCTTACCGATGACGCGTTGGATCTCGGATTTCAGCTCAGTAATTGTTTCTGGTTTATTTGCTTAATCCCGAGATATCACAAAACCCTAAATGCAGAAATAGCAAAAAAAGAAAATTTCCATTCATGATTCACATTTGGAAATAACAATTTGAAATTTCGTAAAAAATTATTTTATTTAAAATAATGAAATGCAGAGAAGCCCATATAAAAGATCACAGCATTGTTTTGAAATGGATAAAATTTCGCTTCGATTTTCCGACTTCTTAAAAAGGGGTTTTTTCGTTTATTGGCGTATCCTATTTAAAATAAATAATGACTTATAAGGGTGTCTCTGTAAGAATGGACTTTTTCATTTAACCCTGCTGTTAGATTAGAAAAAACTTACGAATCTTAGATTGAGGGACCATTTGGTCCATACTGCAATTTTCATCCAAAATAATAATTTTATCTTATTCTTTGTAACTATTTTGGTTCAAAAATTTCTAAAGCAAGTATTTGACATATCAAAAACATCCGCTAACATATCAAAAACATCTTCTAAATATTTGACATGAATTTACATTCGCTTGGTAATGAAAAAATTTACGAATCTTAGGTTGAGGGACCATTTGGTCCATACTGGAATTTTCATCCAAAATAATAATTTTATCTTATCCTTTGTAACTATTTTGGTTCAATAATTTCTAAAGCAAGTATTTGACATATCAAAAACATCTTCTAAATATTTGACATGAATTTACATTCGCTTGGTAATGAAAAAATGTACTATTGACCAAATGGTCCTCTAACCTAAGATTCGTCATTTTGTATTTTTCTCAGTCCTGAATAAAGTTAGAAAATTTAATTTTCGCACATAACATTGTTTTATTAAAAGACCCCATTAGCAGAAAAATTTAGTCAGTATATATCACCGTTCCAAAGTTACAAGGGAAAACAGAAAAAATTTGGACCAAATGGTCCTAATCTAACAGCAGGGTTAAAATAAGAACACGTGTTTTTTAAGATAGTTCTAAGTTATTATTGGACAATGAAAAAGATATATTCCGACTCAATATGCAGTAAAATATCCGTCAAAATGCCCCTAGGCTCTTGTAGCAGGCCATTACACTTTTTGTGAAATTTTCAATGTCTTTGTGAGGCTGTATTTCACCGATGACACGTTGACTCTTCTCGGCTTTGAGCTCAGGAATTGCTTTTGGCTTTTCGCATTAACTCGAGATTTCACAAAGCCGCAAAGAAAGAAATCGTACGGCATTAAATCGTATGATCTTGGACATCAGAATTTCTTTTGCGGAAATTTTTGCCGCAATAAATCGATTGTTTCATAGTCGGTGTGGCAGATGGCGCCGTCATGCTGAAGACGCATATCATCCAGATCCATGCCATCCAGCTGAGGTCACAAGAATTCCGTTATCATGTTCCTGTAACGAATGCCGTTCATACTCACTACAATTTCGGCCTCATCTTCCAAGGACCAATCACGCAGCTTGACCAAAATGCGCATCAGAAAAATGCTGGATGTGAGTGCATTTGTTTCTCATGGATTGCTGAGGATTTTCTAAGCCACAATTTCGACAATTTTGTGTATTCACGAAGCCATTCAGATGGATATGGGCTTCATCGGAGAATATGTCCTTTTTGAAAAACTGGCACTGACTTCACGTTTCTCCAATACCCATTGAACGAATTGCTGGCGCTTTCGATGGTCTGCTAGTTTGAGCTCCTGACTAAGCTGAATTTTGCACACATGAAGTTGGAGGTCTTTTGGCAAAATTCGCTTCGCAGTGCTTCGTGAAATTTTAAGTTGTTGAGAACGATGCCGAATTAATGTTTTGGGGTTGTCGGCGACACCCTAGTTTACAGCAGCAATGTTTTCAAGAGACCGACCGGTTCCCCGACGCACAGGAGTCTGACTGTCCACAACCCACATAGTTTATTAACATTTTTTGACCATTCTTCGAATGTTTGACACATTAGGTGCACTTTCTTGACTGAAAATTCTTCTTCGAAGATTGCTAGCGGTCTCAGCATAATTTTCCAATTTTTTTTTATAAGTTTTCTCAATTATATAAGTATGATATTAATATATAAGAGGTATTTCAAAAAAGTCATCCGATGTTGTTTGTTATGTTTATTTGAAACTTTACAATTTTATAGGTTAAGTTGAGAAGATGATATCGGTTAAATGGGCGCCGTCACAATTTATTACCGTACGGGTTCGCTTTTCCTCACTCCGGCGAGAACTTCGGGCGACAGATTCTTGCACTCGAATTGAATGTGGACCTTGAGGGCTTCCAGGGCCTCGGGCTAGTTCACGTAAACACGGGACTTCAAAAAACCCCACAAAAAAGTCTAGAACGGTTAAATCGGCCGATCTTGCGGACCAATGCAAATCGCCAAAACGATAGATGAGGCGACCGGGAACGCCGCCTTCGGAATATCGGTTGTGGCTCGCGCAGTGTGTGTCGTTGCTCCGTCCTGTTGGAACCACATGTCGTCCAGTCCTAACTCATCGAGTTGCGGCAGAAAACACTCGGCTAACATGGCCGTATTGCGCGCACCGTCCACTGTTGTCGTTCGACCAGCGGCATTCTCGAAACAAATGGCCCTACTCCTCCAGCCTGAACAACGCACCATGCAGTCACTTTGGGCGGGAGTAATGGCTATTATAAAGCGGCCTTCAATAGTCCGATACGGGAGAAACTCTATAAAGCAATGTCTGAACTTGGTATTCCTGCAAAACTCATACGCCTTTGCAGGATGACCTTGACGAATACCAAATCCGCAGTGAAAGTTGGTAAGGATCTTACCGAACCTTTCGAAACCAAGAGAGGCCTCAGGCAAGGCGACACCCTATCGTGCGATCTCTTTAACATCGTACTGGAGGTCATTATGAGAAAAGCTGTAGTCAACATTAATAAAACCATCAGTAGCAAGAGTCACATGCTGCTCGCGTATGCTGATGATATAGATATCATTGGGCGCACAATTAGAGAAGTTACTGTGGTTTTTTCGAGAATTGAGAAGGAGTCAGCAAAAGTGGGTCTGACGGTAAATGAGGACAAGACAAAATTAATGGTTTCAACGAACAGGGCCTCCGCGCGATTAGACCAAAGCGTGAACGTTGATAACCGTTATAACTTCGACGTAGTGGACGAATTTATATACCTTGGATCTGCCGTGAACAAAAACAACAACGTCAGCCTTGAGATCAAGTGGAGGATTGGGGTTGGGAATAGATGTTATTTTGGGCTAAGCAAGAACTTTAGAGATAAAGCCCTCTCTCGTGTACCAAAAGTCCAGCTGTACCAGACTCTCATTCAACCTGTCGTGCTTTATGGCGCAGAATCCGGGTCCTATCGCAAGCAGACGAAACATCTGTAGGAGTCTTCGAGAGAAAAATACTCCGAAAAATTTATGGCCCTATAGTGCACAACGGCGAGTATCGGCGAGGCATGAATCATGAGCTGTATGAGACTTATCCTGACATTGACATAGTTAAGCGGATCAAGATAACGCGATTGCGCTGGCTAGGCTATGACAGTAGAATGGATGAAGATGAACCAGCGCGAAGGGTTTTCGAAACCGAACTCGAAGGAAGACGAAAAATTGGAAGACCAATACTCCGCTGAAGGGATCAGGTTGACGAATGCCTGCGTACACTTGGTATTGCCAACTGGAGAGATAAAGCAAAAGATCGAACTGGTTGACGAAATATGTTATCTTCGTTTTATAAGGTCCCTGACCCCCCGGAGTTGTCCGAGACCGGATAAGTAAGTAGTAATGGCTCCTCGTGCATCACTCGTGGATTTTCGGTGCCCCAGATGCGATATTTTTTCTTGTGCACGTACCCGCTCAGGTGGAAATGAGCCTCATCGATCATTATGATTTTCTAATCATTACAAGCAAAAATTTCATAAAACGAGCCCGTATGGTAATCAATTGTGACGGCGCTCATTTAACCGATATAATCTTCTCAACTTTACCAATAAAATTCTAACGGTTCAAATAAACATAATCAAAAAACCGAATAGAAGTTTTTCATTTAGAAAAAAAATTAGAGCTAAACAACATCGGATGACTTCTTTTGAAACACCTTGTAGATATAAATCACATCAGTGACAGTGGTGCGCAGAGTTCGAGTGATTCACATATGTGGATTTCTCAAGCACCTTCCACCACACTACTCGTATAAGCCCGCATACTATTGTATGTGTTTCCTCGAAGTAAGTCAACATTTGAAACCTATTACAGGTATACAGGGCCTTCATTTGCAATTTAACATACAGGTCTGTTTCTTAGCTTGTGAACTACGGAATATATCTTTCCGGACATTCTAAATAATTAATTGCAAGGAGAAAATTATAGATTTATGTTTTTCAAAAATAACTCGGTTCGAGATATTTTTACTATTAAAAATAGTTTTTATTATAAAATATATTTCACAAAAAGCCTGAAATTTATAAATTCAGACAACACTGTTTTTATTAATTGTTCGGTGCAAGATCAGTAACTATTAAAAAGTACTTTTTCTATGAAAAACTACATTTTAATAGAAATATGACAAAGAAATGTGTGAAATTGATCATTATGGTGGATGGTTGGGAATATAGCTATTTCTATGCCTACAAAAGCATATCATCAGCTCCCTTCTCCACAAGGATTTAGGTATGCCATTATATATTATAGGAATAAGGAATTCTCATATTAACGACGACATCAACTACATAGTGTGACAACATCCAAAACAATACTTTACCCAAAACTTCAATATTCCCCAATTCTGGTCTAAGTAGGGTTTCATTGAATGCCAAGACATAGCTGTTGGTGTTTCAAAATAGTAACAACGATTGGCATGAGATTAAGGTTACTGTGTATCTTATCCATCTCTAAAAAAATCAGTCATATAGATTTAAAAAAAAACGATTGTGTGTGAGTTTTGTAACTGGGAATGTGGGTCCAATCGCCATTTTGTCCACGTTCCGTTTTATTCGGCGATGGTTAACCCCTTGGTGACAGCCGCGATATTTATTAATTACTTTTAAAAGTTTCCCACGTAGCAATAATAGCTCCATATTATATCAATTAAAGTTCTACATATTTCTCAAAGCCTATTTTTCTTGAAAACTTGATTGCATCAATTGTTAATGAATTGTTTGTGAATTTTGACTGAGGATACCATGTTTCTCCCTGTCATTCTACAAATCTGCATGAGAATAGCAAGGATACCGCTTATCGATACAATAACGTAAATCCCTCCCCTATTGGGGTTTCTTAAGCTTCCTTCCCCTATTGGGGTTTCTTAAGCTGCGCCTACAAACGGCCGATAAGTGCCGATTTCCCAAGTCTGATATGTTCCAACGTAATCGGCCTAGTGAGCAAGCATTTCGCGCAGATATTGATCATTTGGTGCGAAGACAATCCTCAGGCCGTTTACGAATCACCATTACATCCATTAAAACTTACTGTGAGGTGCGGTTTACACGTTGGCGGCATCATCGGTCCTTATTTCATTTGACATGAGCAAGGAGCTGCCGTTACGGTGAATGGCGAACGCTGTCGACCCATGCTGATAGCATTTTGAAAATGAATCATCGAAACATCAGCGATATCTGGTTCTAACAAGACGGCACACCTTTTCATACAGCACGCTTAACAATCGATTTATGGGAAAATCAATTTGGTGACAACTTTATTTCCAGAAGAGGATCTGTTCACTTGTCGCATCGTTACTGATTCTAGGGCTATGTTAAGGCATTGATTTATGGCGACAAAACAGCAACTCTAGAAACACTGGAAGCCAATATTCAAGCCATCATTGACGCCATTCGGCCAGATTTATTGGAAAGGGTATTTACAAATTTGACTGATCGTATGGGCCGAAATGGCTCTAATACACCTCGTAGACGTATACTAATGGACTTCGAATGGACTTGTGGACTTATGCCGGAAGTTATATCTACAAATAAATGTCATGAAATTATGAACCAGATTATAATAAAAAAAATTTCATTCTAACAACTTTTCTGTGTTGTTTTATCAGTTTAAGTTCTCAAGCAGCGAAAAAAAATACCCTCTATAAGCATTTATAACCATTTCCCTACCACCAGCGTCTATAGTACTGTACTTCTGAATAATATTATTTACCTGACAGCCAATTATAATACCCTGCCAATCACAATCCCAAGTCAAACCTATTGCCTGTAAAACCAGCTGTGAATTAATGGTGTTTTTTTTTCCAACGCCATTAGAAATTATATATTTTATTTTGTGTTTTACCTTGTTGGAAGTTGGACAACACTGCAATTAGTCACCATAAATTAATACCCATGAAAACCATAGTGAGAGGGGATACATGAGGTGGTTTTCGGTTTGGCAATTTGCATTTCAATCTGCGATTAAAAAACTTCGCCTTTTCCTGTCTCTTCAAAAATGAATATTTCTTTTTTATACTAATAAAACAAGTGAAAAAGAGTCATTTTCTCATTACCCATTCGATGTCAGCAGATTAGAGTGACACGTTTGTTTTTTATTCTCAAATTATTTCCTAACTATTTCTAAGGTCAATAGTACGTGTCTGGGGGAAGGTTGTATATTTTTAGACCAGTTTCATTTACACCTTTAAAATAAATAAATACCTGTACTAGCAAAAAATCATATTTTGTTTCCAATAAGCAATTAGCATAAACAATTTCAACTTCAGTATTCAACAAATGTATTGATTATGATAACCTTCTATATTATTTTCTTATTGCCCCAAATATTATATAAAAAATTCAATGATTGTTCGAACTCATGGGCGATATGCTAACAGCTTTTTGTTACACGGCACCTGTTCAATTTCTATGAACACATAAGTAAATTTTACATAAGGAAATAAAAAAAAATAATGTTTGTGCTGAAGGCTCTTTTGCTATAGCACTTTCTTTTTTCTTACATCTGCTTTAACATTAGATGTAATATTGTTAAAATAAATAAAGCAATATTTAGCTCACTGAAATAATTGTTTTGTCATAAACAGAGTGACGACAAAAAGTATTGAATAGTATAGAAAACTTATTGCACTCTTTTGCCGCTCTCATGCCGAGTGGCTGAATATAAGGGCATAAATGAGTCTTATTCTGCTTATAGTATATTTCGATATAAATGCACCCCATTTCGACAATGTTATTACATATTCCAAAAGGCAACAATGCTTCACATCACAATGCTTCAATTATGAATGGACTAAGTTATGACAAATGTAGAGTAATACGTTTTGAATAATTCGATAGATGTCGCCAGTGCATTTGACTCATACAATTCGTTCCATGAGTTCTCTATACTATTCAATACTCTTTGGCGACGACGACGTGCTTGTTCGCTGCCGCTTCATCAATACCATCATACTTATTTTCAGGCAGAGACTATTTTTGTACAACAGTCACGTATATGTTGCTAACGCTGTGTGTTATTTGTATGTGTTCACTTTAGTAGATTGCCCTACCCGTGCCTATTGGTGTTAACACATTAAAAACACTATATATTTTGAAAGAGCTAACATCTGGTCATATTTAATTAACATCCGTTTCATAATGTTAAGCTACCACTCGAGTCTCCACGGACATCAGCGGCATGTTAACCCAACATTAGAATGTTAGTGTCTGGTTGTGAGTTGTAAGTTACCATTGACCATCTCACCACAATCGGTTGATGAATACGCCCTGGAACTTTCTGGAAGAATGGGGATAGAAGTAGTGGGCGCGAAAGAGAGAGAGGGAGAGACAGGAAGATTCGTGACTGCTATCACTAAAGTTTTTGACTGGTCTTAGGAGCTCATTCACAATGTTTCGGGTCAATATAAGTTAACCCTCGGAGGTATACGAAATTTGTGTCGGTAAATGGTATACACAGGTCTGTGCAGACCTACATGGGATTTGTGTCATAAAAGTGTCTATAAATGCATTTTATGCTAGGAAAACTACAAAATAAATAATTTATACGAATTTTAACATATCTGTGTTATCTATTTAAGTAATTTTATTAATAATATTATAAACAAAAATATTTTATATGCGGCAATCAAGGCAGGAGTATCTGGCATGCGAGTGTTGTTGGCATACCGGCTTTTTGCAATGCATGCAATGATAACGAGTTTTTCTTTGCTTTTTTTCTAACTTAAAGCACAGCGAGCATGATGGTCTGCTGGAAGAGGATGCGGCATGGAGTGGTTGGTCATCAATGGGCGGGCCTGAAGCTACCTGCAAAAAAACAAAGTTGAAAAATTGATTTAGAATTTGAATTCAATGAATGAATGAAATGAAATGCTTACCTGTATACCGAATAACGCCATGGATTGTTTCATATGTTGCATGGCACTTGCATGTGGATTTCCGGCTCTCTGTTCCATGTGAGGGAGCACGAGCTGTTCGGCCAATTCCATAAGGAACATACGTCTTCTGTCAGTCCTCTTGACATGCCCCAATTTGTCATGTATGACAAAAGCAGCCAATCCCGCAACATCCAGCATATTACAAAACATGGCCAAAGGCCATCGCTTTGTGGCCCGTTTGCAGGTGTAGCCACCAACCATCTGGTCCATGGTGTCCACTCCTGCTTTATAGATGTTGTAGTCTAATATTTGGAACGGCTTCTTTGCTGGTTTTGAAGAGTCGACGGCAGAATTATGATGTTCCGTAGATATGAGAACCACTGCTTTTTTTTGGCACATATGAGCACAGTGCGACATTATCATTGTGGTAGGCGAATAATGTGCTCGACACCTCTCTTTTTGGGTCCAACATCTCCATCGGTATGCAGGCCTTGTTTTTCCTTAGGGTTCCTACATAAGCCAACCGTTTTGTCATCAAAGCCGTGACCAAATCATAGGATGAAGAAAAGTTGTCGGCATATGTTGTTCGACCAGAACCACTATATTTATCTACCAATTTCAGAACAACGTTCTCGCCAAGGTTTACCGCACGTGGTTCATTTGGTTGTCTTCCAACATATATAATTCCTTTTAGTGGATAATTTGAATTGGCATCGCACAACCACCATACTTTTATGCCGTACCTGGCTGGTTTCGAAGGTATATATTGGGTGAATCGCGTGCGGCCTCGGTACGGAAACAATTGCTCATCCACAGTTATTTGGGCACCCGGAACATATCGACGCTCTAAATTGCTCATGAGCATATTCCAAATGTCGTCGATGGCGGCAGATTTGCTTTCTGCAATGCGAACAGATCTCGTGGTACCGTTATCAAATCTAATATATTTTAGAATGAGTTTATAACGGTTAGTAGACATCGTCGCCTTGTAGATAGGCTTACCATTTTGTCCCCACAACTCGTGACTAGGCTGATCGTTTTGCCCGAATATGCCGGCAAACATGGTAAGGCCAATAAATGCGTATATTTCTGTTTCGGATACAGATTTGCTCCACACTCGCGGTGTCTGGTCAGGATGCAGCGCAGTCCATTTACGGCACATCTCCTGGGCCTTACGGTTTGTTTCCCGTACAATTATGCTGATGATCTCGGGTGTTACAAGTGATTTAAATATGGAGATGGGGTTTCGAAAAGTGCCTGTAACCGGGCCTTCACGACACATAGTGACGCAGTTATGTGCACGAGGTCTACCAGCGGGCGGCAGAGCGCTTGTCCACATCTTGCCATCCTTTGACATGAACGATGTAGTCGAGCTCGACGATCGTGGCCCATCGTCCATACCGACGGCTTCAAGCCCTTCGGGGATAGCTGCAGCGCCTGCAAACAAATCTTCCAGTTCCTCGTCATCGTCATATAGACTTTCCGTTTCAATTGACATGTCTTCTTCAGCATCGGAAGCCGCTTCATCTAACACTGGCAGATAGTCTGGATCCGCTTCGTCGTCGCCTTCGAAAGGAGTACTTTCCTCCGGCTGTTCTTCATCACCGGCCAACCACAATCCTAAATTTTCTTCCATTTGCCGTCTCTCTTCTTCTGGTAAGCTTAAAAATCTTGGGGTGCGGTTCACCACGTCCATCATATTATCAATAGCAAATGCAGATGCCATTTTTTAAATGTTTCACTTCAAAAGATGTTGAAATATTTCTTTACACTTCAAAAGACGTTGGTATATTTTTTATATATTGTTTTTGCAACGACCTTGTATTTTCTGTGACGTTAGTATATTTTTTATATGTCTGTTTTAAAACGACTTTATATATATTTTTTTTTATAAGTTTACACTTCAAACGATGTCCGTATTATAATTTTCTATATTTACACTTGAAAATATGTTGCCTGTATTTTATCGAGCCTGTACTCTATTCAATACAAGTTGTATACACAATTCAAAAACGGTTTCAATAAATATAATATGCAAGAGTTATACCTGAACCAACAGATATAGTTACTATCATTTGCTTCTTATTTTTGTGGGATATTTCAAACAAAATCTCTTCAAAAAAAATACGTATGTTTAGACTTAAAATTTTGCTGATATACTAATATTTTGTTTGCGCACTATGCAATATGTACATTTTATATACATTTCCTCCACGAAACCCCACTCAAAAACGGTTTTTATCACCTTCCCCCCCTTCATTCCATACGAATTATATGTAGGTCTGCACAGACCTGTGTATGCTGTTTGTCGACACAAATTTGTAAACCGGGATTACACCGAACCTGGATCCACCATTGCTCTGCTTTTTTGCTCACTGCCTTCGGAGATTGTTGCTCCAGGAAGTCATGGAAGGATTTGTCTCTAACATGAAAGACAGAAAAGTTACACAGACTTTTATATGCAAAAAGTCTGCACAGACCTGTCTATACCTCCGAGGGTTAAAACGGGAAAATGTATTCTTAGTATAATAACTGAAAACATGCTGCTACTATTAAACTTTGTTACTGAGTACAGAATAATTATGAAGTGTTGATATTTGTGCAGCAGAAATGTTCACTATTGTAGTTTAAAAATAACCTTGTTTTGACAACGCTGAGACGAATAAGTATTTGTGTATTTTGTATGGGAATGCACCTGCTGCCCTCTGATGCAGTCAAATCTAACAATGCAGACAAAACTAATAATTGTTTAAATATATCTCAATACTTCTATCTCTGTATCTCTCCAGAGAAATGAAGTATCAACCACACAGTTAAGCCATCATTCGAGCCTCCACGGATAGCTGCGGTATGTAAACTTAACATTTGAATGTTAGTATAAAGTTGTCAGTTGAAAGCTACCACTTACCATCTCACCATAATTGGTTGATGAATATGCTATGGAACTTTCTGGAAGAATCCAGACAAAAGTAGAGGTCACGAAATAGAGAGGGAGAAAGATTCATGAGTACTATGACCAACGTTTTTCACTGCTCTAAAGAGCCGATTGACAGAGTGTTTCGGGTCAATATAAGTTCAAACAAGCAAAAGTATTCTAAGTTGAATAATAGAAAACGTACTGCTTCCTTCATACTGCTATACTTGTTATTGAGTACAGAATAATTGCGAAGTGTTGATATTTGTGGAGTAAAAGTTTTCGTTATTGTCGTTTAAAAATAACATCATTTTAAGAACGCTGGGAAGCATAAATTTTAATAAAATTTAATATTTTGTAGGGGGAGGTACATGTTGCCTTCTGATGCAGTCAAAACTAATAACACTGTGTGTGATTTTTGCACTTTAAAAATCTGAATTGAGTGAAACATAGCGAACCTGCATAATTTTGATATGCTGCATCTAATGGCATTTCCCGTGTTTCTCTACCACGTCAAAAATTTCGAGATATTTGACCCCAAAGTTTGCTGGGATGTCAACAACTGTAATATTTTTGAGACTGAATTAGAGGCAGAACGCTTCAAAATTGAAGTTTGACTTCTGAGTAAGAAATGTAGAGGACCTTAAGAAGAATACCAACCTCCGCCCTTTCCCCTAATAACTCGACAAAAACATTATTATTAGTGGTAAGGGGGGAGGAGAGGGGGTACAAACTTGAAGTTGGTATTCTTCTTAAGGTCCTCTACATTTCTTACTCAGAAGTTAAACTTTAATTTTGAAGCGTTCTGCCTCTAATTCAGTCTCAAATATATTACAGTTGTTGACATCCCAGCAAACTTTGGGGTCAAATATCTCGAAATTTTGACGTAGCAGAGAAAAACGGGAAATGCCATTAGATTCAGCGTATCAAAATTATGCAGGTTCGCTATGTTTCACTCAATTCAGATTTTTGGTCACACACAGTGTAATTGTTTGAGTATATATCCATACCACCTCAATACCATATCTCATCTACAGAAATGAAGTATCCACCCCTATACGGGATATTTATATGTGGTTGCTGTGTGTGGCCGACGCAGGCCCAATGGTTAGTGTGCGCGCCTCTTGTACATGAGATCTTGTGGGTTCGATCACTGCTCTGACCACCTTACATTTCTTTTGGCGGCGGCCACTTCGCATAGCGACGGTGACACTCTCGATTATTTAGCCATGAAAGAGCTTCTCAAAGTACCGCTCGGAATCGGTGTAAAAACCATAGGCCCCACCCAGTGAGTATAAAACTAGAAAGCTCATTCATTGCAAGAAGCTCTCCCTAATTCCTTCATGGGATGTGATTGCAAACCATTTATTTATTTATCACCAGAATTGGAGAGCTTGAACAGAAGTCAATAATAATGAGTTCAAAGAAACAGATCAAACAAATAAAAGTTAGAATGTTTCACCAATTTCTAATAAAATTGATAATTTGTAAAATAAAGATAAATTTTTTGATATCAGTATTGAATACGAATTGTGGTCGTCGGTGGTGCACTGGCTGCTGAGCGCGGCTCTTGTACATGAGACCGTGGGTCCTAACCCTGCTCTGATCACCTTAGATTTCTTTCGACGACGGTCACCTCGCTTAGTAATGGCGACTACTTGGAAGCAAAAAATCATTTCAAAACACCGCTCGTAACTAGTGTCAAACTGTAGGTCAAATTAGTGGTTCTGAGAAGCTCTCCCCAATTCCTTCATGGGAGGTAATGGGAATCCATTTTTTTATCGGACGGTAATTAGTCGCTTAAAAATTTAATGGCATTTAACCATCATTTTCTTTATCAATCCAATCTAAACACCTGAGAAAAAAAATAATTCAACGGAGGAAAAAATAAATTCAAACACGGGCCACTTTCATGGGTGCCTATTTAAACGATTTCAGTTTTTTTCCTGAAATGTATTATAACAGTTATCACTGAGCTTCGAAAGATATATTCGGGGGTAAAATTAAAGCAAAAAAAGAAAACCTGCATATCTGACATTGCAATAAGGGTGCGTCATAGTAATGGAAAACTATTTTCATGTCCAACACGTAAAAGAAGAGGAAAAAAGATTATAGCCGTCATCCTTCCTTCCCGCCAGTAGTAGCAATTGGTGTACCATTTTGTAAAAGGCAAGATATTTCCCAATTTCAACATGCACAAGTACAATAAGTAATTAAAGTGTAATGTTAAACCATTAAAATGACATTGTAGACTCTGAACGAACGAACGAATGAATGAATGAAAAAATTGCAAATGGATAGCGGTGATGATGTTGCCCAAAACTGAAAGGATATATTTAAAAAGAAATTGTCTGCATGAGAGAATACTTGTGTCATGCTGAAATTACTTGGAAGTATTTTTCTGGAAAAAAAATTAAATAAAAAAATGTTAGTAGAGAAAACTGGATAATTAGTCGGCAAAATGGATATAGGTGAGCCCAGCATGGTAGCCTGGATATGGTAATGAATATCATGATTAAGCCATAAAAATAAGACAGGTGTTTAGTCAACTCAGATCTTATCTGTCTTGCAGCGTTTGACAGACATTTTACTGCATGCAGATATTTAATTATTAAGAGAATCGTGATCATGAAATTTCATAATGATGTTGAAGGGAAAGCTCGATTGTCGTGCGGCTTGTATGAGCCAACGTGCTGTTGAAACCAGTAAACTAACAACTTAGTGATGAATCCTGGTTGGGTTTCTGGTGGGTTGTGTATAGAAAACATCAGAGCAGTAAAAGATGTTTCATGTATAAAGTCGCGTAGAATCAACCTTGTATGATAGTGGTAATATCGTAACTCTGCTACAAATCACCCATGTACTCAACCATGTCTACACAAATCAGGACCTTGAAGGTAATTTCGGAATCTTTGCAGATTAATTCATTCATTATAGCAGCTCATAAAAGACTGTCTTTGCTGTTCGTGCGTATGGAGATATTAAAGTGTCTTACCACAAGAAGGATCCCCCAGCTGTAATTGTCATACTTTCCTCTTACGATGTTTACTAACTTCGGACCTAAGGATCAAAACAAACATGACTACCCAACAAAAGCAGCCGATTACGTAGGAAAAGTATGATTGAATTAAACACATACTCCAAGGCGATTTTAGGAGGCGTGAGTAGTCTTTATATTGGGGAAGGTAAGTTATGCCTATACAAGGGCCTTGTAATTAATTAGATAAACATCCTTCTTACCTAAAATCATGGAGAGAATTTTCAACCGCCTGGTAAAATCGCAATGCCCTCCAGTGACCAACAAATTGATTTTGTTTACCAATTCACACTTGGAATCGAACTATGGGACTGTAAGTACTTTAGTATAAAAAACCCCTGACATTCCAATAATCAGTTCTTTAACACGCATTTTTTGAGATCCCCCATAATTGGAATTCCAGAAAGAGCGGTTTTCGCTACACCTTAATGTGGAATTCGGATTCGGTGAAAAGACTACTCAGCCGTGTTCATTATATCGAACTAACCCCCCTTCCACCGCTTCCCATTACATCCCATTAAGGCATCGCTTCTCACAACCAGTGAGTTGTGCGTTTTCAAGTTTTACACTCACTGATTGGGAGCTACAATTTTGCACAGATTCCGAACGGCATTTCGAGAAGCGTTTTCATGGCTAAGTAGTGGATAGTGGCTCCTACACTACGCGTGGGGGCCGTCGTCAAAGGAAATATAAGGTGGTCAGAGCAGGGATCAAGCACAAGAGCACAAGCACAAGAGTCGCGCATACCACCCATTGACCCCTGTACCAAAACTACTTTTGAAAATATGAGTGGAATAGAATAACTCACAGTTGTTGTTAAATGTGGCCTCAATCCTAAGATGAAAAACTGGATATATGTATGTGTCTGGACTGGATATATGTATGTATGTAGTCTGGATGCTGGCAATGCAATTTAATGTACACGCAACGATTTATAGGTTAAAATATATGTATTTGTGACACAAATGTGGCTTTATTTGTAGAAAACTGCTGAAAACAAAAAAAGTGATAGAAAATAAAGAAAAAAGCAGCAGATCTTCAATTCACGAAAACAATACGTACAAATATGTACATGGTTCCTGCAATATGTTACTGGGGACGTTATTTTTCAGCCTGTACGTGCTACCTGTATATCAATGGTGTGCTAAAAACCATATTGGCCAGGGCAATGGAGTCAATTCTTTCGTTCAACCCCATTATAGGGCAAATTAAATATAAGGCGACCTTGGCGACGAAAAAAGTGCAGGCAGTAGGAGAAACAGAGGAAGCCAACTCTTAGGTTTGGTGTAACTAGGGAAGCAGATTGCAGAAAATTGAGGAAATTGGTATGCAATATGAATTTTCTATAGAAAATATGAGGACCAGGCATCACTGCGGGCTTAAGTGTACAAGGTCGATCAATAAATACCCGTGTTTGGAATGAAGAGGCAATTGTTCACAATTTTTTTAATATTTGCTAACGCAATCTTCTTTTAGAACAATATACATTTCCCAACGTTTCTGCACTTTCTTACTCACCTCCAAACACACAATATGTTACACTGTGCAAAATACGCTTCAGTCTTAAAGATAGCCCGCCGATTGAGCTGAATTTGTTTCCACCGAGCATTGTTGTCATATTGGGGAACAGAAAGAAGTCGCAGTGCAGTTCAAAACTGCTTCGACAGTGATAGCCGTATCTGCTTGTTGTCCGACGTACGCAATCGCGGCTCCCTTTCGGCTGACATATTTCTCATGCGTAATGTATCATCTAAAATATTAATTGCCGTTCCGTACAAAATACCGTTCGGAACCGGTGTTAAACTGTAGATCCCAATGAGTGAGTGACAAATTAAAAAGCTCACAGCTCACTGGTAGTGATAAGCTGTCCCCAGTCCCTTCATGGCATATAATGGGAAAAGGTTTTTTGTCGAACGGTACTCCTACGGACTCTACTACTTCCCGCAATTTCGTTCAGCGATCAGTGAGATGTTTTCAACGATTTCCTCGGTAAACACGCTGGGTCTGGGCTCTTCATCGAAAACAGATGTACTGCCATATTTAAATTTGTGGATTCAATGTCATACCGTTGTCATAGTCTCCATAGACAGCATCTTATTTAGGTCTTATTACTTCACATATTTTTCCATCCAAATATAGAAGAAAATTACGGATCGATATTGTATTTTTTTAATTTTATCAAGAAACACGAAACAGGCTAGCTGCCAACTTAAAACTAACCTGTGGATCAGTCTGAAATTAAGTATGGTCTCGTGCGGCAGATGGCGGTATACGACGGTTATGCCAACTTCTTTACGCAATGCTACCTGCCTTCACACAAGGGTACTTATTGACTGACACTCTTCAGGTGCTTCTAGGGGTACCCCCCCTAGACTTAGAAGTTTTGCGTCGGGCTGCGGCGTACAGGGTGAAGAAGGGCTTACCCCTTCTTGGAGAAGATTTAGTCTCCACCGCCGATCTGGCGGAAGGAGGGATTTCGCGCATTAAGGCGACTTTAGAGGAGCGCGTGGTCTCGCTTTGGGGAAATAGATGGACAAACAGTGACAAAGGTAGGGTGACGTACGAATTTATACCGGACGTGACTTTTGTGCTTGACAGACCGGACTTTTGTTTTGGACTTAGTACTGGATTTTTACTGACGGGACACGGGTCTCTTAATGCATTTTTGCATAAAAGAGCCCTGTCCGACACTGCGGACTGTGACTGTGGGAGTGGACCGGAGGACTGGAGACACGTACTTACTGACTGTACATACTATGACGACATTAGGGATTTAGACGCCATGGGAGTTACTCAGACAGGGGCGGGTTGGGACTTTAGTGGGGTTTTGTTGGACGATCGGACAGTTGGGGGGTTGAGTAACTTCGCACGTGAGGTGTTTGATAGGAGGAGGAGGAGAGTGTTGTAGTGGTGGTGGTATTTCGTAGTTGTCTATTTTGTTGTATGTAGATGTTAACTGTTGTGGTTGTCCTTGCGGTTCCCGGCAGCATTAGAGATTTTTTGTTGTTTTTGTTTTCTTTAATTGCTCGGCGCAGTTTTGGCGTTTTTGCTGTGGTTGGGACGTTCCTGTCAGCCCAAGATCTCTTTGTTTTGTTTTTATTTTTTCTTTTGTTTGTTTGCTTGGCGCTTGTGAGCGTATTCTGAGTGAACTGGCCGCATTTTTGTAGTGATAATTGTTGCATGTTTGTGTTGTGGGGTTACCAGTCCCCGAACCGTTTGGGGTTCGACTGGTAGTAGTTTCGGCTACGAGGTCTGACCAGAGACTTAATTCTGGTACCACGGGAGTCAGGTGCCCATGGAACTTTTGTTCCATCCTGACTGTGGTGTGGCCCCTCGGGGAGACACGTGGTGGCTGTGGTTTATACCAAAATCGCGGGGAGAGCTTCTGCTCGATGTGGAGTTGTATTGCAACCGGGTGCCGTGACCCATAGATCGGAAGGAGTGTTAGATAGGCTCCGTCCCTAACCAAGGGATACGGGGCGCTGATGGACGCATTGTATTCACCCTGTGTTAAGAGCACTGTGAGATTGAGCCATTGTTACCTGCCACAATGTTATTAATTAATTAATCTAGTACACAATCTGCATAGACACCAATGCCACTAATGAGATAAATGCGACGTGATGTATTTATGACATTAATAGCAGACCTATTGCTTTGATGCAGTCGGAAATGGAGCAGTGCTGGAAGGTGTTCCTAACATTCCTTTATTTATCGACTACTAGTGGGTCCGCTACTATTCTTTCAGAAATAACACACTCTTTTAGGGGATGGGTATGCCTGGAATCAAGGAGTTCCTGGTATACAATGATATGTGTATTTCTATACGAAGGGGTCAACAATTCATAATCAGGCATCTAGATACTCTTAAGAAAAGGATTGGCTTGTACTCGTAGGCTACTTGATCCTAGTAGCGCCATTGGCATAATTTTTGTGTATTATGAAAGCCACTGACTGGCTCAGGAATAATATTCCAGCAGTTATCAGGGCCTGTAACTTTTATAATGGTTAAGCGGCAATGAACTCCCTGGCGTATGTATTACTGAACTCAACGTCTGACTAAAACTGTTACAAATCTCTTAGTGAGATGGCCACCGCAGTATGTAGTTCGCAGTATGTGGGTACCAGCAAACGTAAATTCCGTGGAAGTGCAGGCCTAATGAATAGGTGAGACTACTAAAAACCCTGCAGGTTCCACACAAATGGGTACGTTTTGGATGCTTTTACGATTTATAATGAAGTGGGACAGGTACAAAATGGGCACAGCGTGTATACGCGCAATACAGGTCTAGCCAATAGTGGCTCCATTAACCTTGTGTCTCTAGCCAAGGCCAAGGTATCAATTCTTGCATCTGTTCTGAGGTGCAACTTGCTAACCGTCAAGACAAATGACTTTGATAGAAACTGTACACTGAGGAATATGAAGAATTCACTGTGCAGCATCTCTGCACGTGTTTAGCACTAGCCGGTGGAGCGACGTCTGCTATGGGCTCCTATCTATTTGGGGACTTGTGACAACTATCTGCGATAGGCGTAGATGAGTATTTGAACTTCTGGGATCAAAACAAATCATTCTTCGGTGAGTCTAAGGCTTCATCTTGTTTGCCTTTGGTGTTAGAATAGACTAAAATGTCTGAAGGAGGGATCAAAACCAAACTAATCATGTCCTAAAATATATCATGAATCGAGACACGAATGCTTCGATAATTCTTTCCCAAGCAAAACTATCTCCAGAGAATTTAGTTCACTTTCGGAAACTTCTAAATTCTTTAGACTCGATGTATGATTGGCCTGTAGGAATTGGAAACCTCCAGGTGAATTCCCTAGCTGATACTTGTGCACTGGCTTGGTATAAATTATACTTATAAAGGGTGACCCATTTAAAATTAGAAATTTAATTTCGCTTTAAGAAAATGCTATTATGCTTCAAAAATTATGATTTTGTTGGGAAGGACCACCATTGGCATTTATGAATGAAATACAACATCGTGCAAATGGCTTCCACATCTTGCTTTACAGTACCTCATTTTTCTATTATTTTTCAGCACTATTTCGAATGTTTGGGCCTCTATATCGTGAACGATAGCATTGTTGGTAATGGTTGTGTGCTTGCCGGGTACAATTTACAATTTGTTGCAATGTTGGCAGTGTGACACGTAGTGCCGTTCTGTTGAAGCCATACGTCGCCCATGTCAACCTCTTCAAGATCTGTGACCAAAAAATCGCTGACCATGACACTGCAACGGAGGTTAATTGCTCATTCTCGAAGAAAAATGGGCCCTAGATGCCGCCACGTCAAGCCTCGCACGATACAGTCACTCGTTGTGGTTGTCTCGGCTTCTCCTCAACGACGTGTGGATTAGCCGAGACCCAAATCCGACAACTGTGTTTGTTAACGTTGCCCCCTGCGGTGAAAAGCTATCATTGTCAGCGATATCCAGCCAATTCAACAAAGCGAAACTTGTCGGATGGTCATGAGGCTTCAGTTCTTGGACTTGGGCCTCCAAGTTCTTGGAAATTCTGCGCTATGAAGTGCGGGAAATAATTAAATGTTGCGAGCGTTGCCAGGTTGATATTGATGGCTATTCGAGTACACTTTTAACTGCAGCGGCAATACATTCCACTGAACATACTCGACGAGCACCTTTACGATTTACGAGCCCCGTATTGACGAGCTCGTTTCACATATGGATCCCCAAACTGCGCTTATGGCTCTCTATTTCAGTAGGATATTTTTCGTAGATTTCATACAGTTTGAGTTGAAGACTCAGAACTTTGGAAGGGCGTTTCTAATATCTTCCAATTTGCTTCAAGAGTAAACAAACCCATTTCGTAAATTTCAAACATTTTGCGTATGTTCTGCCAGTTCATAAATGCCAAAATTGTTAATCTGCTTCGAAATAACAGCGGGTTCAAATTTCGAATGCAGCACTTGCAGCACGAAGAATGATTGCACCCACATATAGCGCATAAACTAAGCGAGATGCCGAAACTGCAAAAACAGATTTCGACATAATAACAACACACCGTTGAAGTGAAATGAAGTTTAGATGACTATACAATAACATGAAGTCTACAATAAATATTTGTCATCAAAACATTTTAATCAATTTGATATGAGTGACTTGAGTACGAAACACAATTTTCGATTTTCCATTTGACATTTCAGAGCATTTCGTTTGTATTAGTTTGCCATTACTAAATAATACAGTTTATTGCTATTATTTGCCGCCACCTCTTCCCACCACTTGCCTTCATATAATCTTTGGAAGAAAATATATAAATAGATATAATGATATATCGATATGACGTAAATGTTAAATATTCGAAATGAAGTCATTCATTTAAGTCTTCCTTTAAAGTAGGGGGTGTAATGCCACGCATTGAGTTCATAATTCCGTCAATCTTTTACGCGTGTAGGGTTGTACTAAGACATGGTCGTCGTCGCCGTCAAGGGAGCGAGAAGTCGATATTTTAATAGGAAAGGGAAAATTGATTTTCTTGTGGTGAATTGAATGTTTTATTAATGACTGGCTATTGGCTGTAGTAGTTGTTACATTGGCAGTTATTGATGAATTGGCATTTAAGTGAAATTATTGAAATGTAGTTTAATTTTCATATATATTTACAACATGGCATGAAGTGTTTTATGGCTCTAGTTTGAAGGTTGAAATGCTGGCAAATTTATGATTTAGTATAATCTGATGTGTAGTGACAGCAATGAAATCTGAATTTGAAATGGTTAATAAAATTGTTATAATTTATTTGATTTTTATGGCTCAATAATATACGAGTACGAATTATCAACAAATTAGTGTTGCCTAAATGGCGGCAATATAGTTGCTTGACTAATATGAAAATCACTTTCACGTTGTAATAGTAAGTTAAAATTTCACCACTGTAATGTAGTTTTGTCGAGGGATGAGGTAAGCTCAGTCACGTCCACAGTTTTTGGATAGGATCCACCAATTCATACGAAATAAGCACAGAATAGTTTACCCTTTTTGATGGTTCCAATTCAGATTATTTATTAATCCTTAGTTTACAAAATACTTTGATTTACAGAAATAATATCAATGGATTCAGTCGTTGAGAACACTTCTCTTTGCTTGAGAACACTCGTCTGGGTTTGACACTCGTCTTTCCGGGTGTACTTTTCTTGGCTTAACAATACTATTGTGGACTGGTCAATTTGAAGATGATCGGTAACTTAGCATATTGCACACGCGATTATGCGGATTTGCTGCGTAGATCGGAATCGGATGTGCATGTTAGTGGCTCGGTATGTGCGTTACATGTCCGGTGATAACGATTCGGGATCGGTTATCGTTGAATGGATTGCATGGGGACAGTAAGCCGAAGTCTCTGTGTAAGAACAGTAAGCCGAAACCTCTGTGTAGGAAAAGAAAGCCGAAGCCTCTGTGTAGGAAAGGTAAGCTGAAGCTTATTTGTATTAACAGTAAGTCGAAGCCTCTGTGTGGGAAGAGTAAACCTAAAGCCTCTGTGTAAGAACAGGAGGCCAAAGCTTCTGTGTAAGAACAGGAGGCCAAAGATTCTGAGTAAGAACAGTAAGCCAAAGCTGCTGAGTAGAATATATTTACATGGTCTTCATAAAGACAGGTCCCAAAAGAGCCACTGTTGTTTTTTGAAGAACTTGAGCCCGACAAACAAAGCCTCTGTGTAAGAACAGTTAGCTGAAGGCTCTGTGTAGGAAATATAAGCCGAAACTTGTGCTTAGGAACTAGAAGTCGAATTCTCTTTGTGGGAGCAGTTATCCGAAGCCTCTGTGTAAAATATATTTCCACCACCTCCATAAAGACAGATCCCAAAAGAGTCACTGTAGTTCATTGCAGAACTAGAGCCCGAGAGTCGAAGCCTCTGTATAGGAAAGGTAAGCCAAGATTCTGTGTTGAAAATGTAAGCCAAAGCCTCTGTGAAGGAACAATATGCCGAAGACTTTATGCCTATACACCGTCTTCATAAACGCAGATCTCTCAGGCTCTAGTTCTGCAAAGAAAATCAATGACTCTTTCTGTTGTTCTTTGCAGAACCCTTGCCCGAGAGCCGAAGCCTCTGTTTATGAACAGTAAGGCAAAGCCGCTGTTTAGGAAAGGTTACCCGAAGTTTCTTTATAGGTACAGTAAGTCGATGTCTATATGTAGGAATAAGAAGCCGAAGACTCTGTGTGGTAGCAGTGAGCTGAAACAGTTGTGTAGTAAACCGAAGCCTCTGTGTATGAACTGTAAGGAGAAGCCTTTTTGTAGGAAAGGTTACCCGAAGCTTCTGTATAGGAACAGTAAGCCGAAACCTTTGTGTAGGAAAAAGAAGTCAAGAGGTTTGTGTGTGGGAGCAGTAAGACGAAACCTTTGTGTAGGAACAGTAAGCCGAAGCCTCTATGTAGAATATATTTACACAGAATATATTTTCCCAAAAGAGTCACTGTTGTTCTTTGCAGGGCTAGAGTCCGATATAGAATGCAATGATCTTATAGGGTCGAGCGCTCGGCAGCGACTGACTAGCGAGACTAGTCAAATTTATCCTTAACTACAATAGCTGTATTGACGCGAATGAGAATTGCGTCAAATCACTCATTCTTGAGTGGCCACTGAAACTAGTTCGCTGTACACAACGTCCACAGAGCTTGTGTATTTGTCAGTGAGTGTGATTATTCGTGGTGTTTGATGTGAGCGATTGACGCTGTGTATATATTGGTGACGAGTAGGTCAGAGAGTATGAGGGTGTGAATGGTGGTGAGTGCATAGAATATACGTTTCCTTAAATTATGTATGGGCGGATTTTTCTTTCGGAGAAGTATTTTTGAGATACCCCTGTGTTATAGCCTCAGTTTTGGCTTTTACTTGACTGGTAAAACTGCCAGAATTGTAAATTCTGGTCGCTCAATCTCCCTTAATTGCCACAGCCCTTTTTACTGCTTAAATACGCCCGCTTCTCTTTTCCCAATCTTATGCAGCTACGTCGTAGCCTATATTGTACCAGGCGACAGCTTTCCCATAGTAGCAGCGTTCTTTCTTGCAGCTGCCTTGCAACATATTAACTCACTGAGTTTAGACACAGAAAGCGCATTGCTTACTGATTGTGAGCAGGTCTATGGTCCTCTATATCCCTTCATGGTATAAATGAATATTAAACTTTCAAATTGCTAAGAATTTAGTCCGATTTCTCTCGATGCGAATCTGGGCTCTTTAAACCATTAACAAACTCCATTAAACAAGTGTTTTTTGAAATTTAACTTTAAATTTTTGAAAATGTTCTCTTATTCTTATAATATAATCGCCAAAGAGTAAAAGAAGGAATTCATCAAGAAAATACGAACACAAATGTCCTTTAAATAACAATACGGATTTCATTTTTACTTCTACAGAATTGGTCACATTGCAAATGGCACGTGTCAGACGGAACAGTTTTCAGTTGTTTATTTATTTCAAACAAAAGGCAAAGAAAAGTAAAGAACTCGTACGAACAAACAAACAAAATAATAATAGGCTATATGAAAAAAGTAAACACAAACAAAATCCTAAAAGTAGCCAAGTTTTTTTTCGAAGGCTTTAGCCGAATTAAGTTTAAACGTTTCAGGCATCAGTGCAAAGACAAAACCAACCTTATAAACACTAACATGTACGTCATGGAATACAACGCTTTTCTTCTGTTACCGTAGAAAATAAGTCAAAGCCAATCTTAAATGCATTAATGTCAATGTCGTCTATGAAACTAAAATAAACATTTTCCTATTCTTTCCCAAACTATTGACACCTTAAACATTTGTGTCAACCCACAGACACACACAAAGAATTTACACAATGACCCGAGCACAAGCAGAAACCAACAAAAAAAAAATAGACACACACACAAAAACAACGCCCAGGATCTTGTTTATTAGAAATGTCAACATTGGTAAACAGTTTTTGTTATACTCTTGTGTGAAAGGCATTTCTACATGGAACACAGTGGGTTGGAGGTAATTTTATGTGGTTACCGGTAGATATAAAAATGTTGTATGTGGCTGTCTGACTGATTTACAATCGTCCTGCGGCTACACACGTGAAACACTTTAAATTTGTGTGTATGAAGTCTTTAACTGAGGCATAGGGAGATGTTTTGAATTTGTGATATTAAGTAGATGAGTAGGTAATTTTTCAATACAAATTTTAGTATAATTTTTGACGGGTTCAAGAGCAGTTTTTGGATTTTGGTGTAGAAAGATTTGATAATAAGTGCTCAAGAGAATTTACGGCAAATGGGCATTTCCAGAGAAAGTGCCGCCCTATGTCACATCATGTCACCCTCGTTAATTGATGATAGTTTGGGACCATGTGGTTCGATTGTTTCATATTCTTTTCCTAAATACAGAATGTAAGTAACTAAATATTTAGTAAAAGAAAAGAAGACAATCAAACCAATTTATCCTACGATATAAGTAGTAATTGACGAGTGTGACGTGATGCGACAAAAGGTTGACCTTTCTGTGGAAATGCCCATATGTGAAAAAGTGATCCTCTTTTGTTTCTTTTTTTTACGTACATAGAACATTTCCCGATTATGTAGATTATTGGAACGAAGTTCCTTATTGCAGGTTGCGGGATGGGGGCTGAATGAAGACAATTTAAACATCTTTTGTTTTAACACTATTTTGCTACATCCCACTATTATCAACTATATTGTGTACTTTCGTTTTGGTTTAGGTCTAGACTAAAATTTATAGAAAGTTTATTGTCCAATGGAAAATTTTCTAGGTAGAGCCTGTAACCAATTTTAGTATAGTAATGTAAATTTTCTCAAAAAAATACCTATTCACGTTCTTAATCAAAGTACATTTTCTTACAAGAACACCTTATCTTAAAGACACCTTTTCGTAAATAAAGTAATTTTTCTTGCAAATAGCATATTTTCTTAAAAAAATATATTTTTTTAAAATAAGTACCTTTACTTAAAAAAGTTAATTTTTTTACAACAAATTGCCTTTTCTTAAAAGACTACCTTTTCTATAAAGAGTACTTAAAGAGTGTTTTTTGACAAAAATAACTTTTCTGGAGGTAAGTACCTACTCTTAAAAATTAAACTATTCTTGAAAAAAGGACCAGTTCTAAAAAAAATCCCATTTCAAGAAAAAAAAATTTTGTCTTACAAAAAGTACCTTGTTTTAAAAAATTAATTTTTCTTAAAAATTTTTTTTTTTCAATTAATACATTTTCTTACAAGCAATTGCATTTTCATAAAAACTACCTTTTCTTTAAAGAGTACCTTTTTTGTGAAACAAAATAAATTTTCTTGAGATAAGTACCTACTCTTAAAAATTTACCTATTCTTGAGAAAAAGGACCAATTCTTAGCAAAATCCCATTTCTTAAAAAAAAACATTTTCATACAAAAAGTACCTTTCTCAAAAAAGTACCTTTTTTTAAAAAACCTTACCTTTTCTTAAAAAAAGTACCTTTCTTAAAAAATTTTTTTTTTTTAAATAAGTACCTTTTCTTATAAAATACATTTTCTTACAAAACTATTGCATTTTCTTAACACTACCTTCTCTTTATAGAGTAAATTTTTTGTGAAACAAAATAACTTTTCTTTAGGTAAGTATATATACTTTTAAAAATTTACCTATTTTTGAAAAAAATACCAATTCAAAAAAAATCCCATATCTTAAAACAAAACATTTTCTTCAAAAAATACCTTCTTTTAAAAAAAATAAATTTTCTTACAAAAATTCCTTTTCTTAAAAGGAACTTTTCTTAAAAATAAAATAATACCTTTTCTTGAAAAAACATAACCTTTTCCTAAGAAGAGTACCACTTCTTTAAAGAGTACATGTTTTTTAAAAAAAATACTTCTTTGTAAAACTAATTCATCCTCTTATGGCATTTTCTTACAGAAAGTACTTCTTCTTAAAAATAGTACATTTTCTTAAAAAAACAGTAGCTTTTATTAAAAGAAGTACCTCTCTTTAAAAAAATTAAATTTTTGGGAAAATAAAATACATATTCTTGCAAAATGGACCTAAAAATATACTTTTTTAAAGAAATACATTCTATAAAAAAAATTCATTCAAAAAGTTTATCATTTTACAAAAAGTATATTGTTTTAATAAGTGGCCGTCGGTGGTGCAATGGTTAGTGTGCGCGGCCCTGGTACATGAGATCCTGGGTTCGAACCCGGCTCTGACCACCTTCAAATTTTCTTTCGGCGGCAGTCACCTCGCATAGTGACGGCGACACTATCGAGTATCTAGCCATGAAAAAGCTTCTCAAATTACCGTTCGGAATCGGTGTAAAACTGTAGGTCCCAATCAGTGAGTGAAAACTGGAAAGCGCACAGCTCCGTGATTGTGAGAAGTTCTCCCCAGTCCCTTTATGGGATGTAATGGGAAACCATTTATTTATTTTTATATTGTTTTAAAGATCCGTTTAAATTATCGTATTTTTCAACGGGCGCCTTAGACGTTTTGGAACTAACTAGTACATAATACATAGCTAAAGGAACTTCATTCCCACCGGTTGTTCCCTGACACCTCATGTAATATTTTGTCCTTTTTTAGGAAATGTGAGGAAATCCATAATGAAGAATCTTTTGTGGACTAATATCTTCCCAAAAATGTGGAAAATTAAAATTTACTAAGAGTTTGCAGCAACTACAGTTGATAGGAAAATCATTACTCACCGATAACAGCTCACAGTTCTCCCTAAAGATGTTTATCTAAAATGTATTTTAAATTTTAAATTATAATTGAACAATCCGAAAACTAAAACTCGGGAATGGGCACGACAAAAGAAGATGACTATAGTTTCAATGAATGCAAATCATCGACTTTTTGAATAACTTTAAAGATATAACATATAACCACAAAGGACACCTCACTCTAAGTCAGCTCCATCCTTTTTTCACAAAACTACTTTCCTTACCACAGTGCGAAATTCTATTGTTAATCTCTTCCATATTCTGTTACACTCTATTTCCTTTTCCACGAATCTATGTTGTCTTTGGTGACAAGACCTTTCACATTTCCGTTCCCGGTAAACCCTATAGTAACTTCTTTGCGGAGTGTGTCACCTCCATTTGCCCTGACTGAAAGTTCATCTTAAATTTAAGTTTGATTAGAACCTTTAGACATTTTCATCATCTACGTCGCTCCATGATAATGGAAATGTTAAATTTCTTCACCTTTTTGTCTTCTCTCTTCTTCACTTTTATTCCAAAGTTTGCCCATTGATTGTTGATAGATTTAAAAGGTGGGTTATAGAGATGCGTAGTTTGTAGCTTCTGCTTTCATTTCATATTTAGGAATGGGTACGCGTAGAACAACGACTAAATTGCCAGTTTCGATATGTAGAGGAATGCCTGTGTTTTATTTGCCATGAGTGGTGGAGTGATGGGAGTTATATTTGTTTTATTTCCTACAAGAAGACATCACTTAAATAAATTGGTTGTCATCAGTTTTTGGGATCTTAGTTTCATAGTACATTGGAATTTGTTTTCCTTCATTTTTACATCGTTGCCAGATAAGAGATGCTATCATTTTGATTTTGGTCTGAATAGAGGCGTTTTCTTATATGTTTTTGTGTTCCGAAAGTGTTGCTACACATAATCAGCATTATTTATTGTATGATATCGATATTAAGTTGTTGCTTTTGTTTTATTTGTTTATATTGACACATATTTATCTGTTTACCTGGAAAACGATGAAGACTAATTGATAACGGCGTTGTTGGTGCTTAAGGTTAAATGTGATTTCCAATTAAAGATACGTATGATTTTACGATATAAAAAAAGAATGGTTCCCATTACATCCCAAAAAGGAACAGGAGAGAGCTTCTCACAACCCAGTGAGCTGTGCGCTTTCTAGTTTTAAACTTACTGATTGGTGCCTACAATTTTACACTGCTTCCGAACAGATTTTGAGAAACTTTATGCAAGGTGAAGATAAAATTGTAGATTTCTATTAATTTTATCCTTTAGATCTCCAAGAACAAATCAAAAAACTTGTGCCGAAATATCTTTTTAACGTTGCACTATTAATTGCTAACGAAGCAATGCTATTTTTGGAACGAAGCTCCTTATCGCACGTTGCGAAATGGGGGCTAAATGAAAAAATTTTAAACAACTTTTTTATAAATACTTTATTACAACCCATTACACCATGTTACACACATTCTGTCCTATGAACCAAATTTACTTTTTCGGAAAGGGGATAAAAAATAAAAATACAAGTGTATCGGCGATTTTCATGTACACGTCAGAATTTTTTTTTTTTTAAGTTTGAAGTATAAAGCTCGTAGCGGCCTGTGTGAAAGCCTTTGGACCGATTTTTAACCCTTTTTCAGTGATCCAATCGAGCTGATTTTTTGCAGGCAGCCTCGTGGAAATGTCTGTATCACGTCAAATTTTTTAAAAAATAGATTTTTTATCAATTCTCAGATTTTCCTAAATTAGCTTTTTTTTTAAATGGTTATCGTTTGTTTTTTTAAGGTTTCAGTTCGTTGAAAAAACAATTTTTTTTTATTACTTTTGTTTTATAAAAATAAAGAATTGTTACATTAAAAATTTTAATGTTTTTAAAGAAATGTAGGCCTTTTATTTTTGCGGTTGTAAGCATTTGCTTCAGTATCGCGACAAATAGACCAACAGTATTCGCCAAGCATATGCGTAATGTCTTTTCCTTTAAAGTGCTTTTCAATAGCCGCAATGTCCTGATGGAACCTTTCGCCATGCTCATCGCTACAAGCTCCTAAATCATCAGGGAAAAAATCTAAATGATTGTGAAGAAAATGGATCTTTAGCGACATTAATATGCCCATTTCGCCATATGCCGAAACCATTTCTGCTACAATATTTCTATAATTGGCAGCTCGTTTGTTGCCAAGAAACTGCTCAATAACGGCAACTGTACCTTTCCATGCACGTTGTTCGATAGCATTTAATTTTGATGAAAATTCAGAACTTGCAATTATTTTTTTTATCTGCGGACCATTGAAAACACCTTAAATCAAAAAAAATCATTAAAAAACATAAAGTTACTGAATGACTTCTTAAAAAAAAAATACCTGCATGAATCTTTGCGCCGCTCAATTTCGGAAAAATTTTGCGCAAAGTTGCAATGGCCATCACGATCCAGTTTTTTAACAAAATTTGATACGAGACCGAGCTTAATGTGTAGTGGAGGCAAAATGATTTGAGACGGCTGCACCAATGGTAGATTCTCTATACTTTCTACGCCTACTTTGTAGCATGTTCGCGGCTTCCACTTAAATTCAGTGTAATGCTCATCTCTTTTTCGACCTTCCCATGTACACAAAAAGCACTGGTGGGTTGGAAATCCACGCTTAACACCCATGAGTAAACCGACCACTTTCAGATAGCAGCATATTTTCCAATTATGCTCTTTGTACTTTATCAGCTGTAATATTAATTCCATGCCTTCCTATGTTTCCTTGAGGTTTGTGGCATATGCGATCGGGACAGATGGATGTATGTTACCGATATGAAGCAGCACGACTTTAAGGCTGTTGACCGATGCATCGATGAAAAGTCGCCAGTCCTCTGAAATATGAGGGTAATCAATTTTTGCAAACATCAAATCAATATCATAACAATAAGCTAGGTTTTTTCCCGATCTTCGTGCAATTTAAAAAATTCGTCATATGGAATAGTGGTACCTCGACCACGAGCGGCTGTTATTTTAAAATCAGCCGCCACTATATTCCACTGCTTAGAGCGTGATGCAAAGAGTTCTGCTGTTCTCCTCGACAAATTTCCGTCTCGTACGAGGTCACTGAAGTCGGCTTGCGTTATTAAATGCAGCATTGCAGTCCCAATTTCACTGGGTGTTGCCACAAATTCCGATACTTGTGGACTCTCGCATCTCGCATTCGATGCAAGAAAAGTTGATAGCAGTGTTGGTACAACTGTTGATTCTGCATCGCTTATTTCGGGAACATTATCAAAAATCTCCACTGAAGCCGCTACACGCTCTTCTGGTGAGTATAGAACTGCTGGAATTAACGATTCTACATTAGCGTAGCGACTTTTGTTGCGGTGAATGTATTGGTACCCTTTTGTTTGAGCAAAATTTACACAAAAGTAGCACAATTCATTGCAGTGCTCCGTGCGTGGTAGCCAAATTGTTGGTACAGCGTACTTTATTGTTGACCTTCCATCAGTAAACTTGCACAAATTTCTATAGCAATAGTCGCTCACGACTTCAGGAGTATACCACAAGTAAGGATCATAAGCAGTCTTAAATATTTTCTGAAACGAATTCACCACTGTTTTAGTAATATTTTTGAAATTTTTACTTGGTGCGAATAAGCCACAAACGTAACAAAAGTTATTTCGCGTCGGACACTGCTTTTTTTTCAGATGAAATATATACAAATACGTTTTCGCACAACAGAACTTAAAACAATTTTGCAATTCCTTATTTCATCTGTCAGACCAGTTGTTAGTGTTGTAAAAGTCAAAAACTGTTTAGTGTTAGAAGGTTACTATTGATTAACTACAACTATATCGAGTAGGATGGGTCAAAAAACATTTTTTTTTTCGTAACGCTTAAGTAGTTTAAAAATTTGAAGTCCCTTCAAGTTATGCTAAGAAAAGTGAAAAAAATATTTTTTTTTTCAAATATAATAAAAATTGGGGAAAATCTGAGAATTGATAAAAATTGGTTTTAAAAAATTTGACGTGATAAAGTCATTTCCACGAGTCTGCCTGCAAAAAATCATCTCGATTGGATCACTGAAAAAGGGTTAAAACTCGGTCCAAACTCTTTCACACACGCCACTACGAGCTTTATACTTCAAACTTAAAAAAAAAAAATTCTGACGTGTACATGATAATCGACGATACACATGTATTTTTATTTTTTCCCCTCTTTCCGAATATGTGCATTTGGTTCATAGGACAGAAAAAAATCTATTTTTTGTAACACCGTGTTATTTTTGGTTTGGTTTTTGTTTAAAGGGAAGTTGTCTAGGTGGAGCCTGTGTGTTACATATTGTAGTTTTGAACCCAATAAAGAGTAAATTTAGAAAAGCCAAAGTGCAAGACGGGCAAATCCATGAAACACAACCCTAAGAATGAAATTACATTTGGCAGCACACTTACTCTTTCACTCGTACTTTTGGTTTGTGTCCAGACTAACATATTTTTTGTTTAATGGGAAATTTTCTAGGTGGGGCCTGTTTATTTCATATTGTAGTTTGAATCGAATAAAAAGTAAATTTAGAAAAGCCAAAGTGAAAGAAGTTTTAAAAAAAATATTTTCTTATATAAGTGCGTTTTCTTAAAAAAAGTATTCTTAAACAAAGCACCTTTACTTAACAAAATACCTAATCTTAAAGAAGTAACTTTGCTTAAAAAGGTAAATTTCCTTACACAAGGTACCTTTTCTAAAAAAACGTAATTTTTTAAATACGTACCTTCTCTTAAACAAGTCCTTTGTCTTACAACAAATTGCCTTTTCTTAATATACTACAATTTCTTTAAAGAGTACCTTTTTTGCAAAATAAAAGAACTTTCCTTGAGATAAGTACCTACTCTTAAAAGTATACGTGTTCCTTCGTAAAAAAAAGCTTTTCTTCGAAAAAAATACCTTCTCTTACAAAAATTACCTTTTCTTACAAAAATTCCTTTTCATAAAAGTACCATTTCTTAAAAATAAAACAATACATTTTCTTTTCTTTTCTTGAGATAAGTAGCCTTCCTGAAAATAAGTAAATTTTCTTAAAAAAATAACCCTATCCTAAAAAGAGTACTAACGGGTCCGCCATCTAACGTTTTTTTCTTCAACTAGTGCTTATTTCGTGAATGGTAACACGTAGCTCATGTCTAATTTGACAGATAATTAGATTTATCCTTCCGCTGAACGAATATGGTTGTCCATACGCTTGAACAACGCTGGGAAATATTGCGACAATACTTTGAAAATCATGGTAATGTTGCAGAATGTGTGCGAAAATTGCATACGGATTTTGGAAGAAGAGAAACACCGTCAGCTCCGTACGTTCGTTATCTTGTGAAAAAAGTGAAAGAAACTGGCATCCTCATCGATAAACCAAAGCGTGAAAAGCCAAAAATAGTGCGTGATAAGATAAGTGTTACGCCGATAAGCCAGAGACAATTGACGCTTTAACCCTAGTGAGATAACTTACGTCTCTGAGACGTATGACAAATAAACATTTATTTATTTCTTTGATTTTTAAAGGGCATACTGTTCGTAGGTTTTGCAGTTTAGAATTTGAGGGCTGTTCTTTAGATAGCATGTTTTTATAGAGCAAGACTTAATTTTATTAATTTGAAATAATGTTATCTTTCTAGGGTTAAAGGACAATATTCGTGAAGCCTTTGGTGAAATACAGCTGCACACAATCGATAATGTGCTTAAAAATTGCACCGATCGTGTAGGCTACTGCATGGCCAGCCGAGGCAGCCATTTGAATGAAATTATTTTCCATTATTAATTGTACTTTCAAATAAAAAAAGAAATTTGAGAAAATATTCAGTAGTTTTTTTTTTATAAAATTTTCAAAAAAAAAAGTTATTTGGCGGATCCCTTAGTTACTTCTTTAAAAAGTACCTGTTCTTAAAAAAAGTATTTCTTTCTAAAAAAATTCATACTCTTAGGCTTTTTCTTACATAAAATCATTAGCTTTTAATAAAAGTCGGCCGCTGGTGGTGCAGTGGTAGTGTGCGCGGCTCGTGTGCATGAGAACGTGGGTTCAATCCCTGCTCTGACCACCTTAAATTTCTTTCGACGGCGGTCACCCCGCTTAGTGACGGCGACACTATCGAGTTTTGAGCCATGAAAAAGCTTCTCAAAATACCGTTCGGAACCGGTGTAAAACTGTAGGACCCAATCAGTGAGTGTAAAACTAGAACGAACACAGATCACTGGTTTGTGAGAAGCTCTGCTTAATCCTTTCACGGGATGAAACGGGCAATCATTTATTTATTTTTTAATTTAATAAAAGAAGTACGTCTCATCAGCGAAAGGAAAGAATATAATATGTACATATTCTTACAAAAGGGACCTAAAAATATACTTTTATTTCAAAAAAAATACATTCAACAAATAAAAAATTTCTTAACAAAAGTTTATCATTTTACAAAGAGTATATTTTCTTAAACATCAATTTAAATTATAGTATTTTTCAACAGACGCGTTAGGCGTGTTGGAACTAACTAATACATAATACATAGCGAAATGAACTTCATTCCAACCGGGTGTCCCCTGACACCTCATGTAGTTCTTTAATTACAATAATAATAATTGTAGACCCTTCATTTACAATATCATGTGGATACCACAAGTAGTCTGGGTGCCGCGGTATACACCCTTATTCACACTTTTTTCAGATTCGATTTCAGACTGGGCGTATCCGTAGTGAAAAAAGTCGGTTTTCATATGGACGTATCCGTAGTGAAAAAATTTGTTATCATATGAAAATTTCTGGGGAGGATGAGCGGACATATCTGAAAAATGACGGGCTGGCATCGGTCATAGGGATACAATAAGTAGTCCGGGAGCTCCGGTATACAATCCTATCCCCACTTTTTCCACATTTGATTTCAAAGTGGGCGTATCCGCAGTGAAAAAATTCAGTTTCAATAAAGACAGCGACGATAAAAAGTATTGAATTTTATACAGAACTTATTGCACTCTCTTTCCGCTCTCATGTTGGGCGTCTGAGTAAAAGAGCATAAACGAGTCATATGTTCCCTATAGATTTTTTAAATATAAATGCACCATTTCGACAATGTTATTACATAAAACAATGCAAAAAGCATACGTGTTTCTGTAAGAGAATTGTTGGCTCCTTGAGTCATCAAAATAATTAAAAACACTTTTGTTTAAATTATTAAAAATCTAAAATAATTATGTTTTTTAAACAGATATAAAGACAAGTCAATAAGTTTGAAGACAGGTCACTGTGTAAGTTAAAACGGTTTTAGCAGCACGGCAATTAAGCTATTATCCAACAGGTCACTGTCTATTACGTTAAAGATATTGGTAGCAGAACGGCAGTTTGATAAATTATCTACGTTGACTTCTGTTACTTGACTGATGTCCAACGATTGTTGTTTGGAATGCAAAAGGACCAGAAAGTAAATCATTTCATTTACTTTGAAATTTCCAAAAATTGCAACATCCAAATTTCCACAAACAACAATCATTGTGCACCAAAAAATACATAGGATCAGCTGACAGAATAAATAAAGTTCAATAACTACATAGGCAATAGACAATGCAAACGTGTTTACGTACGTACATACGTAGGCATGCATCGACGGACAGAACAACCAACTGATGGTTGGGACCGACAAAACAACAACAACAGCACCAGTTAGCGGACCGACGATTGATGAAGACAAGACACCAGCAGTAAGCGGACCGAAAATAAGTAGTAAACAACATTGCATGATGTTTTAGTTGTGATGTCATAAAAGAACATTTGCATGGTAGGGTGACCCGCAATATTAACATTTTATAAGGAATTAAATTATAAAGCAAATTAATGGCAAGAGATGAAAAAAAAATCCAATGAGTGTTCGAACTCACGGGCGATGTGTTAACACCTTTTTGCTACACGGTACCTGTTCGATTTCTATGAACACATTCGTAAATGTTACATTGGAAAATAGAAAACAGCGTTCAATCATATGATGACGTTACAGTTAAATAATATTAATACTTAAAATTATTTAAAGACCCAGTGCAAGCACATGTGTCATTATTTTCTTGCTCAATACTTTTTGTTTTATTCCCACAAAAGTCAAAGAATGCAAAGCAACAGACACTTGTACATACATACATACATTGTTATATTCGTACGATATAACCGAAGATCAACATAAAATACTTTTTTAATATTACTCCAAATTAATACTCCAAATTAAAACACTTAAATCTCGGCTCGCCGATATCGGATCGCCTTAATTTTTGGCCTAAACTCTCCGTCGAAACCCGCACTAGCTTTTTAATCCAAAAATTAATAAAATCGGCTATGAATTTCCGGAGAAAATCGCGTGGGAAAATTATATGAAAATCGCCCAATAATCACTTTCGATACCGACTGCCAAGCAACGAACACACAAACGATGATTTACTCTTACAAACCTAACACTTGCGTATGTATTAGTTTTATAGTTTACTGCCCTAGAGGCGCGCGTATAGATGTTAACACATCAAAAAATTTAGTAAATTATAGAAAATAAAATATAATACGAATAAATTAACTAAATCACAAAAATAAATCTCCAAGAGTTTCAAAAGGCATCAATGTTTCACATCAATATTATGAATGGACCAAGTTATGACAAAAAGAGAGTAATTCATTTTGAATCAGTCGCCACATGTCGCCAGTGCCTTTGAGTCATACAATTCACACATTCAATACTCTTTCGCGACGACCTGCTTGTTTGTTCGCTGCCACTACATCAATAACTTCATACTTGTTTTCTGGCAGAGACTATTGCTGTACAACAATCACGTATGTGATGCTATCGCTGTGTGTTGTTAGCATGTGTTTGCCTTACCCGTGCCTATAGATGTTAACACATCAATATTCAAAATGGTTGGTGTCTTTGGTAGTTGTAAACGTTTATAACTTCACTCACTTAAAATTTGATGGGTTCAGATATAAATAATGTCCTAACTCTTTGTGTATTTTGTCGGTGTTAATAAACATTCATTTTAACAATCTTCATTTTAAGGAGCTTTAAGTGTCGAAAACATTGAAATAAATCCATATGGAGTTTAAACAAAAAACAGTTAAAAATTTCGGCACATCCTTAATTATTCTAACTACTGTGGGTACATAGAAGATGCTGTTTATAGTAGATTTCAATATTTCCCTCACATTTTGTAATTTAAGATATTTTTATATCAATTGTCTGATTACCAACCGCGAAACCTTTGTGGTCCGGCAAACGAATAAAAAATAAAAAAGTTTAAATAATTTTGTTACCTGAAGTTTACACTCGAACACTTGACCTTTCCTTTCCCTGCCTAAGATAATTTTCTTAAGATATAAAACAAAAAGTATTTTTTTTTTTTAATTTTTGGTTTGAGGGAAGATATTTTAATTTCCTCTCTGCCAGAATAAAACGCACGTTGTACAATTTGTTGTTTCCCAACATTATTTTAATTGCCGTGGCTTATAGTCAGACCATTTTCTCTTCTTTTCATTTCCTCTTCTTTTGATATCTTATGTTGTTGCTTTGTTTCCACTTGTATTAGCTGTTTATCAAAAACACCTTTTAAATCGTTCTTTTCTTCATTTAATTTTCTTTATTTTTTCCGTTTTAGGTGTAAAAGAAAATTATTTTCACATCTTTTTTAACCTCTGATTGTGTATGTAGTGAAATATGAATAATTATGCAGGACACCAAATACTTTCATTTAAGCCCTGCCACTAAGGAAAGTGTGAAGGACCCAGATTTTAATTGTGTAAAATTCACTCGTTCAGAACCGTTTCTGCTTGAGGGGAGAAAAACATAAAACAAAAGGATTTTATGCATAATTAATAATTATAAGTAGTCCCGTTTGGGAAACATCAAGACAACCTTAAGGTTATTGTTTATATATTTTAGTTAACAGAATAATAATATAATATGTTGAAAATAAAAAAACTAAATGTGGAAAATTGCAAAAATTGCAGACAGTTTTCAATTCTGACCTCAAGCCAAACAAAACCAGCATAATATTATATTTTGGAATTTTAACCGTCAGCTAGTAGTTTGTTCTTACAACTCCGATGTTAGTTTCCGATTGTTGAGCAGACGAAGTGGTGATGCCTGTTGGTGGAAAATATGCAATGAATATTCTCAGAAAAAGTTCAACTGGGTACCACTAATATAATTGAATGTAATCCCAGATGAAACTAAAATATGTTATCATTTTTGACCAGCCTCCCTTGATTAGTGCCTAACTTGGACGAAGTTTTATAGCGAAATCTAGTTTGGAATCAAATAATCCTGAAAAAGGTCTCGCAGATTTTTTGAAAAAAGCTCAGACCTAAGCTCAGGAACACAGGATGTGGAGAAATATTCTAAGGACATTCCTTAACAGAACGTCTCTAGTCTAGTCGGTGTCAATGGGAAACAATTCCAAAAATTAAAGAAATGCAACACGAAGAATCCCAATGAAACCATTAACATAAATAAACAAACTATCCTAATCCTACATGTTGTGCTGTCCCCCTCTGGAATTTTGGAAAATTCAGTACCCTATTCGTGTGTGTGGTTCTCCATGGGGTCTGCGTGCCGAGTTTTCAGTGTAGGCAAGTACTTTTTATTGTCAGTGCATAAATGGGACTTAATTCGTATTCAAAGGGGAACAGGGCAACTTTCCTCGTTTTATTCAATAAATTCAAACAGCACTCGCTTTGGCGGCAGGCTACTAACACCCCTTCTATCCTCCTACCATAACCCCATGCTAATATTTCTCTGGCCAATAGCCCACAGACACAGGACGAAACAGGACGACAGACTATCTGAATCGAACGTAACCATAAATAGAATGCATCATAAATACTGGAGTCAAGCAAGGGACATAGCCCGCATAACCATCGACGGCTACCATAAACAGGATATCTTAGGAGTTTTACCTCGCCCTCGTTCACCTAATTCCAGGTTCCAATTTTAACTTATACCCAATAGTTACTTTGCGGTCTTCAGAATCTAGTTCCTGGCGAGTACTCCTCCCGGTTAATTCCACTAACAAATCTAACTATTGTCTTCTGGTTCTTCCACGTAACCTAGAAAGTATACCCCGTGGCCTCCTGGATCTAGCACTAGCCAGATCCACCACGTATCTTGACAACACCCACATTCTCACCTTAACTTCCTTCAGTTCTATTGTAGTTCTGTGTGTCTTCGTAGACATGTTATACGCCATATCCTGACATTCCATCAAACCAGATTTTTGTTTAGACCCTCTCACTACAGACAACATTAGACGTCACGGAAAGCCTCCGTATAGTTATTATGCCATTTTCGGTCCCTCCCCTTGATCCGGATTATAGGGGTCACCGGACTCTCTGCCGACACGACCTCGTATGCACCCCAACAAATTGAAAAGAATTTGTTGTTTTTCGCTTTACGCCTCACTAGTACCCTATCCACAGTCGAAATTATTAATATTGGATGTCGGTTGAATTCTCAGCAACAAAGGCCACCGCGTGGAGTCAATTGTGAACTTAGAGAACCATTATATTTTCTAGGTTATGGGCGAATGTGTGCGTGCAACAGTTGTCATCCAGCCTGAAGGATAAGATGTATTGGAGGTACTCTGCTAAGATGACAGCTCCAGTGCCAATACCCATAATGGAGATATCAGTAAAACAAAAAATTTCCCGAAAGTGAGGAGGGCAGCCCATCTATTCAGTTGTCTAAATCTGGAGTTCCACTGTCGGTATAGTATGGTCAGGTGCTCAACCTAAGCATCCGTATGAATTAGAAGTATCCATATTAAGGAAAATGTCTATATTCCCTAACTGGACACTCCACTTTGCGGGAACATCTGCAATGAATTGAACAAACCGACGTAAACAAATCTAAGGTGGTTCATAAGGACATCGAAATGATGGAACTTTTTGGATTTCATACCCTCAGACAATACACCCATCCAAAGACACCAGACCCACACTGAAATACCTGTAGGGAAATAGACGATTGGCCATTTGCTCCGGAACAACCCTAGTCCCGCTCAGCCAATTATTGTAAACTCATCGACAGCTCAGTCTTATCTTTTATTTCAACACCTTTCCATCAATGCAATGCCCTAATTGAAGCATCTTTGGGTAACGGATTGTATAACACTAAAGTAATATGTATAAATCATCAAAAATATATTCTGTATTCCTGGTACTACGAATACCGGACAGCAGTTGAAGCTGCTGCCGAGCGATGATTAAATTGTTGATCCGGATCGACCTTAATCCAGCTCGGCCAATGATTGTGAACTCAACTACAGACGAATCACCCACAAGCTTTCTACTCAGAGTAGATCCCATGGAAGAAGACATTAATAATTGGCTCAGGTGTATTCCAAGAAATGGGTCAAGACATGAATTGCTAATAATAAAGGGTTAGTTTTTGCTGTCTGGGTTTTCAGTGTTATCAACTGTAAGCCGCAATTAAGGGATGCGATCAACCTTTCTGCGGAGAGAACAAGTTTTCAGTGTTACGATTTTGCCTGTTCTTCTTCAAATACGCTGACTGCCGCAACGTTACGGACTTTGGAGCAAGATACCGCTCCATGATCACTGACTTTTTTCCCCAAAAGAGAAGAACTGGACTTAGTTGACATAACGGTGTCATATACCATGAGTTAATTGAGAGGCAAGTTTGCTACAAATCACAAGTTTTGGCGCAATCAAATTTGCCGCCTCATTCGTGCGATTTGACTCCAATAGGGGCACATGAAATCTCACGTCTATAAGGGCAATCCAATCATGATTGCTGCCTTGCTAAAGTGCATTACGCATGTCATTGGTGAGATACTGGCCGAAGTGTTGGAAAATGTGTTCCAAAATTGGACTTTCAGATTAGACCAAGTCAAGCGTAGCCGTAGGCAATATTTGCCGGAAACAATTTGTTAAAAGTACCTGGCAATAACTGGATTATCAATCGAAATACATATTTCATTTACTTGTTACAAATTCTTCAATTTTGAAAACCAAATACCAACAAACTCTCATTGTAACTCATTTTCCTCTAATTCCATTTCTCTCCCGTTACGACATATGCATTAGGCTTGTCCCGATATTCAGTTCCGGATACCTAATTCCAGTTGCTTGTTATAAAAATGGCAGTCAGAGAGATGATCACCTTAGCGAATGGTCCATGTTTTTATTACCAAAATATCTAAATAAAATGGCCACAACGGTTAGGTAATCTATGTAAACGGGAAATCCACTGGATTTCTATAATATTCACCATATTCTATATACTCAATTAGTTGCGAACCAATCGTGTAGAATTGGTCGCAACCGTATTCACTAGACATCAGTACACGACGTATTGAATGACCATTCGAGACATTTCCTTTGTGTAGCGAAGTTGCTGCCACCAAGTACTTCATGGTACTGTCGGCAAAGCATTCGTGTATCAGTGTGTACACAAAACCAAAACACTATGTGAAGCTAAGTAGAACTAGGAGTATTGCCTGCTTGTGTTTTACAGATTCACACACATACATTAGCACTCTTCTTTTCAGAACACTAAAGTGTTTGGTTTCCGAAACTATAGTGCATGTCTTGAACAATCACAAATGTCCATTCAAGACGTCTTGTGTAGATGTCTGGTATACACCAGCAATTCTCTCATATGACAAGGCCCACACGGCTATTGCTATTGCGAAATTTCGATCGAAAGCAACTTGAGCCTTTGTTTTGTCAATTTTTATTGCAATCATCAGAACATCATCTAATATCGATCCCAATGAGGGTGTTTCTTTCACCTAATGGCAACATAACATATGACTTTATCCCGGTCGACGCACTTGATATTGGCGAAGAACGCAGCTGAAGCCGTCGTATATACGTAGTCTAAGTCATGTAAGAAATCTTCGCTCAAAAAAAAATCACATGAGGTGTCAGGGGACACCCGAATGGAACAAAGTTCCTTTCGCGATATATTATGTACTAGTTGGTTCCAACACGCCTACGGCGGCCGTTGAAAAATATGATATTTTAAATCGATCTTTAAAAAATTATACTTTTTATAAAATGATAGACTTTTTTAACAATTTTTTTTTTTATAAAATGTATTTTTTTTAAAAGGTAATTTTTAGGCTCCTTTTGTAAGCCGTCGGTGGTGCAATGGTTAGTGTGCGCGGCTCTTGTACATGAGATCCTGGGTTCGAACCCGGCTCTGACCACCGTCAAATTTTCTTTCGGCGGCGGTCACCTCGCATAGTGACGGCGACACTATCGAGTATTTAGCCATGAAAAAGCTTCTCACATTACCGTTCGGAATCGGTGTAAAACTATAGGTCCCAATCAGTGAGTTAAGATTGGAAAGCGGAAAGCTCAGTGATTGTGAGAAGTTCTCCCCAGTCCCTTCATGGGATGTAATGGGAAACCAGTTATTTTTTAATTTGTAAGAATATGAATGATTTTTTCCCGAAATGGTAATTTTTAAAGAGAGGCACTTCTTTTATTAAAATCAAATGTGTTTTTTAAGAAAAGGTACTATTTTGTTACAAAAAGTACTTTTTTAAGAACACATACTATTTGAAGAAGTGTTACTCTTTTTAGGAAAAGGTTATTTTTTTAAATTTTAACTTATTTTCTTTTACTTATTTTCAGAAAGAATATTTATCTCAAGAAAAGAAAAGTAAAGGCATTATTTTATTTAAAAAAAAATTAATTTTTGAAAGAAAATGTATTTATTTAAGTGAATGTTTTTTTTAAGAAAGGTTCTTTTTTAAGGAATGGGATTTTATTTAGAATCGGTCCTTTTTTCAAGAATGTAAGTGTAGATACTTATCCCAAGAAAAGTTATTTTTTCACTAAAAGGATACTCTTTAAAGAAAGGTAGTTTTATAAGAAATGGAAATTTGTTGTAAGAAATTTTACTTGTTTAATAAAAGGTACTTATTTTTTAAAACAAATAAATTTTTTAAGCAAATGTACTTTTTATAAGAAAATTTATTTTTGTAAGCAAAACTGCTTCTTTAAGATACGTTTTTTTATTTTTAAATGTACTTTGTATATGAATATGAATAGCTTTTTTTTTTAAATTTACTTTTTTTTAGAAAATTAACTTATTTAAGAAAATTCTCTTTATTGAAACTCTTTCTCTTTGGCTTTTCTAAATTTACTTTTTATTGGGTTCAAAACTAAATACAATATACTTCTATACTAAATACTGGTTACAGGCTCCACCTAGACAACTTCCCATTAAACAAGAAATTTGCCAACATATGTGAGACTTCTAGTTAGCCGACACACAAACCAAAGCAAAAGTAAACAACACAGTTGATAACACAGCTCTACAAAAAAAAAAAACAAAATTAATAAGCCGCAAAACTTTGCAGTGGACTTAGGATAATTCGAGCTTGCTGATTTCGAATCTGCAACCAGTTTATACAAATTGGCTCTAGATTTTGCACAATTCGCGATTATATTTTTTACCATTTTTGAAGCTATTGTTTCAATAGAAAAACTAAAATTTAGTAAACCGGTTTTAGATACCAATGAAATTTGTTATTCCTGTGAAAGTACGTTCGATGCCATTATGTATAGAACTCGATTTCTTTTGCATGGCCATCACGGGCACGCTTGCAGAAGTCCAGACGCTGAACCCAATTTTCGACGGTTTTCAAGCATAAATCGGCCGATACTGCTGCAATTTCACGTTCGATATTCGGACGAAGTTCATCAATCGTCGCTGGCTTGTTGGTATAGACCATAGAATTGACGTAGCCTCCCAGGAAATAATCTAACGGCGTCAAATCGCACGGCCGTGGCGGCCAATCGACTGGGCCATTTCGTGAGATAACACGCTCACCAAACTTGGTTTCCAATAAATTGATTGTGGCATCTGCTGTGTGGCTTGTGGTGCCGTCCTGTTGGAACCACATGTCCTCCAAGTCCATATTATTCAATTTCGGTTATTCGGTTATCATTGAACGGTACCGATTCGCATTCACAGTAATGTGCCGGTCTTGGTCATCACGGAAGTAGTACGGCCCAATGACGCCGCTGCCCCATAAACCGCACCAAACCGTAAATTTTTTCGGGATGCAATGATGACTCATGGATTACGTGTGGATTGCTGTCTGACCAATAACGCAAATTTTGCTTATTGAGAAATGAGCCTCATCGCTGAAGATGATTTTCCGATGAAAATCTGAATCATTTTCAAGTTGTTGCTCAGCCCAATTCACGAACATACACCGCGTATGCTGGTCAAGCGGCTTCAGTTCTTGCGTCAATTGTAAGGATGTTGGCCAAGATCTTTTCGCAAAATTCGCCACAACTACGTCACAGAGATGCCCAACGCTTGAGAACGACGTGTGAGAGACACATTTGGGCTTTCTTGAACTGAAGCCTCAGCGGCAGTAATATTCTCGACACTACGGGCACTTCTTTGTCTCACTGGCACGGCAGCATTTTTTGCTGTGCCTGTGGATTCAAATTTTTCCACTAGACGCTCAATTGTTTATCTGGTAGGACGATTATGACGACCATAAATTGGAGGTAGCGCTCTTAAAGTTGAGGCGACTGACTCCCAATTTCGGTAGTAAATTTTAGTTATTTCGACTCGTTGTTGGCTCCTATATCTTTCCGTGATGAAATGGCAAACCTTACTGAAGAGAAATGTCAAAAGAGCGGGAAAAAATATGGCGTCGTTTGCTGCCCCTATCGATTTACTTTTGTAGCGGCTCTGTTGAAAAACCCGTTACTACTGAATTCTTTTTTTTCTAAAAACAACAGCTAGCTATTGATTTTGTTGCAAATTATTGTGATTTTCATAGTATATATCAAAATCACATTATTTTCATTCACATTGAAAATGTGAAATAATTGCACAAACAGCCCGAATGCATTTTGCTACATTTGCGGGGAATATGCTCAAGAAAAGAGAAAGCAAAATATCACCGAGATGGTAAAGCAATTGCACTTGGAGTATTTTGGAATACCGATTACCAATCAATAGAAGCTTTGGGTTCCTCATAAAGTTTGCAAAAATTGCGTAGAATCATTACGACTATGGAAGAATGAAGAAAAACGAAGTTTGAAGTTCGGTGTGCCTATGTAGTGGAGGGAACCGAAAAATCATTATAACGATTGCTATTTCTGTATGGTAAATATAAATGGATTCAATCGATTCAAGAAGACGAAGTGAGAATCTGCTAAGCGGCCTTTACCACATAGCGATGACATTCCAATATTAGTGTCATATGAAGAAGAAATGGAAGCAGTTGGTAGCAGTGAAAGTGAGTATGAAGTAGTTATTGAAAAATTTCACCGATTCTCACAAGAGGAACTCAGCGATTTGATACGTGACCTCAGTCTCTCAAAGGAAGCTGCTGAACTGTTAGCATCCAGACTAAAGTAAAAAAAATTGCTTACAGCCAGAAATTAAAATAACTTTTTATCGGACAAGAGACGAGGGCTTTCTGCCATATTTCAGCGAAGATGAAGATCTTGTGTACTGCAATAATATGTCTGCACTTTTTCGTAAAATGGGAATGGAATTTATTCCAGAGGACTGGCGCCTTTTCATTGACAGCTCTACTAGAAGCTTGAAAAGTGTGTTATTGTACAATGGTAACAGATATGGCTGTATCCCAATTGCTCACTCTACAAAACTTAAGGAACAATACGAAAATGTCAAAAAGGTATTGGAAAAGATCTGCTATCATCAACATCAGTTATCGGTTTGTGTTGATCTAAAAATGGTGAACTTCATGCTTGGGCAACAAATTAACAAAGTGGATATACCAAAAATCCTTGTTTTATCTGGTTGTGGGATAGTAGAGCGAAGCAAGATCACTGGAAACAAGTGACCTGGTCTTTAAGAAAAAGCCTGGTTGTAGGTGCTGCGAACATCATTAATGCGCCCTTGGTGGACAGGGAAAAAATAATTTTACCACCGCTACATATTAAGCTGGGGCTTATGAAACAGTTTGTTAAGGCTTTGGACAAACACGGTAATTGCTTCGCATATATTTGTAAGTCGTTCCCTGGATTAAGTATTGAGAAATTGAAAACTGGAATATTTGATGGCCCTAACATTCGTCAGCTAATCAACGATCCTAATTTTAAAAACGATATGAACAATGTGGAACTGTCAGCATGGTCCAGCTTTGTCGAAGTTGTAAATAACTTTTTAGGTAACCACAAAGCTTACAATTATGAAGAGATTGTTAAGAATATGCTGGTCCACTTTGAAAAACTGGGTGCTAATATCAGCATAAAAGTACACTATCCACATAGCTACTTAGATCGATTTGCATATAATCTGGACGATTTTAGCGAAGAACAAGAAGTGAGGTTCTATCAAGATATAAGAATTATGGAGGAAAGGAATCAAGGCTGATGGGACAGACACATGATGGCCGACTACAGTTGGTCCATTCAGCGTGATTATTCTGACAGTTTCCATAAAAGAAAATCTAATAAACAAATATTTAAATACCTTTTTGTGCATTTTATTACCATTAGGTAAAGAATATAATTTGTATCTTTTTTCAAATTTCATATGAAGAGGCTTATGTTTTTAAAATATATGAATTGTACAGAAAAAATATATTTTTTTTAAGTCGAAATTTAATTACAAAAGGTTCTAAAATTTCATATAATTTGTTTATACAAAATTACATATATACAAATTTTGTACGTTTTCCTTTCAAAATTGGCTTTAATATTTAAAATCGGACTTCTTCTTATATTTAAAATTTTTTTTCTAAAAAAACCTCAAAATTTTTTTCAATTTTGACTTTGAGCGACTATATTTACAAAAGTTTTTGAGATATTTATACACACTTAAATTTAAAAAAATAGGGCAGGCAAGTAGGCTTAAACTGTGTAAAGGGCTTTCTTTCTTGAGGTATGGCTACTAAATTTTAAATTTTTTTTTTTAAATAATCGGTTGAGAAATGCAAAAAAATATAATCGTGAATTGTGCAAAATCTAGAGCCAATTTGAATAAACTACTTGCAGATTCGAAATCAGCACCCTCGAATTATCTTAAATCCACTGCAATATCATTTACCTTTTTTTTTGTAGAGCTGTATAGTAGTGGTTTGTATCATAACAGTGTTAAAACAAAAATTGTTTAGGCTTATGCAGATGTCTGGTTTACACCAGCAAGTTTCTCACTTCAGATGGGCTTTACGAGTTCGAGAGTGTTACATTTGCGATCGAAAGCAAGATACGGCTTTGTGGTGCTGTCACCTGGAGGAATATTCTTACCGTCATCTAATTTTGATTCCATTGTAGATTTTCCCTTCACCTTCTGGCAATAGAACTGATATATAACTTTTTCGAACCACTCGATCTTGGCGAAGAACACATTTGAAACTGTCGGATATGCGTAGTCTGTGTCATGTCAGGAATATCCTCGCTAGCCTACCCAAATCTTTTGGAACTGTGGTTACGATTCTTCATGTAAATCCTTCTGCAATACAAGTCAGTCGCTATTCCCATTCCAAGGCAATGCTAAGTTCATAGCTATGTTGGCGTATATATTTTTTATCATATTTTTCATGCCTCCTATTTTGTAATCATTTTATTTCATTGGTTTAGTAATCATTTCCTCAATACAGTTAGGTACGTTCAGGTCAGGGTTAGTAGATCTCCACGCGACTTAGTTATATGAAAACAATGGATTCTTGGCTAGATAAAGGGGTGCGGCCCTACATCTGAAATATAGGCGACCTGATAAGATACTTTCAGTTGCAATGACCGATATTAATAGCATAGTTCTTGTCATGGCTTAGGCATAAAACTTTAAACCCAAAGCTATTGTAAAAGATTTTCAAAGCAGAATTTCATGGCACTAAATCAGTGGTATACGCGTTGTGACTAAAAGTGTTAAGGTTTAATATTAATATTGGTTGTTACTTTGTTCATATGACGTAGGAATTAAAGGGATTAACATATATTAAATCGCATTTACTGTGTTACAAAATTCGACAGAAAAACTATACCCAAGCTGAATCTTAACCTATACGTCAACTAGAACAACAACCTTACAGTAAACTAGAGTCCTGGCACACGAATAGTGTAGTCACTAATATCAAACAAACAACAACAACAAAATTAAAAGAGAATATTTAATATCCTTATGCTATACACAGCCTCTTACTTAGTAACAATTGAATTAAAATCATTCACTCATTCATTCATTGATAAATTCAATGGAAACTCAATGCTTTCGGATAAAACACATAAGAGTTATAATTGTATTATAAATAATACTATCACTAACCCTAGAATGCCAGTACTCCGAACAGGGGAGAAGTCCTTATCATGCCAAACAATCTCACTTGAATAGCCGAGTGCAAGTAGAGGGAAATGAAAAGGACTTAATGTAAAAAAAACTACATAATAAAGAGAATCATACACAATACAATTTGCATTCATCCTTAGAGAGAGCCAGAAATAAAAAAAGGGAGATAGAAAAGAGAATGACAAGACAACAAAAGCAAGAAAGGAAAAGAAATGCAATAAATAAAAATGTGCGAAGAAAAACAAAAAAGAAATATAACACGGTCGTTCAAAAGATAATAAGTCAATAAAGAACATAAAAAAGATATGCAACACAAATAAAAAAAAATAAGAGTAACAACAGAAAAGGTACATTCATTATTTGTACACAAGCAATGTCTTTTCTTAAGGAACTGAAAGGATCCAAATCAAACTCATACAATCACACCCACCTACATAAAACAAAGGACAAAAGAAAATGAGTGAAGAGGTATAAACACGACGTCCTTTTAGATGCTTTCTTGAGAGTCTAAATGAATAAACATACAAAAAGGATGTTTATTATTATGTTTGCTTATGTATGTGTAACAGCAAAGGGATATCTTTGTGAGAGCTTAACATCCTCGTGAGTCGCTTTTAAATATAAATATATATACGTGTATTACTATTCCAAAGGATATGCTTATATGTTTATATTTAACTTTAGTACTTATAAATATCTTAGAGTTTTCTGCCTTTTTTCACTTATATACATTTCCTTAAGTGTCCTTTAGACAGACACATGTATATGCTCGTGTGTGTTACAGTATCAGGCGCATTTAGTGGTCACACACTTCGAGTGGTAAAAATGTGAGAAAAAAGATGTAAGACGAAAGGCTACTCAATTCTAAATAATGCTACGAATATTATAATATCAGCGAAATATTGCAACCCAGTGACCCTTTGCAGGCCATAAAAGAGAACCTCATTTGGAGTTAAGTAACGTCACCACAAACATTCAATTTAACTTTGTAAGGACTTTCCGAAGTTCAAGATTACACAAAATTGCAAAAGTTCAACTAACTTTTAGCATAGTACATCAGTAATTCCGTCGTCCTTCTACTAAGAAAGCTGTATATGGCATTTACTTTATTTCAAGATAATTTTGTATTACAACCGAAATAGTTTGCTGGGCAATTGGTTGCAAAAGGACCTTGTTCATCCACATGATGAATAGCCGCACTGTAAGAGTTTTATCATATTGTTGTCCAATGGTTTTAGATACGAAATGCGAATATAAGGCAGAGATATAACCCCGATAAAGTCGGATGACTAAAAAGGAGGAGTCTGTTTTGAATGCGTGTTTGGTGGTTGTAACACAATAGTTAACTGTTTACGTGATCTGAAAGATTTATTAGATGTTAATAAAGCAACACAAGGAATAATACCCGTACGCATAAAATCCCAACAGGAATAGTTTTTTATGTGTCTCTTATACATCAGTTGTGGGTAATGGGTTTTCTGTTGTTGTTTTTTTTTTTTCGTTGCTCGCAGTTTCGACAAGACATTGTTGTTACATTATACGAGGAAAGGAAAATCTCTGCCCGTGAAGTGATGAGAAGGATAATAGGATTTTGTACGACTATAACTAATAAATAACATTGTATTACTATTATGACTAATAAACTGAAGGCCAACACGTGAAGGCTGCTGATGTTTGCAATGAAATCGCCGTAAATTGATTTCAAATACCGTGTCTGAAGTAAGTGGAGTGGGGACGATTCTGAGATTTATGGAGATGAGGAAGTAATGACCATACATAATTCTCAACAATGCCCTTGAAGGATATACAATGTATATCATACATTGTTATCAAGCTACTATATTGTAAAAATGTGATATTTATCACTCAATATCTATCAAATAAATGGTAATGAGTATTCAAGACAGACGCAATATATTTTTGAGGTTGGCGCAAAATACACTCAGAAAAAAGTGAACCCAAAAATTAGTAAAAATTAAGTAAGCGAGAGGAAACTTTTACATCATATGACACTAAAGGATTTATTCGGCAACCGAAGTTAACAGATATCGTTATATTTACGACATAAGGTTTAGTTGCCTTTAGTCCAATTTAATTTATTTAATCACATTTTTTATTTTGCTTTAGATCAAGTCCGTCTTTTAACCAAAATTTAAAATTTTTAATGAACAGAATGCAACAATTATTTTGCAGATGGTGGAATTTGTTTACCTTGAAAGCAAGAAAACCATACAAAATTCAGAAAATTATAGACCCATTTTTTAACTAACATGAAATGAGACTGAGGAGAATTTAAATTCGAACTGCGCAAAAGCTTTTTAATTTAGACAATATCCACACTTTGCGTAAGCATTCCCAGAGCTTTCATTGTGTTCAGAACCGTGTTGAAAACGTTCCTGTTCATGTCATATAGTGACAGGAACCACGTTTAGGTCCGCCTGTTAATAAACGGCTCCAATATTTGATTAGTCGCATCGTAAATACCACACGATGAAAGAGGACCACGAACGTCTGTCCTGGGGCCATGCAATATACACACTCTGTGAAAGCATTTTCAGAGTTTGCATTATGGCCAGAACCATGTTAAAAATCTTCCTATTAATCTCACATAGTGGCAGGAACTAGAACTGAGCGGCTCCAAGATTTGGTTACTCGCATCGTACATGCCCCACGAACCAAGGGAGCTACGAACATCTGTCCCTAGGCCAATACAATATCCACACCCTGCGTAGGCATTTCCAGAGCTTGCATTACAGCTAGCAGCGTGTTGGAAATCTTCCTATTAATCTCACATAGTGGCAGGAACTAGAACTGAGCGGCTCCAAGCTTTGGTTACTCGCATCGTACATGCCCCACGAACCAAGGGAGCTACGAACATCTGTCCCTAGGCCAATACAATATCCACACCCTGCGTAGGCATTTCCAGAGCTTGCATTACAGCTAGGAGCGTGTTGGAAATCTTCCTATTAATGTCATAAACGTTCCGGTCCGCCTGGAACTGAACGGCTCCAATATTAGATTAGTCGCATCGTACATGCCCGCACGATCAGTAGCCTTAAAATGTCTCATACGGTGGACAAAAAGGGCAGGTACGTCAGTCGTTATGGGTTCGGATACAAACGCACACCCTCCAATATATTTTAACACTCACACCAATGAGAGAGGTGAAATACTAATTAATTATCTACCAGGTACTAATATTGTCATATGTAATCGGGTTAATGAGCCTACTTTCATCCCCAACTTTAGGGGTAACAAATACCAGATCACATCTTTATTATGGAGGATCAGTATGGGATGATCATGGAAAACAGTGTTTGTTAATGACAATTCCTTCTCTGATCGTAAACACATCGGATTGCAGTTAGATTGGAACATGACCTAACCTAACCCAAATACATGATCTAACCCGAATATGTGAGGAGGACTGACTGATCCCTCTATCAAAATGTTGACAAGAGCTGTTTGGGATCAGAAACATCTTTGAAGATAAGGTGTGTAGGGGATATATATAACATAGAGGATAGGGCCACGAATCCCTACAAATCTTTAGCCCAAGATTAAAGTCATGAAGAATACTACCTGGTAGAATGTAGAAATTGGGGATATAAGCCTTTGAGGGATAAGGAGAACCTGGACAATTGCAAAATTGAACTAAGGAAATGTAAAATGTGCTAAAATTTGCCACAGAATCTCGAAGTCTCGTTTATTACCAAAGCAGGAAGGGCCTCTCATATAGCTCCTAAAGACTTTATGCCTATAAGCCTGTCATCGTTCCCAAACAAAACTTTGGAATAGCTATATGATTGTTTCCATTATGCATCATGCATACTCAAAAGGCAGTTCTAGAAAGGTAGTAAGATACATCGTTTGCTGCTTCGAATAGTGAGGTAAAATTGGCGCTATCGGTCCTTAAGGTGAAGGCGTATTATATGGGCCTTTTTGCCAACTTCTCACCACGAGACGAGTCACGAGCGAATTGGCAACTCAACCTCTGCCAGGTATATTAAAAGAGGTACCCACAAAAAGGAGAATGACATATAGGACACTCTCGAAGATGCGGGTGGGAAAATCGTTGCGTATGCGGACAACGTGGCAATAGCTATAAAGGGCAAGTATCTCAGTTCCCTAAATGACATTATCCAGAGAAGCTTACGGACTCTGCAATGTTGAGCGTGTGAAATGGACTACTTGGAATCAGTGAAAAACCGCGCAGGTCTTTCCAAGTCGAGGGTATATAAGGTATAACGTTCAATCTGCCACGTGGAAGTGTGCTGAAGATATGCTTTCAGATTGCCTGGAAATGTGCTGGGAAGTGTGCCTGAGTGTTAGTTCTAAACCAAACAAAGCGGAAAAGACGAAGATAGCAATATACCTGCAAGAAAACTATACACAGTAAAATCTGTCCTTTGTTGTTGTTTGGATACAAATATAACGTTTGTGTAGGCTATCGCAAATACAGTATACTTGTATCCAAACACATTGTGTTTGCAAGTCAATATTACATATTGGAGACACAATTATTAATTGGTTATAGTATCTGTTTTTGTGACCCAAATGTGAAAGCTATTGAAGACAATAACAAAATAACACAGCACCAGATCTTCAATACACGAAAGCAAAGCGAGCACGTAAGTATATGGATGTTCCAAACAAATAACTGGTTCCTGCATAATGGTTCCTGGGTTTTTTTCAGTGAATATATGTTGTAAATGGGGACTTTCTCCGATTATTGTTCACTGGATCCGTGCATCGGTGCTGAGATTGATAATGATCTCTGGGGTTATCGCGTTGGGGCAGATGTTTCAGAAGTACACCCATTGTGCACCAGGGCTCAGATATGTGTAACTCAAGGATCAGATATGTGCATCACTGGTGTTCTGCACACCACTCCCACTTATCCACTGAATTTGTTATTATACTTGTTACCGGTATACGTTATATATAGAGTGAGTTCTTTTAGAAGGTGATATCAATTATCCTGCATTTGTCGACTACTCAAAAGCGGAACCACTATTCGATAGTTCCTCATACCGAAAAGGGGTTCTTTGAGGAAAAGAGTTCCTGGATTACATGGATTCCTGGAAACAACGGACGGGTTGCAGACGCATGATCAAATTGGTTATAGACTCTACTCCAGGGAACAAGGGCGTTGACTACCCGATTATTGTAGAGTATTAAGGAGAAAATCCCTATTTGTAACACAACGCCCTCTAATACACGGGTATCATCGCCTGTGTCTGTTTTTCCACAACTTTGTGTGTACAACTAAGTATTCGGGTCAAACCCTTACCCAAGAATTTCACATACTATGCAAGCTTAATTACAGATCTATTCAATATGATAGGTTACAATGTAGGTGTTTAATACATTCGAGTTAAAACGACCGGTTTTATACGTACTTACTTACTTACCTACTTATTTTGGTGGCTTCAAATAACACAGAGGGGTAAAGGTCGTTACAAAATGAGGATAACATGTTTCTCCAACCGGCTCGACCTGCTCTTTTCCTCCTCCAGTTGGTAATACCAAGCTTTCGCAGGCTATTTTCTACTTGGTCGTACCTGCGAAGTCTTGGTCGTCCCATTTTTCTTTGTCCTTTGAGTACGTCTTCGAATACATTTCGCGCTAGCTCATTGTGATCCATTCTTCTGGCATTGCCTAGCCAGCGTAAACGCGCTGTTGTGATACGCATAACTACGTCGATGTAGGGATACAGATTATAGAGCTTGTCGTTCATCCGTCGTCGATACTCGCAGTTTTCTATTATAGGACTATATTTTTTTCGGATCACTTTTCTCACGAAGACTCCCAGTAATTCTGCGTCATAAAGAAAGACAGGTTGTATGAGAGTTTAACCCTGCTGTTAGATTAGGACCATTTGGTCCAAATTTTTTCTGTTTTCCCTTGTAACTTTGGAACGGTGATATATACTGACTAAATTTTTCTGCTAATGGGGTCTTTTAATAAAACAATGTTATGTGCGAAAATTAAATTTTCTAACTTTATTCAGGACTGAGAAAAATACAAAATGACGAATCTTAGGTTAGAGGACCATTTGGTCAATAGTACATTTTTTCATTACCAAGCGAATGTAAATTCATGTCAAATATTTAGAAGATGTTTTTGATATGTCAAATACTTGCTTTAGAAATTATTGAACCAAAATAGTTACAAAGGATAAGATAAAATTATTATTTTGGATGAAAATTCCAGTATGGACCAAATGGTCCCTCAACCTAAGATTCGTAAATTTTTTCATTACCAAGCGAATGTAAATTCATGTCAAATATTTAGAAGATGTTTTTGATATGTTAGCGGATGTTTTTGATATGTCAAATACTTGCTTTAGAAATTTTTGAACCAAAATAGTTACAAAGAATAAGATAAAATTATTATTTTGGATGAAAATTGCAGTATGGACCAAATGGTCCCTCAATCTAAGATTCGTAAGTTTTTTCTAATCTAACAGCAGGGTTAATATGATTGGATCTTCGTTTCTCTCGTGAGGGGATATATCCTTGAAGTGCTTGATTTCCCCGAAACTAACACCTGTTCACAAGCACAATTCTCCGTTTGATTTCTAGAGGGACGTACTTTTTTCTGTTTACAGCAGATCCCAGGTAAATTAATTCGTCCTCTACCTCGAAATTATAAGGTTTATCAACTTTTGCCCCTTCATCCCATTGGGGGGATGTTTTTCTTGTCGAAACCATTAATTTTGTACTTTCCTCATTTACTGTCAAACCCACTTTTGCTGATTCCTTCTCAATTCTCAAAAATAATGCAGTAAATTCTCGCACCTTTCGCCCAATGGTGTTTAATCATCAGCAGACGTGAGCAGCCGTCGGTGGTGCAATGGTTAGTGTGCGCGGCTCTTGTACATGAGATCCTGGGTTCGAACCCGGCTCTGACCACCTTCAAAAAAAAATTCTTTCGGCGGCGGTCACCTCGCATAGTGACGGCGACACTATCGAGTACCTAGCCATGAAAAATCTTCTCAAATTACCGTTCGGAATCGGTGTAAAACTGTAGGTCCCCATCAGTGAGTGAAAACTGGAAAGCGCACAGCTCAGTGATTGTGAGAAGTTCTCCCCAGTCCCTTCATGGGATGTAATGGGAAACCATTTATTCAGACGTGAGCAGCATGTTACTTTTTCGTGTTGACTGCAGCTTTTTTCATGATGATCTCAATTAATATGTTGCTAAGGTGTCGGCCTGCCTGACGTCTCGCCTCTTCAGCACGAGGTGCGGTAGGATCATTACAATTCTTTACTGACGACATCATGCAGGTCAGTGTCATTCTACAAAGGCGTGTTAGCGTAGCAGCAATTCGGTGCCCCGACATAGCCTTGTACAATTTTCAACCCATTGGGCTATCGAAGGCAACTTTATAATCTACGAGGAAGTGGTAGGTGGCTATTTGAATTTCATGGGTTTACTCTAGGATTTGTCATTGTGTGAATACTTGTCTTTTCAGACCTAAATGTACACTGATAAGTTACGATCAGGTCTGCAACAAAAGGTTATAGTCTTTTGCAAATTTCGCTTGAGAGCACTTTGTATGCTATGGATAAAAGGCATATTTCACGATAGTTGGAGTTTGTCCAACAACTCAGGGTCGCCAGCCTTAAATACCTCAGTCGGTGGTCCTGCAGCAGCAGCGGCTTTGTTGTTATTAACCCGGGAAAATGCATTTTTAACTTCACTTTGGCTCCAAGGAGGCAGCCGACGTTATCATCCTGTATGTGCCCAACATCCTAATTTGGATTGAAGTTTCCTGCGACATGCAAAGCAACTAAAAACATCTATTCGTATACCCTACATACTGCGCAAAAAATCGATGAAATTCCTGTTCTTATCTCTATCAAAGGGGGCCCTGATCGATTGCCGCTGGACTAACAGAAGGACTTCAGGCCTCGTTTTTCCTTTTGTAAGATTCAATTTGGTCACAATCGCGCTTTCTCCAGAACAGTATTTTCTTCTGGGTTTCTTATTCTGGGTTTCTTACTTCCTGTTCTAAAATGGGTTTCTCATTTCCTGTTCTCCTCATACCGCTCTGTATGCGACTGTCAGTGTAACTGACTGAAACATTGCCATACGTGCAGCGTTCATTTGATCAATTGCCATACGACACTCTTCATTATACTACGGTTTGTCTTTAAGTGATTTCTCATAACCAAGTACGGTCGCTGCAGCAGTTTTCATAGAGTGGGAAATGTACTCTCACTGCGCTTCAGGATCATGAATCGGAAGCGCATTCTGTGACAGTAACTGAGTGCGCTTCACTGCATAGGGCGTTGCTACCTCTCGAAATTAAAGCTTTCCAATGTCCAACTTCCTATGCGTCTGTTTTCATACGATTTTCGCTATGGTTAACTTTTAGCGAACGTTTGCTGCAACCAGATAGTGATCCGAATCGATATCATCAAGGGGTCATCAATAAACATGGGGTTTACGATTATCAGTCTCATTTTGAATTTCCATAGTGAACATAAGGGTTGCTGAAGGCAAGCTGGGCCCACCCGTATTATACGTAGTCCACTTTAATCGATCGTCTCTCCAAAAATCCATAAGACTGGGAGACTGTTCCTTAGAAAATACTGGTACTTGGTGCCTAGAACTAATAATATGTCCTTCGCATAATTCAAATTTTTCGTATTCACATTTCTCATAAGGAACAGTATATCATTCCTTAGAATGATTCCTTCCTTAGATTCTTTAGAATTGCAGAAAATACTACCCTTTTGTTGTGTGCACCTTATAATATAGAAGGTAGTAGATGTTGAAGTGACCAATTCAGCTGGGGCATATCTGCTTCTGAATATGTCGTATAAATACAAGTTCCACGTCCACCTTAAGGGTAGATATTCCCAATTATATCGCACAGACATACGAATGGATGGGCATGGGTAATCGGTTTGATCATTGTGTGACGTTAATTAATAAATTTGCATACCTTATATTGTCTCCGGTGATTCATTCGAGTTGTTACAAACGGAGTGACTTACGTGAATATACCGCTATCATGTGGTGTGTGGTATAAAAAAATAGAACATTTTTTGACACATGAATTTTGCAGCCGAGCCTCAGGCGTCATGACACATATATCTCATGGCACAGAAATTGAAATGATTCTTAATTTATGAGGCTTTCCAACTCCATGTATAATCTTCCACGACAACAGTCGTTACATGGTTCTTGGCTATCTTTCATAAGACGAGATATCCTGGCCGCAGTATTTCGTTTAAGGAAGAATATATCTTGTACTTCCTTTAGCCACTTTTGCGAAGTATCACGTATCCTAAAAGGCTTTCTTGGCTTAAACTGAAATCAACAAGCTAATTTACATACATTTCTGTTAAAGCAACCAATCTCTCTCCTCGCACAAATCACATTTCATTTCCGTTATTAAAATTTTATTACAGGATAGACGAATGAAAGCCAAAATCCTTGCTTTGTTGGCTATTGGTCTTGCATCCTCTTCAAGACCAATTCAACAAAGGTAATTGAACGTACAAAATAAAACAGCTGAAAAGGAATAGTAAAAACCACAAAATATTTCAATCAAGATAACCTAAGAAACCAGAAAGTGACGTCCAAAAAGATAACTGCCAAATGTTTTTTTCTTTTTGCGAAATGTTAAAGTTGCAATGGAAGAGTAATATACGAATTTTGCATAAAATATTTCCGGTTTACTCGTAAAGAAAAGGATCTCGCCAATAAAACTGAAAGTACGAAAACCAACTAAATTTTTTTTATTCCTAATTCTTGTGGAGCAGCTCACGCACATCAAGAACATTTTTTGCTATTTGAACTCAGCTTTAAATAATACATTCACGTTGCTTTCTGGGCATAGAGTTTGAAAGTGTACCGGTGTGTGTGTGTGTTTGTGCTGATCTTTTTGTTAGTGGGTATTATTATTAGAGTTTATATTCTGTTCTGTACCTACAAGTCAAACGGAAACGGAAACAACCGCCATAAAATGTAATACCAGCATGCCATCATGTTTCCTGCTTGTTGCACATCATGTAAAAGCTACTCAACAAACTAAAGTTTGTACTTACACATAGAGGCATACATATGCACGTGCATACACTACATACATCCATGCGTACTTGTATTTGTGACATATACATAGCCTTAAGAACACTTTTATGGTTGTGTTTGATACATTATGTCTATGTGTGTGTGTGCGTGTTGATGTCCTTACTTATGTGCCATCAAATAGTCACAGCGTATATTTTTTTGATTCATTTTTCAATAGCAAATCTCTTTTTCGTTTAAGTTGTTTCCTTTTTCTTCTTTTAACTGGCGAAATAAGAGGAATGACATTGTAATTTTGTTAAATCGCTTCCTTTTTCAGCTTAATATATGAAACCATATTGGAGAGTCGATTCGAGGGCAGTGCGATAGCTCCGTGATTTTCTGCATAAAATATATTTTTTTTATAAAACAAACATTTTATTTCTGTATGTGGTGTCCATCAATGATATATGTATACATCCATCGTTGTTCCAATTTGTTATTCATTCCAAACAATTGGTTTTTCCACGGTCCTCAAACTAGGAGTTTGTTTCAGTGATGACATCCCACTACTCCTCCCGCCGCGGTCATAACTTTACACGTCGTTACTAACGTAGCTAGCAATATTTTCAGTCATCAAAAATAACAAAATGCTGGAGTCGGAGTTGAGTCGTGCCTTTTCAAAGTGTGAGAGTCGGAGTTGGGGTGGAGCGGTGTGGTAAATTTCCGAATGTTGGAGTCGGAGTCATAAAATTTTGGCCAGACCGCCCAGCCCTGATTAAAGCATTGCTAGAAATAGTATTTTTTACGTGGCCATGGGTGATGCAATGGCTACTCTGCGCGGCTCTTATGCATGAGAACGTGGGTTCGATCCCTGGTTAATTCGATGACGACCACCTCGCGAAGTGATGGCGACACTGTCGAGCACTTAGCCATGAAAAACCTTCTCAAAATACCGTTCGGAACCGGTGTAAAACTGTAGGTCCCAATTGCTGGAGCCAGAGTTGAGTCGAGCCTTTTCAAAATGCTAGAATCGGAGTGGAGCGGAGTGGTAAATTTCCAAATACTGGAGTCGGAGTTGTACAATTTTGGCCGGACTGCCCACTCCTGATTAAAGCATTGCTAGAAATAGGTTTTTTTACGTGGTCATCGGTGAAGCAATGGCTAGTGTGCGCGACTCTTATGCATGAGCACTTGGATTCGATCTCTGGTTCCTTCGACGACGACCACCTCGCTAGGTGATGGCGACACTGTCGAGCACGTATCCATGAAAAAGCTTCTCAAAATACCTTTCGGATTTGGCGGAAAACTGTAGGCACCAATTAGTGGGTGAACAGTTAGAAAGCGCACATCTCAATGCCTGTGATAAGCTAAGCTTAATCCCATCATGGGAGGTAATCGGAAACGAGGTTTTTAGAACGAAATTCCTTATCGCACTTTGCGGGATGGGGCTAAATGAAAATAATCTAACCAACTTTTTCTTTACACTATTATGCTACAACCATAGATAAATAAAAACCATAGATGATTCATTTGCTTTATCACCCTTTTCACCAGAGGGCACATGCTTTTTCCGTACGACCATTTTTCACTCGAATGCAACGAAAAAGCACTCAAACATAATTTTTATTTCGATTTTGTTGTTTGAATTTGGAAATAAACTACAGACAATGGAAAAGCATATCGCTTTTGATATTTATCCACAATACAAAAGGCAAAAAACATGGTTATATAGTTTTTTCAATTGTTTTTGTTTCACGGAAATTTGCCCATATCCGCCACTCCGGCGACATCTAGAAAATTTCCCTTAACTTTAAAATCCACCACTTATCGTTCACCATCTATGGTTTTTTTTATTTATCTATGCTACAACCCAGTATTATCAACCATAGATAAAGGAAATAATAGATATAGCGCGCCCATTTTCAACTTTGATCACTAGGTGCTGTCCTGTACAACTGTCATTTTCATTGAAGTTTCCCATAATTCTCATTGACGTTTATTACAAATTGTGGGAAATTTTTGTGAAAGTAATTTAAACAAGGGAAAATGTGACAAAGTTCAAATGATTTTATATAATAGAATTTGTTTCTTATATAAAAAACTATTTCAAAGCCATGAGGCCGGTGTTGGGATATCAATAAGAGAAATCCCATAAGATCGCCCAAAGATGAACATGCCGGCGGAACGCTTTTTTAATCTAAAAACTTCTCGTCTAAAAACTGTTAGAGTGTGTGAGGGCTCTCAACAAGGAGTGGTAGCTGAACCGGAGGAAGAATTTTGCAATTCGATAGCCGTCAGATATTCTACGTTAAGTAACGTGTTTTATTCTTGTTTCGAAGTGATATTTTTGTTGAAAATTTTTATACTTTTTTTTACTTTTTTTGGCAACAAAAAAATCCTATTTATTGCTTTCAACGACATCTAGAAAATTACTGATGACACTAAAATTTTCCCAACACTTGTACTTCGTCTATTAGTTTACTTTATCTATGTTATCAACTATATTGGGTACTTCTGCTCTGGTTTATGTCTAAGCTAACATAAGGTGGGAAATCTATTGTTTAATGGAATGTTTTCTGGGTGGAGCCTGTAACCAATATTTAGTATATGTTGTAGTTTTGAACCCAATGAAACATAAAATTGTGAAAGAAGTTTAAAAAAAGGAAATTATCTTAAATAAGTGCGTTTTCTGAAAAAAAAACCTTGTCTTGAAGAAGTTCCTTTGCTTAAAAAAGTACATTTTCTTACAATAAATTTCCCATTCTTAAAAAACTACCTTTTCTTTAAAGAGTAACATTATTTTGTGAAACAAAATAGCTTTTCTTGACTTAAGTACCTATTCTTAAAAATGTACCTATTCTTAAAAAATGGACAAATTCTAAAAAAAATTCTCATTTCTTAACAAAACCTTTTCTTCAAAAAAATCCTTCTCTCAAAAAAAAAATAATTCCTTTTCTTAAAAGTATCTTTTTTTTGAAAAATAAAAAAAAATACGTGTTCTTTTGTTCTTGAGATAAGTAGCCTTTCTGAAAATTAGTGCATTTTCTTAAAAACAATCAACTTTATATAAAAAGAGTACTACTTCTCTAAAAAGAACTGGTTCTTAAAAAAAAGTACTTCTTTGTAAAAAAAAAATCATACTCTTCTGGCTTTTTCTTACAGAAAGTAACTCTTCTAAAAAATAGTACAAGATCCAAGTATATTATCGAATTTTTCAACAGGCACCTTAGGCGTTTTGCAACTAACTAGTACATAATATACAGCGAAAGGAACTTCGTTCAACCGTAATATTTTTTATAAATACGCTTAGAATCACACTCTAAACTATCTCGTTCTGCTGTCAGGAAAAGGTGTAAAAGTTGTTGTCATACTATTGCGTTTGTCCTCATTAAAATATCCACATTAGCAGACCAACCTCGAGTCGCGTCACAACTAAATAACTATAAGGATACCATTGTGTGTTACTATTATATTTCCTACTTTAAATGGCAAGGATTCACGTATATAATTGTGTTGCGAATAAAAAGCCTTTTACTAGTCAACCTCGCATCCTGTGGCTAACAATATTTTTTTCAAATTGTAGCTGCACATTCATGCATTTTTGATATTCGCTAGTCCTTTCTTTGAAAAATAGAGAGTAAGAGAGAGAGAGAGAGAGATATAGCGAATTTTATCATTTTTGTCATCATTGTTGAAAAGTTGTTGAGGTTTTGTGCTGGAGGAAGACTACTTTATACAAAATAAACGATTGAGGTAGTGATGTGGTATTCCGTCGCCAACCTTCTTAACTGATGCCACTAAATTAGTTCGTTTCATAGTCATGCAATCGTCTTTGGTGCTTGAACTCTACTCTTCACCGAGAGATAGGGGAATGTGTCACATTTTATGACTGCCAGAGTTGCTAAAGTTGTCTGTTTTTTAATTTCTTCATGTTCTGATTCAGCAGAACGAAAAGTTTTCTATTATGCTTACTTCCTTTTGAATTTTTGATCTCAGAAGCAATAAAATTCTAATTTTGTCCAAATGCACAGAAAAAAAGGAAAAGCAATAAAATGAATGAAAATAAGAATAAAACTAAAAAATAAAAAATCTAAAATGAAAATAAATTTGTAAGTCATTTTGCTATTTGTTGTCGTGGAAAGAGCGGTCACAACTTGAGCGCTGGAGCTACAAAGACGGCAGTGATGATAATGAAATCATCCACAGCCAAATCATCTTTTGTAAGGAAATCCTTGGATCACAACCTTTTGACTTGGTTTTGTTGTTGTTCTGTTTTCGTCACTGCCTGCTTGGTAGCAAGGAGTTTGTCCTGTTTCTTATTATCTAGCAGGAACAAATGAGATTATATTAGACATTAGCGTATCAACCAAAGCTAAGAATTGTATCCTGTAATGTGCCGCAAAAATTGTTAACTTATCTCGGCATCAATTGTGTTTTATTTTATTATTTTCTCTTTTTTGTTGGTTTAGTTTGAGGAGAAGGAGGACCAACAATTCCTGCCTGGATAGCAGTCACAACAAAGGCCACAATTCCAGAAATCACAACAATTCAATTCGCTTTAGCATCTAGTTCTTATCTGGTTGTTTTTCATTATGCACAGTGGACAAAGTTCTAAGATTGTTGGGAGAATTGTAGTAACTAAGTTCGGTGTTCGATTTTGTTGTAATTGATTTGCTGATATCTGCAGCAGCGATAACTTTTAGATACAGCAAAGTGGTTTCCAATTATATCCCATGAAGGGATTGGGGAGAGCTTCTTATAACTAGTTAGCTGTGCGCCTTCAAAATTGTCCACTTCGTGATTGGGACCTACAGTTCAACACCGGTTCCGAGCGGAATTTTGCGAAGTGTGTCGCCATCACTAAGCGAGTAGACCGTCGTAGATAGAAATATAAAGGGGTCAGAGTGGGGATCGAAATTAGGTTCCCACATACAAGAACCGCGCACACTAGCCATTGTCCCGGTGGCCACATTTGTGGACGGATACTTTATTATTGAGATATAAATCGATTAATGTATGAACGTCGTCCATCCTTTAAATAGATTAATTTTTAATGCTCTCCCCGAAGGAACGGCTAAATGCACGTAGTACATATTTCTTTATGTAGCAAAATCTTTCACCAACGTCAATCTATTTGTAGTTCTAGAGACTTTATTTAGTACATACTGGTGAAGGTTAGGTGCTGATGACAGTCAAGTACATTTTATAGTTTGTTTTAACCAGCATCCTAACCGCACGCTCGCCGCTCGCTTTCTCGACACGGGGCGAACAAACAAAGTGTAGAATTATTTTCTTAACCGTTACTCATGATAGGTAAAAACCAAACCAATATATACCATACGAGAGCAGGATCAACTATTAAATCAGGATCGGGCTGCTTGCATTTGTTTATATTCACTTCCGTATGCTTTTTCATTTGAAACTTCTAAAACGAGCAGCTTGGGGGTAGGTTGCATATATAGAGAGGCAATATCGGTTGCTTCCAACTATTGAAAGTAGATTAGTAGTAACATTTGTTCCTCATAATTTGTAGCCCTAAGTACATAACACATACCCAAAGTACATATCAAGAAAGTTCAAGAAAGTACATAAAGTACATCAAAATGTTACATACAACGTAACATGCTGGGTATTATGTACATTTGGTGCACAATAAAGTATCTAAAGTGCACCCAAATCTGCACTAAGTGTACCAAAAAGTATGCAAAGCCTATAAAGAAGCACACAATGTGGCCAAAAAAGTACACAAAGTGTTGTTAAAAGTGTACCAAAAAATATTTAATGGAGTTAGCCACATACTAATCAAGAGCATACAAATTGCATGGTGTATACCATAAAGTACACAACGGGCATATAAAAAGTACATAAAATGTACACAAACGAGTGAAGGTTTGCGTTTTCTCGGTTAATGATGGCGATAAGTACATATCAAGAAAGTTCAAGAAAGTACATAAAGTACATCAAAATGGTACATACAACGTAACATGCTGGGTATTATGTACATTTGGTGCACAATAAAGTATGTAAAGTGCACCCAAATCTGCACTAAGTGTACCAAAAAGTATGCAAAGCCTATAAAGAAGCACACAATGTGGCCAAAAAAGTACACAAAGTGTTGTTAAAAGTGTACCAAAAAATATTTAATTTATAAAAAGTACATAAAATGTACACAAACGAGTGAAGGTTTGCGTTTTCTCGGTTAATGATGGCGATAACTAACAATACCCGAACCAAGTACCCAAAACGAATCATTCGGTAGTGTTACTTTCATACACTCTCACTTGTGTTTTGTCAAGGGAATCGAAAATAAACTTTTGCGACGCATTAATTTCGGATATGCTATGCTCATTGGTATAGCAAACCCACTAACGTTTCCATCGTATCATGACTCCGTTGATTGTACCCTATACATAAAAATTACAAGAGCTGTCAGGGTACACCCGGCTGGAACGAAGTTCCTTTAACAATATATTATGTACCATCTAGTTCCAACACGCATAAGGCGGCCGTTGAAAAATACTATAATTTCAATGGATCTTGCAGAAAAGGTACTTTTGTAAAATGATTAACTTTTTTTAAAGAAGGTATTTTTTTAAAAAAAATATATAGTTTTTTGTAAGAATTTGTATTATATTTCCAAGAGAAGATCATTTTTTAAAGAGAGGTACTTCTTTTATTAAACGCTAATGTTTTTATTTTAAGAAAAAGTACTATTTTTAAGAAGAAGTACTTTCTGTATGAAAAAGTCATAAGAGTATGCATTTTTTTTTTAAAAAGAGTACATTTTTAAGAACAGGTACTTTTTAAAGAAGTGGTACTCTTTTTAGGAAAAAGTTATATTTTTAAGAAAATTTACTTATTTTCAGAAAGGCTACTTATCTCAAGAAAAGAAAATTTAGTACTTAATTTTTAAGAAAAGGTACTTTTAACGCAAGGAATTATTGTAAGAATATTAAAATTTTTTGTAAGAGAAGTTACTTTTTTAAGAAACGGGTTTTTTTAAGAAAATGGGTAAAAATGGGATTTTTCTTCAGAATTGTTGTTTTTTCAAGAATAGGTACATTTTTAAGTGTAGCTACTTATCTCAAGAAAAGTTATTTTGTTTCGCAAAAAATCTACTCCTTAAAGAAAATTTAGTTTTTTAAGAAAATGCAATTTGTTGTAGGAAAATTAACCTTTTTAAGAAAAGGAACTTATTGAAAAAAAATACTCTTTTTAAGAAAATTAACTTTTTTTAAGCAAAGTTGCTTCTTTAAGATAGGGTATTTTTTTAACAAAAGGTACTTTGTTTATGAATATGAATAGGTTTTTTTTAGAAAATTTACTTTTTATAAGAAATGACACTTATTTAAGGAATTTTGTTTTTAAACTTTTTTCACTTTGCGTTTTCTACATTTACTTTTTATTGGGCTCAAATCTACAATACATATGAAATATTGGTCACAGGCTCCGCCTGGAAAACTTCCAAATAACCAAGAAAATGCTCAACATATGTGAGACATGTAGTTAGTCTAGACACAAACCAAAGCAAAAGTAAACAATATGGTTGATAATAGTGGTTTTTGCTATAATATTGTTAAAACAAATGTTGTTTAATTTTGTCCCCCTTTAAGTGCCATCCTGCAAAGTGCGATACGGAACTTCGTTCCAAAATAAAATAAATAATTTCCCATTACATCGCATGAAGTGATAGGGGAGAACTTCACACAATCAGTGAGCTGTGGGCTTAATAGTTTTACACTCACTCATTCGTACCTAGATTTTTACACCGGATCCGAACGTCGCCATCAGGCTATCCAGTTTTTTTTAGGCGACATCCCTGAATTGATATTTTTAATCCCCGAAAATCCCCACAAAAAATTTAAAAGCTCCGGAAAAATCCCCATAGCTTTAAAGAAAATTCGAGAAAGTTTTAAGTTTTAAAATAAAAATTTATTTAGAATTCAGTTTAACAAAACGAAAACTTAAATATTGAAAAATTTAAAGATAATGAATAATTATTATTAAATTATAAATATTATATTATTATTATTTTAATAACAAAAAGATTATGGCAAGTGAGATCTGGATTTTGATGTGGACATTGGTTAAAAGTCATTAAGGCTTAGTATATCAAATACTTCAGCCTCATATTTTTCAGATTCATCTACTTCATTATTTGTTTTGTACATAGTTTTAGTATATCTCGTTATTTCTTCTACACTGCTTCTATTCTTTTCAGCAACGCCAAATATCGAAAATGTTTGTTACTGGTTTTATTGTTGTCATCACGTACAGCCTTGCCAGTAAAACATTTTGATATTTTCTGGGACTGACAAGTGCATAGGGTAAATCAAACTAGGGAGAATATTTGGCTCATCTGACGTTTCTTTTCACACTCCTCGAGATGCAGTCGCTGTGATAGAGTGTAGTTTGACGAAAAGTGGCATACAGCAGGTGGAATTACAATAACTTATGGCTAAAATTTTTCATGTCGTTTTGGAGCAAAGCTGTGAAATTTTAATGTGGTTTACATTTTTTATTGACTGGTATTGCTAGCATACATTTGTGTTGTATTTAACACAATAATTTTAACACACAAAACGAAATGCCATTGTTTTTATTTTGTTCGTTGTTTTGAACCATTGCCTCTATCTGGTATTAGTAAAGTAATTCTTTTCAACATCCAACGTAAATATCACACCAGGCCAAATGTCATAAAGTTGCTGAGAGAACTGTCAAGTCTAGTATAGTAATTAGTCTACGGACAAGTGTACGCAATTCTTTTTTCTGATAACATTTAGCAATAACGATTTGCAAGTGTTTACTCGCAACGCAAAAAAAAACATTATAGACTTGCCACATTAACTTTCTTCTCTTTGTTTTTGCAATCACAAATACGCAAAACCAAATATTATTTGTGTGTATATTAGGGCGGGTCGATTTATTTTTCGACAATTTCCCTATGATTTCCGTATTCTATGGGTTATTCCATGAAAATTTGCCAAAGGAACCATACCTCTATCGTTAAAATCGAGTCCCCTACTTTTTGTTGGTAGATTTTTTCCCAAATTGACGTTCGTAAGAAATATTACCTACACGTTGACGTCCATAACTCAAATCGATCGGGTTTAATCGCCAGTAGGCGCGTTGGAAAGGTGAGCTCATTTTGATCAATTTAAAAAAAAAAATCTCCAACAGTGGTCCAACGGTTCAAAAGTTACGGGCATTTTTGTCCAAATTTTGGAGCATTTTTCCATTTTTTTCATGACTTTGTCCTAGAATATTACTTTCATGGCCATTTTTTTGGCTCAATTTTTTTGACTTACGAAGCTTGCGAACCTTACGTTACGACTGGACTGATTTGCGCTTTACATTATTGGCATATTTTTTCACAGGGTGCACACCCTGTGTTATGTTTGTCTATTTCTTTTTGTTTTTAGTTTCTTTATAGACTTCTTTTGTTTTTGTTTGTTTATAATATTCCAGTGTCTGCCAGTTTTGTTTGAGCGTCATTTCAGTGAAGTGTTACTTGAAATAACTAACAAATAATCAAACTATTTTGAAATTTAGAAAAGATTTAAAGGTAAGTGTAAAAACATTGCTAACTATTATAGTTAATAGTTATATTATTATTCTATGAAAAACATATTTAATTCTTTTAGTGACGGTTTAGAAAATGGATTCAGAGCCTGGTTCATCGCAAAATCCAACAGATACCCAACGCAGTAGTTTGCAACATTTGGTCTCTCATGATGTTTTTTCTTTTGGCGTGGCCTGTGAATTACCTGATATTAATCTGTCAACTAAACGAGATACATTGAAGTACTTTTTTTTCTTGGCCGAACGTTCAAAAGCCCAAAGCAAAATGTTTTCGTATAAAACATTTACTCCCCAAATAGCAGACAGATTGTTAGAAATTTGGAATCAACTTAATATTGAACTTATACTCAAAGGTAGCATCATTAGAAATTTGAATAATTTGCTTGACGCATATAGTAATGCAGATAAACAACGAGTAAAACGCGCAACAGAATTCAAAAAATTCGTAGAATCAACAAACCAATTATTCAACATTGGAAAATGAAAATGCAACTTGAAAGAAAACGACTGCTCATGTGGATCTATCCCAGAAAACTTAAAAGATTTCATGCGCGATCAATATAATGACAGAATACAAACGATACCGGAACACGATAGTGGAAGTGAAGAGACGATACCAACGACTATACCAACAATCCCAGTGAGCAACGATCCTACATACGAACCACATTATGACGAAATGGAAGTTGATGTGAGAGGAGGTTCAGAATTAGTTCTACCACCACAAACATACACTCCCAGATACAATACTAAAAACTATGCAATGATGTGTGACAGATTTTTGTGTGCATGATAGAATGGGATCAGCATTGGCAACAGCTCTGATGGAAGACCTGGGCGTAAAAGATGCTCATGGCAATCTTGTCATCATGGATAAAAGTAAACTTCGTAGAGAAAGAGAAAAATGGCGACAAGACGCACTTCGTAAGCGGTATGATGGCTCGAATTTGATATCATTTTCATTCGACGGCAGGAAAAATGATGCTCTAACTGTCGAAAAAATTGATGAGAAGTTGCATCCAAGGATGGTTAAAGAACCTCATCTAGTTGTTTTGAGGGAACCAAAATCTCAATTGATAGGCTACACAAAACTAGAAAGTGAAACTGCGGCAAGCAAAGTCAACAAATTGATCGAATTCCTCCAAGAAAAACAATTGTCTCACGATTCATTAATTGCCATATGCGCTGATGGTGAACCAACAAATACTGACGTACACGGTGGAATTTTGCGACTATTCGTAAAACAGTTAAAGAGACCACTGCACTGGTTTGTGTGTCTTCTGCACTTTAACGAGCTTCCGTTTAGACATTTGTTTGACACTTTAGACAAATCAACCACCACTGGACCACGATCAACTACCGGAAAGTTGAGCTCAAAAATTGCTGATTGTGAAAATCTTCCGGTATGTAATTTTTATAGCTGATTCTTTACCATTTTTCATTCTATTTTTTAGCTTTTATGTTTTCTCTTCAGGTGGTAACCGATTTTGAGGAAATAGCTTTGGAAAATATGCCTCCTGGTGATTTAAATCCAGAAGAATTATCTACCGATTCGTGGTACTTGATGTTAATGGCCAATGCAATTTCTAATGGTGTGGTTCCTGCGGATTTGTCTCACATAAAACCAGGGCCAATTGCACATTCTCGTTGGCTGACCAAAGCCAATAGATTATTACGGTTGTATGTGACAACTAATAATCCAACTGAAAATTTAAAAATTCTGGCTAACTATATAATAAAAGTATACACGCCAATGTATTTCAATGTTAAGTATTATGGCTCTGCCGCATACGGTAGTACATTACTTTTTAAATTTATTACTTGGACACGATTTGTACCACCGAATTTACTTGGACTTGTAAATACAGTAATTCAAGATAATCCATATTTTGCACACTCAGAAAATATCTTGCTATCTATGTTGTTTGATGATAGAATGGAAAAACGAAACATTGCTATAAAGAAGATTTTACATTACCGAAGAGATATTGTCGACCCAACGGAACTTAGAGTTTATAAAAAATCTCTTATAAACTTTAATTGTACGGAATATACAAATATGATTGATTTAAATGACGATACCATTTTATTCGAACCACCGTTTACGCAAAGTTATTCGTATGAACATTTGGAGGGATATTTAAATTACGAAGTGCCACCGTTCGATGATCCACAAATTCCTTTACACATTCAAGGAACGGAAAGACATGTCCAGTTGCTGGCTGCCACTGCTAAACGAGTTGCAGGAAAGAATGTAGAAGGCGCTATGGAGACGGCATTAGAGAGCCGTACGAAAACACCCAGACTTGAAAGCAAACAAGACTTTCAGAAAAAATAATGTTTTTTTTTTCACTTTGTCTTTTACTACACTCAAATTGAATATTTTTTTTTGATAATAGGTTGATAGATACTTTATTATCTCTTAATTTGAATTTTTGTAGAAAAAAAAATAAAAAGGGGAAAAAAATCAAAAAGTTGGTTTTATATGTTATTTTGTTTTAGCAATATCGAATGAACTAATCAACCGAATTCGACAAAATCTTCGTTTTGAATAGTAAATTTAATTGAATAATGGATTGGCCATGAAAGTAATATTCTTGGACAAAATCATGAAAAAAATGGAAAAATGTTCCAAAATTTGGACAAAAATGCCCGTAACTTTTGAACTTTTTACCAACAAAAAGTAGGGGACTCGATTTTAACGACAGAGGTATGGTTCCTTCCTTTTCATGGAATAACCCATAGAATACGCAAAACATAGGGAAATTGGTGAATTTTTTCACTCCCTACAAATCGACCCGCCCTAGTGTATATGCTTGCTTTGATTTAGGTAGTGCCAGATCAAAACTTTCAAACAATGACACAAATGAAGAGCTTTTAATGAATACATCTTAAATTTTCATCCCCGAAAAATCCCCGGATCCCCACACCAAAAAAGCAATCCCCTGTTCGGAAAAAAAATCCCCAATTTGGGGATAAATCCCCTAAACTGGCAACACCAGTCGCCATCACTTAGCAAGTTGACCGTCGTCGAAAAAAAAGTAAGGTGCTTAAAGCAGGGATAAAATCCATGATGTCTTGTACAAGAGCTGCGCACACTAACCATTGCAGCACCGACGGCCACAAACCGCAAAAACAAAAACTATTCAAAAAAACTGTTGAACCATCCTTTTTTGCCTTTTGTATTTTCATTTATCTTTGCTCATAGTAAATTCAAATGTATAAATCTGTACATATACGGGATATGAAAATCAGAAGTACCAGATACAGATCTTGAAAAGGATTTTACAGTAAGTACCTTTAAATTTATATTAAATTTTTAGTAGCAGTACTTTTAAAGTAATCCATTTCGTGGTTTCAAAAGTATAGGGCTGGGATTCGACGTCTGTCAAACTAAGTTGTTAAACCAATTCTTTTTCTTTTCAGTTGAAAGTCTGTCATTGATGAAAATGGATCGCTTAACTATCACACAACGCATAAAAATTATTAAAACCTACTACAAAAATGGTGATTCTGGCACAGCCACATATCGTTCTTTAAGAGGAGATTATGGTTTACATAATCGTCCAACTACGCAAGCAATTGGCAAAATTGTGAAGAAATTTGAAGAGACTGGAGTGGTTACAGATATTGTAAGGCCTGTGCATCATCGTTTCGCTCGTTCCGCTGAAAATATCGCTGCTGTAAGTGAAAGTGTTTCCATAGACCTGAATGTGTCGATTCCTCGTCGTTCTCAGGAATTGGGACTGTCTTACGGCACATTATGATGTATTTTGCATTTGGATCTACACCTACGTCCACATAGAGTCCAGCTCACGTAACAGCTGAAGCTAGCTGACCATTCACAACGTCGTAGCTACGTGGAATGGGTGCTTGAACAACAGGCGGTGGACGGTGATTTTTCGAACAAAATTTTCTTCAGCGATGAAGCTCATTTCTCACTCGGTCGGTCTGTTAATAAACAAAATTGACATATTCGGGTTCTGAGAATACTCAAGTAATTTAAGAGAGGCCATTACATCCAGAAAAAGTCACTGTTTGGTGCTCTCTGTGGTGTGATTGGACCTTACTTCTTCGAAAACGACGATGGAACGACTGTCACCGTCAATTCAGAGGGATATGATCATATGATAACCGACTTTTTTTGCCTGCTATTGACGAGTATGACTTGGAGAATATCTGGTTTCAACAAGACGGTGTCACATGCCACACAACTCGAGCGACTATGGCTTTATTGCAAGAGACATTTGCTGGCCGCGTAATTTCTCGTCGTGGCGGTATCAACCGGCCACCAAGATCAGGTGATTTGGTTACGCGAAAGACCGTGTTTAAGTAGATAAACCTTTAACTCTTGAGCACTTAAGAACCAAAATTCGTCAAGTTATGGCTAAGATTTTGCCAAATATGTGTCAAAAAGTGGTCGAAAATTACCTCAATTGAATCAATGCTTGCAACACTTCTCGTGGTGGTCATTTAAATGTTGTAGTATTTCACACATAATCAAGGGAGTAGCCAGGATCAAAATAAGGGGGGGACAGTTTTTTTTTCTCGATATTTTTTTACGTGGTTTAATCATAATTGAGTTCGAGATCATAGTTTTCTATTAAAAATTTAACTTTAATAGAAAATGGTATTATATTTGCATGCAAAAAAAAATATTATTTTTTGATATATTTTTGTTTTGAAATAGTCGTTGCCTTACAACGATAACTCTTGTGCTGCAATATAATGCTTCATTCCTTGTGTACAGGAAGGAATTCAAATAAATAAAAACTTGTTAATAAAATAAAATAAATGTAGCGAAAGTATTAATATTTATTTTCTTAAATGTTTTGTTTTCATATGTATTTAAATAGCATGGTGAACATTTTTCATTCAGTAAAAAAGTAATAGCTATTTACAGTAAAATCTTTTGTGAAAAACATGCTTTTATATTATACAAAAAAAAATTTAAATAATTAAAAAAAACATAAAAAAAAGTTGTTGCATCTATATACTATAAGCTGCAATAAAATTTACATTTTCCTTTCTAATTTAAAAAAAGTTTGTTTTTCTATACTACAGTAGTAATAAACGCCTCGGATTTTCTGAAAATTTTTCAACTACATATTTCCTTTTCAATCATCTTCCGGTTCTCATTGACCAATTTTCTGTGCACGCTCATGAGGAATAATCCGGAAAGCTTTTCCTCTCCTATCGTGCTCCTCATCCACGTTTTGACTCTACGAAGTGTACTAAAGGAACGCTCCACAGTCGCTGTTGTGCATGGTAAGGCACTCAAAATATAAATATATTTCGTTATCGACGGTAGAAATTCGTTTGTATCCTTAAATAGGTCAATAACATCAATATTCTTCAAGTCTTGTTCGCACAAATTCTTTTTCTTCCACAGATTGTACCACAGAATCAATTCACCTCCGATATCTAGATATCTTTTGGAAATGCTTCGAGTTGTTATGTACCTCTTCACTAGAGTATTTAACCATATGCAATGGGTGCAATCTAGAAAGCGCAAAAGTTGGAGTATTTTCGTTCGAAAATCGTACTTGCAAAGAGGTCGTTAGTGAGTCCAGATACGGTATAATTAAAGATCGTCGCCAGTTTCCATTTTCATTGGCTGCTGGAGGATTACTTTTGTTTGTTTGTTTTTCAGCGAAAAGCGGCAAAGAGATTTCTACTCCTAGATCGGTTGTTATCATACGCGATTTGCCCATCAATTCTTCTGTGATTCCATCTGCATTTATACGATCATTTTAACCCTGCTGTTAGATTAGGACCATTTGGTCCAAATTTTTTCTGTTTTCCCTTGTAACTTTGGAACGGTGATATATACTGACTAAATTTTTCTGCTAATGGGGTCTTTTAATAAAACAATGTTATGTGCGAAAATTAAATTTTCTAACTTTATTCAGGACTGAGAAAAATACAAAATGACGAATCTTAGGTTAGAGGACCATTTGGTCAATAGTACATTTTTTCATTACCAAGCGAATGTAAATTCATGTCAAATATTTAGAAGATGTTTTTGATATGTCAAATACTTGCTTTAGAAATTATTGAACCAAAATAGTTACAAAGGATAAGATAAAATTATTATTTTGGATGAAAATTCCAGTATGGACCAAATGGTCCCTCAACCTAAGATTCGTAAATTTTTTCATTACCAAGCGAATGTAAATTCATGTCAAATATTTAGAATGTTTTTGATATGTTAGCGGATGTTTTTGATATGTCAAATACTTGCTTTAGAAATTTTTGAACCAAAATAGTTACAAAGAATAAGATAAAATTATTATTTTGGATGAAAATTGCAGTATGGACCAAATGGTCCCTCAATCTAAGATTCGTAAGTTTTTTCTAATCTAACAGCAGGGTTAAAGCACGCCCAAAATACTTTCAATGTGCTGAGCAACCGCTATGAAATCTATCGACTAAATTATGTCGGTTTTCAGGTTTTGGTTGGTAACACTGCCCAGACTCGTTTCGAGCACTTTGCAATCGATTAAAGGTCGATTATTATATCGGAACTACCAAAAAAAGAGAAAATGTCAATCCTTGAACGTCATATTCATAGAAAATGTAAATCATTGAACCTCATAATATCGAAACTTGAGATTATCATACTAGAGTTTCAAAGTGCTATAACTAATCTAATTTTTGAAATTTTTGGGTTATTGAGGTGTCGTCTTTTTATTCAGAATCATGTGTAATTTAGGGAATCCAAAAAAATGGATTTTGATTTTGGGAAGCTAAGGTCCCTTTTCCTATGGAACATCACATATGTATTTTCATATTTTGGTACTGTTATGGGTATAAAATAAACATAATGTAACTGTGTTAGAAGGTTATATAAATATATGTGTTTGTAATAGAGCTGTCACTAATAATAATTTTCCAGAATTTTGACTTCATTTTGGAAGCCGTAGAGCAGCTGCCCCCCTGCCCCAACCTGGCTACGCCCATGCACATAATGTCAACGTTCAAACTTTATAATAAAAACGAAATAGCTATACTGAAAAAAAATATTTTATGTCTTTTATTTACGTTTACTTTTGAAAGTATAAAATTGTTTTCCAATTTGCATTGGTTAATGTAAATCAAGTCATAACTACAAATTATAATTTTAATATAGTTAGTTGTCCCCTTGTAGGTTTTCAAAGCATGCTGTCTTATCAACTATTGACAACACAACTCCAAAAAGTATTGTATTGAAAATTCGAAACAGTCTATTGATGACTTTTCTAGATCTGTTGTAATAAAAGACATGTGCTAATTGAACAATAACGTCCGTTACATATCATGACTGTTGCCAACAAAGACAGCGCATTTATTCCGATTGATATGATGGAAACACTACTGCCGATTGTCCGCTACAGTTAAAAGACAATCTGCCTCTTCAGTTCTGCTACTTCAATTTCGACACCGAACTCGAATTTTTTACCACTGTGTCAGCGTTTACATATGATTCCACCTCTACAAGTAGACCACGACCATTTTGTTACTTAAATTACCCCTCCAATCACTCTGTCAGTGTAGTTGTATTTGTTTGAGTCCTTACACTGTACGGGTACATTTGTTGAAAAGTTTTCTGCAAATGCTTGTTGCGCGCCGCCGGAAACCGGAAACCAAAAATTGCTCTATTTTATATAAAGGCAACATCAACAACTAGAAGAACATGTAGACATGAAAATCGACTGCCACTAGATACTCTCTACCCTACTCTACAAAACTGATGTCTGTGTATAATTCTCTGCACTTTCACAAGAGTTGAATTCATGCAGCATTCATTGTAATTGTAGTGTTGCAATTTCAGTTGAACGTTTTGTCTATGGCAAAGGAGGTATGAATATGTCAATGGGTGTGTGTGAGTGTGTACATTCTGTGTGTTTATTATATGTAGTGTTACTATATGTGTACGACTGTGTTAGTGCTTCCTGTATTCCTTTATTTTCCTTTAGTCGTTGCACAAAAAAAGATAATGTCAGTTATTTTTCGAAATTAAATTGTCAGTAACATTGCAAATTACCATTTTTATGGTATGTTGCCTTTTTTTATTTTATCTCGTGTTCGGTTTGTGTGTGTGAGTCTATGCAATAAACAACTTGAAAAAAGAGTGCGAGATAAGAAGACATAGAATGTTTATGCACAAATTAAGAAGTCATATGTGACATTATCACTATAGCATAGAAGCATTTTTAAAATTGCAGTTTAAACATAAGTTCGAAAGGCAGTTACTACCTGTAATGGTAATTTGATTCGCATTAGGTTCTGGTATATGGTCGTTGCAGTCAGTGGTGCAACGGTTAGTGTGCGCGGCTTTTATGCGAGAGCTCGGAGGTTCAAACTCTGCTCTGACCATCTTACACTTTTTTCGACGACGGCCATCTCGCTTAGTGGCCATAATATAGCTTCTCTTCTTAGTAAGCCATAATAAAGCTTCTCAAAAAACCGTTCGGAACCGGTGTAAAACTGTAGGTCCCAGTCAGCGAGTGAAAAGGAGTGAGGATGTAATGGGAAAATTTAAATGCTAGTTTTACATGGATTCTAAAACCTCGTTGACATTTCTGGTTTGGTTAATTTGAAATTTTGCAAAATACTTTTGTGAAAGTTTCCTCTAATTTCAATCCAATTATCTCGAAGCCTGACAGAGCTTATATTGTTGCACATATTCTTCAACAAATAAATAACAAGCAGTGGTAAACTCATGCTGAAGGCAAATATGAGCCATGACCTATTTGAGACAGGGTCAAACGTCGCGTTAACAGTGTAACATTTTTACAAGTATATTGATCAAAAACCTACATCTCACATAATAACTTATTTTTAAAAATAAATCAAAAGAAAATTTCATAAGGAACACCCTAATATAAGAGTTAAATGCCACCTATTGTAAGATCAATCTCAGAGGGTTGTCGTATTATGTATTCTCAAGTAATCAATTACCTATTTATATAAATAGGGTCCCGGTATCCAACTATAAACTCTCTCAATTGATAGCTCAAATCTTACTCTCCCTCGATGATCCTGAAGCTCAAGAAAAGAAGCGTAGGCAAATCCCCTCCTTGAGTTGAGCCTGTGCTAACATATAGCGTAGACGACGAGGTGCCCAATGTTCTTCCAAACATATTCTGCAGGAACCATGTATATGTTTGGAACACACTTGAAACATTCATATGTTTGCCAGTCCCAAACTGACTTGTATTTATATGCAAACAGTAGCATGTTTTCTGGAAAGTATGTGCTACTTTACGTGGACACATATGCATTCTTTATTCTTCAATATATACCTACCTTTACTTACGTGGAAACATATGCCTATTTCCCCCCAAACATAATAGTATTTTGAAACAAATTACTCTTCGATTTCAATTTATTTGTATAATTTATTATATTTAATTTAGTTAATATAAAGCCACATTTATAAACAATTAATACAAAAAAATAAAACATTTAAAACTGCCTTTTTTACATTTACTTGCATTGTATGCATTATTTGATATTTTTCGTGAAATGAGAACAGCTGCTCTTTTGCTTCTACTTTCTTGGTTGTCTCTCACGTTTTTGGTTTTAGAAGGTTTCAACTATGCGCTGGTTATCACTGTGCGTCGGTACACAAGCAAATATACATATACAAATCTAGTTAAAGGGTGTATTAATTACTTGTGTTTTTTTTATTACACAAATGGCCCGTCGTTCCACTGATCTCAGTAGAGACTAGGGCAGACAAAGGGCTTCACGCTGTTGCCCTTTCTAGTTTCATTCCTCAAAACCATTTCTCACTTTGTTAGCATACATACATATGTACGTCCATACGAAACACCATTTAACCGTCCGAGCCTTTGTTTATTATATTTTCTCTTATCAATCGCTTTTGATATCCTCTGTCCGATGAACCATTGACGGCTGAATACACGAAACTAAAACTCAATACATCAGAAAAAACCACTGACTTCATTTGCAATTTACAGAGAGAATAATGCAAAAATACCGACACACACTTACAAGATACATTCTCTGGTTGCCCCTCGTTAATTCTCTTGCTGTCAAGAGAGTATAAATGCTGCAACAAACACAGATGTATTTTTATCACAAACCCAAATATAGTTGTGTCGCAAACACATATATTATAACATATTAATCATTGTGTCTCAAACATGTAATATGGAATAGCAATCACAATGTGTTTGGACACAAGCCTATTATATTTGCGACACGCTCCAAGCACACCTTATGTTTGCATCCAAACAACAACAAATTATGGATTGTTCAAAGTGTACAAACCCATATGAGCCACGTTCTCATTAAGGACTGATAGCGCCAATTCTATCGCATTAGGAGTGATATTATTGAACGTACGGTCAATGCCTAGAAAGGCCACAAAAGCATAACGATTTTAGCAGCCAACGATTTTTGTTTGCATGCTACCAGGCTAAATATTTAAGAGCGGTGTTAAAGGGCTTTCCCGATTTGGGTATAAGCACCACTCTTGTAATGCACCATCCCCTATTAATGCAAAGGAAACAATACATCAGCCATAGCCAGAAGTTTCACAGGCGATACTATATTGGTCTAGGAGACTTAAAGGGTTTAATGCTGCCGATAGCCCAAATAAGCCTGGATTCCGTAATAATGTCAATATGATCGTCTGATTTATGAGAATCGCCTGTAGTGATTTCCTCATGCGGTCAGTTGCCAGGAAAATGAGTTTTTCATAAGGAGTTTGAGTGCACCCCGCTTTAGGTTGTCCACTACACAGAAGAATCTTTCAGGTATACTATTGCCGTATTGTCTGACGCCAGTATTTTCCTTGGTCTCGACGCATTCGATGTATAAATAAATAAATGGTTTCCCTTTACATCCCATTTAGGGATTAGGGAGAGCTTCTCAAAACCAGTGAGCTTTACGCGTTCTAGTCTCGCACTCACTGATTGGGACCTACACTTCTAGACCGGTGCTGAACTGTATTTTTGAGAAGGGGTTTCATGGCTAAATACTCGATAGTGTCGCCGTCACAATGCGACGTGACCGCCGCCGAAAGAACTTCATGGTGTTCAGAGCAGTGATCGAAGCCAGGAGCTCATGTACAAGTGACGTGCACACTAAGCAATGCACCACCAACTGTCACCGAATGATCTATAATCCATTGATTTAGAGAAGAGAACCCATGAGTTTCTTTTGACCCATGTGATTGCATTCTTAGTTGAACTTTGTAATTTTCCGAATCCTGATTATCTCTCGACGACTTGGCCGTGTCCACCATGAAGGCTTCTCTTTCGTCCATGGCTTCTTTCTTAGGCAAGAGATTTGTACCGACTTGTTGAGCGCAGTACTGACCCTATCCGATACATTATCAACGTTATCTATGCACCTTATGTACAGAGGTGTTTCAGTCCACAAACAATTTTTACAGGTCGTTTGATAGAGGAACCAATCAGTTTTCAAATTGCGATAAACTTCTTCAGACTAAGTCATGTTACAGTAGGAGTTTATGATCTGAGAATGAAATGCCGTCAAGGACATTCCATTCCCTTAGTCCATTTCAAGCGTGACATCTAGTTCCTCTTGCGAGGAGCTTGTGGCTAAAGTCGGCTCATTGTCTCTTATGATATCAACCCATGCCCTAATTGGTAATTTATTTTCGATCCATCCATGTAGAAATGCATATATCCATGTACTCCATAGTTTGAGGATTTTAATTCCGGTAAGATATTTTGGGCGAATATTAGTCCCTCTTTCGTGTTGTCAACAAATGCAGGAATGTTGGGACCACCTATCAGCACTCCGACATGATCGACTCCATTTCAGGTATTTGACACATATTCTTAGACCCATAAGAAGTTATAGGGTAGAAAGGTAGGCATTTAATATGATCAGGTAAATAGGACTACCACGGTCTTGGACTAGTTTTCACCTTGTCCAAAGAGCACCAGCTACCCTGGACAATCTCATTTAGGATGTTGAGATTCATACCCCTCTCTGTTTCTGCTACATCGTCCGCATAAGCAACCATTTCAACACCCGAAGTTGACGTGGTCCTCCTTGACATGGTCGTCTGGTAACATGCCTGGAATAGGCCGAAGTGAACAATTCACTCGTGACACGTCTCTTGGTGTGTAGTTCCAATACAACCCCGTGAGATCTACGCCCGCCATATGAATCGATAACCCCGATTCAATTGCGCTAGAACCGAAATTGTTGAACGCATCCATAACATTACAGAACTACTATTATACTCCTTGCTACTCTGTGTATGCACTAGTATACACTGTGTATACTATATACACTTGTATACACTGTGTATACTATATACACTTGTATACACTGTGTATACTATATACACTAGTATACACTGTGTATACAATATACACTAGTATACACTGCGTATACACATGCAGTTAGCGCGGTACGCGCCCGATTACAATCTTACACCAATAATCACGGAAAGTGCATCAGCATATTCAACGTCTTAAGCAGCAAAGGTGGAGAGTTTTTCGTAAAGTCTTTAGGGGCTGAATAAGAGCATTTTTCTGTATTAATTTATTTCCCAAAGAAAATTTATATGTATTGCTAGTCATGGACAAATCACTGTAGATGTGACGAATAAGCGAATTGGAGTTAATGATATTGATTGCGTCCTCCTAAAAGGGATTGAAACAAAAATTTTCAGAATTAAAAGCATAAAGACCGCAAGTCTTGATGAAGTAGTACCAGAAATTTGTAAGACTGGTGGCGATGAGCTGATAAAATGCATATTGCATGCATCAGGTCATATGAATAAAGGCGACAGACGAATTCGTGCTCATGACTGGAGTGTAGCTTGCTTTATCCTGTATTGAAAATGGCGATGCAAGTAGTTGCACAACCAGTCGCCGGGTTATATAGTGTCTTCGAGACTAAAGCCAATGGCATAAAATGCCTCATGACATTGTTCTATCTTTCCAATAAAAGTAGGTTAGCAAGAGCTAAAAACGCAAGTCCATCATACTTAGTATTTACGTCTCTTTGTATCTCGGAACAGTGCTCAAGATTCTGACAGAAATTTGCCACATCTTTTTACTGACTGTCTTCAACCGCAAGTGCTTATTAGAACATATTGATTCCAAAGGGAGCAGCACGCTTATCGTTGTATTATTTTGATATCTCCTCAGCAGGCTTGGAGAACTCCACATACTTCTGATAGAGTCGAATGACGTTGTGGCTATATCATTTTTCTGTGGTGCCTCAATAGATCATTGGTTTGTGATATCACCTAACGTAAAACCAGAAATCCAAGCATTCCTCATTTTAAGACACAGAATTTGGAACCTGGTAAACGTTCGAAAATTAATCGCCGCAATTCCTGCATTGGCCAAATAATAAATCCGATTATACTTATATTTCTGAACTTAAAATATATACATATATGTATGTATATATATCCTACTGAAGTTTTGTCTGTCCATTCAGAGTCCGCAATGATAAAGACCATCTTGCAATCATTTCGCACACAATGGATTGGTTAAATGTCTATGAATCATTGGCAACACAAAAGACACTGACAGACAATAGCTTCCTTCAAAATAGCCAATCATTTTAAGAACACAATGCGGGCGCACTCCTCCGTGCTATGCATCACCTCATCCCACTTGTCCCACAATTCTTACTTTCCTTATTCGCCTTTTGCACCAATCCCCTTGCAAAAATTACTTGACTACCGATATGTAATACGAGAAAATAGTGGCACTTGCATCGAGCGACTACTTACATCTGAACGCTGAACAATAAATGACAATAAATGTATAAGTTTCTGCACTTTGATAGTTGTCACTAATGTCAAAGCAATGGAAGAGGATGATCAGAATGAACAAGAAAAAGAATGAAAAAAGAACACAGTCACACACAAAAAAGGACATTGAAAGTAAAGCGACAGAAATTGAAGACAAATAGCATCTACACTGACGCAGACAATGCAAGAAACTCGTAACGAGGAAACTGTGACATTTCCAATCTTTTTTCGTTTGTTTCATTTCAATTGGGAGTCCATATTTGGGATGTCGTAATTGCTGTTGCTGCTGTTAATGCTCTGGCAACTTGCGAGATATTGAGCATCAATGAAATGTAATAATGGCACCAATATTCCATTCATAAGGACTGAAAGGAAGACATATGTATATACATTAGACCACGAAAAATAATTTCCCAAAGTCGACGGCAAATATTAAAGATCACACCCAGAAAATTAAAAAAAAAATCCCTTCCGAGCCGGTGAAAAACAGCCAAAATCAGTTTGTTTATGGTAGTTTTTTTGTTTGTATTTCGATCGACACCGTTTCGAATATAACACCCTCTATATCCATCTTGGAAACACACCATTGGCTATGGCAACAGACCCGAAAGAATCAGTACGAGGTAAAGGATATGTTTTAAATACACACAGCGAGGTATAATCCTCCACCCTGGATTCGTGAATTGCATGTACTTAGACAAGGATTTGTTAAACTCGACAGTGATTTATACATTAATATGATCTGCCCAGTCGATCTCACGAACTCACAAAAACAGAACCACCGTGTTTACAATTCCAAACGGATGAAGATATTCAACGTTTCCAATATTCGAACAAGGAAATTGGAAAGATACCAGGTAAACAATGGAAGTAACAATAAAAGAAAATTAAATCAAGTATCAGGGACACCCGGTTGGACCGAAGTTCCTTTGGCTCCATATTATATACTAGTTAGATCCAACACGCCTAAGGCATCCGTTGCAAAATACAATGGCTCTTTAAGAAATTATACTTTTAGTAAAATGATAAACTTTTGGAACGTAGTTCCTTATCGCTCGGTGCGGGATGGGGGCTAAATGAAAAATTTTTAAACAACTTTTTTTAACTACTTTATTACAACCCATTATTATCAACTATATTGGGTACTTTTGGTTTGGTTTGGTTTAAAGGGAAGTTTTCTAGGTGGAGCCTGTGTATAACATATTGCAGTTTTGAACCCAATAAAAAGTAAACTTAGAAAACCCAAAGTGCAAGACTGGCAAATCCATGAAACACAACCCTCAGCAAGGAATTAAATTTGGCAGCACTCTTACACTCGTACTTTTGGTTTGTGTCCAGACTAACATATTTCTTGTTTAATGGAAAATGTTCTAGGTGCAGCCTAGAAAGCCCTAAGCCTTTCACGCGATGTAACGGGAAACCATTTATTTTTTTTCGATTTTAATAAAACAAGTACTTCTCATCAAAGAAAGGACCTTTGCGGGAAATACTCTAATAATACTTTTTATAATACATACTTTTTTTTTAAAAAAATACATTCAATAAATAAAAAATTTCTTTAAAAAAGTTTATAATTTTACAAAAAGTATCTTTTCTTAAAGATCCATTTAAATTACAATATTTTTCACACTAACTAGTACATAACATCCAGGGAAAGAACGTCGTTCCAACCGGGTGTCCCCTGACACCTCATGTAATTTTTTAAAACTATATACCTTTAGGTCCTGTTTGTAAGAATATGTATATATTTTCCCAAAAGTTCATTATTTTTATTAACGGTCCGTCTTTTACTAAAAGCTAATGTTTTCTTTAAAGAAAAGTTACTCTTTCGAAGAAGAAGTACTTTCTCTAAGAAAATGTCATAGAGTATGAATTTTTTGTACAAAGAAGTACTTTTTTAAGAACATGTACTTTTTAACGAAGTGGTACTCGTTGTGGGAAAAGGTTATTTTTTAGGAAAATGTACTTTTAAGAACTTTGGACTTATAAAAGATACTATAATATTGTTAAGAGAGCTACTTTTAAGAAAAGGAATGTAATTCGAGAGAATAGTGGAAAATGTATTTTTTTAAGAGAAGTGGGTCTTTTTGAAGAAAAGGTTCTTTTTTTAAGAAATTGGAATTTTTTTTAGAATTGGTAATTTTTTCAGGAATAGGTTAATTTTTAAGAGTATTGGCTTATCTCAACAAAAGTTATTTTGTTTCACGAAATATGTACTCTTTAAACAAGAGGTAGTTTATTTAAGAAAAGGTAATTTTTTGTAAGGAAATTTACTTTTTTAAGAAAAGGTACTTATTTAAAAAAATATGTATTTTAAGAAAAGGTACTTTTTGTAAGAAAATGTACTGTTCTTAAGCAAAGGTACTTCTTTGAGATAGGATTTTTTTACGAAAGGGTACTTTGTTTAAGAATGCGAATAGGTATTTTTCTTTTTTGTGAGAAAATTTACTTTTTTTAACAAAAGGCACTTATATAAGAAAATGTTTTGTTTTTAATCTTCTTTTACATTAGCTTTCCTAAATTTACATTTTATTGGGTTCAAAACTACAATATATACTAAATATTGGTTACAGGCTTCACCTAGAAAACTTTCCATTAAACAAGGAAATTCCCATCATTTAGTTGATAATACTGGATTGTAGAATAATAGTGTTAAAAAAAGGTTTTATCATTTAGCCCGATAAGGAAATTCGTTCCAAAAATATATACATACATAATTTTGCACCTGTTGATTTTCTATGCCATTCGAAAAACACATACCGTTTTGTACAAGTTGTTACTGAATCACTGCTTGCAGCCACTGATAGAAAGCATCTGAGCCATATTTTTGCAAACCTAGAGAGTCCAGAACGGTACACCGAACTTGAGTCGCGCCCAGGTTTGGTATAATTATCGTTACTTATTTTTTGAATTTTATTTGTAATAAAATCAAAACAAAACTTTAATGGTGACTAGATTAAAAATGAATTATCTCAGGAAAATATTGAACAAGTTTTTCGATAGCGCTAGAAAATATGCAATAATTCGCACTAAAGAGTATGCAATATTTTACATTTAAAATCTTTTTCGATAGCTCCATAGAGTATGCACTAATTTGCGATAATAATGCAAGCAACATCAAAAAATATTTGTATTAATGCTGTAAATACATCTTATCATACGTAACTATTTTGCTTTTGAATAAAATTGTATACTTCCAAAGCGAAATGTTAATGGTTTTTAAGAGGCTTTAATTCCTGAAATTTTAGCGGTACGAACTGCATTAAATGAAGGCTTCATTAAAAAATAATATCGTACGTCTGCGACATATATATAGTTCAAATATATAACTCGCTGAGGCCTATGAAACGATGTCTTGTGTGTTGCGATAGAGCCACAACCGAAAAAAAAATCATCTTGGCTGTTTTTCACAGGCTCGGAAAGGAAAATTTTCTTTATTAACTCGAGGTGATCTTTAATATTTACCCTCTGCTTTGGATTTGTTTTTTATATGGAAACCGACCCGGTCTAATATACTTTATATGCATAGGAGCTTATACACATCCATGTATGTATACATGTCCTGTACACTCATTTACCAATCTAAATAGCAATTGTATTGTATTTTTTGTGTGTGTGTGGGTATGTGTGTGTTTGCATTATCAACGAACAAAAGTGACTTTAATTGTGCACCGAATGCCATAACGCCAAAAATCATTGATGCACACACAAGCACGCACCCATGTATGTGAAGGGTGTTTCCAATGGGATGTCAGGATTTTAGAGCCATGATATTGCATTAATTATTAAATAAATTTAACCCTGCTGTTAGGTTAGGAAAAAAATAGGAATGTTAGGTTAAGGGACCATTTGGTCCATACTGCAATTTTCATGCAGAATATCAATTTAATCGCATTCGTTGTATATATTTTAGTTCAATATTCACTAAATATTGTTATTATTATTATCATCTTTGTTTTGAAAATAAATGTAAAGAAAATCCAGGGAAATATACTATGGACCAAATGGTCCCTTAACCTAAGATTCGTATTTTTAACGAATGTTAGCTTAAGAGACCATTCGGTCCATTCTGCAATTTACAAACAAAATAACCATCTATTCGTATTCTTTGTATCTATCTTGGGCCAGTAATACTCAAATATTTTTATTATTATTGTTATTTTATATTTTGAACATAATTGTAAAGAAAATCAAAGAATATATTCTATGGACCAAATGGGCCCTTAATCTGAAATTTGTAATTTCTTATTTGACTCAGTTCTGTTTCTGGTTAGAAAATTTAATTTTTGCTCATGCCATTGGTTTATAAAAAAGATCACGTGACCTGAAAAATGAAGTCAGTATATATCAATGTTCAAAACTTACAAAGAAAACTAGCCATTATTTGGACCAAATGGGCTTAATCTAACAGCAGGGTTAAATAAATGGGGCTTAGTGTTTTCTCGGCAGGTTAGGAAATTTAAAAAGGTTGCCGGCTGATTTCTGACTTAGTGCAGGTTAACGAAAGACTGGGAACAATATTGTTATGGTATAAATATCACAGTGCAGCAATAGATTTAAAGCCTCCATGTAAATATTAAATAATATTAAATTACATATTTGTTATGTATCGAAAGATTAGTCGGTGATGGACAGGGCACATAAAAGCAAAATATTACAACACATCTTCGGCTTGTGTGCATGCCTTGATGGAAATTAAAGAGTATGACATCAAGGACGTGTTCTGTGAGGAAACATATGACCGGTGACCAAAACATTGAAAGTTTTGTAGCTAATTTTAGTGCCAAAATTGATAGTCTGACCAACGCTTAAATTAATCTACACGCTGAAAAATCTGTATTTTTGTTGTTGTTTGGATGCAAATATAAAATGTGTTTGGAACTTGACGCAAATATAATATACTTGTTTCCAAACACATTTTGTTTGGAATTCAATATTACATGTTAATGATTAATATGATTAATATGCTATAATATATGTGGTTGCGACCCAAATATATCTTTGTTTGTGACACAAATATAGCATTGTATGTTGCACTGATAATGCTCTCTCGAGAGCAAGAGTATAAAAGAGGGACAACGAGAGAGCCTATCTTCTAAGTGTATATCTGTATTTTTGCACTATTCTCTCAAGCAGTGATACATAAATATTCCTGAATGTGCGTATATATTGCAGATGAGGTCAGTGTTCCTTATTTTGGCTGATATATTGCGTTTTTGTTTCACGTATTCTGTCGTCATTGACTCATCACACAGGAGATATCAAAAGCGCTTGATCAGTGAAAAAAGAATAAACGAAGGTTCGGATGGCTAAATGGTTTGTGATTTTTGTTTGCTTTTGTGTCTACATGTATGTATGCAACCACAGTGAGAAATGATTTTCAGGAAAGAAACTGAAAAGGGCAACAACATGAAACTTTTTGTCTGTCCTAGCCGTTACTGAGAAAATCAGAATGGTAGACCATTTGTGAAATTGTTGTTCCAAGAGACAAATAATAATGAAGGAAATCAATATTAAGTAAAAATTTTAAAAAAACAAACAAATAATTGAGCAATGATTTTGAGGAAAGAAACTGAAAAGGGCAACAACATGAAACTTGTTGTCTGTCCTAGCCTTTACTGAGAAAATCTGAATGGGGACCATTTGGGAAATTGTTGTTCCAAGAGACAAATAATAACGAAGGAAATCAATATTAAGTAAAAAATTTAAAAAAACAAACAAATAATTACACGCTGGCCTTCATTTCTAGATTTCTAGATAGAGATATTGTTTGTGTACCAAGAGATAGTGATAACCGACGCATAGTTGAAACCTTCTGAAAACAAAAACGTGGGAGACAACAAGGTAACAAGGGAGTAGAAGCAAAAGAACAGCAGATTCTCATTTAATGAAAAACATTCAATGTAAATAAATGTAAAGAGGGCCGTTTTAAATCTTTTAATTGTTTGTATTAATTATTTATAAATGTAGATTGAAAAACTAATTATAGTAAATAATACATCTATATTGAAATCAAATGATTCTAAGTATGATTCTGTTTGGGACGAAAATGTAAAAAATCGATTTAACGGGCATTCCTCAGTATATCTTCTGTCAAAATACGCATGCAAATCTAGTCTCAGATTTGAAGTGGTTATTGGGGATTTAGAGAGACCGTGTACATTTGCGTTACTTGTCCATGCCTAAAACAGTTCAGATGAGGCGGTTGTGCAAAGACTTTGGTTAGAGAGGCAATTTTCCCGGCTTAAAAAGAACAAAGCCGCAAGTACGTATGTACTACTGGCAGTGATGGTTTAGGCTGGCGGCGACAACTCAGCAAATGTGCATTCACAAGCAGATATACAAAATTGTGTTTCTCAGCGTACTATGTTCTGCAATTACAAAGTGGCTCGAGTCTGTGCGCTTATTGCCATGGTATAAGCGTTTCGTCCACGACACACAATTTAGTGAAGGTTGTTAAAAATCTTACCGAGCCATTTGGTACAGGCGAGGCCTTAGCTAAGGCGACCTCTTGTCATATGATCTCTTCAATATTTTAATGACGACCATAGACAGAAAATCTGCAATTAACGCCATAAAAAGCTGAAGATACATACGCTATCATATGCTGAAGATATAGATATCATGGGGCGGACTTTGTGATAGGTTAGTGCGGTATGCTCAGAATCGAGAAAGAATTATCAAAAATGAGTTTGAAGTTGTTTCTAATAGAAAAAATATATCAGAGATTTTCTGTACTCCCACGGCAGAGGGCTCTTTGCGCGAGCGCCTTTCATTTAATGTATTCGTCATCTGCGATGTCTGAGAGCAAGAAATTAGGTCGGACTCGTGTAAATCCGGGATGGTTATCTGGCTGTGGAATGCAATTCACCCAGTCGAGTGGTCACCGCACAATTTCAAGAGATTTATGGACAACAAGTGACTCGAATAGGTCTCAATTGCTACCCGAATTACATAAAGTTCGCATGGTAGATATTTCTCAGTGGTGTGATTATAGTCCACGTTGTTGTCAGAATCCTGGGGAGATGAGGAATAAATTGAGGTTATTGAACATGTCCCCTATCATTGTCCAGTACGGCAATATAGAAAAAAGAACAAAGCTTTAGGTGGTATACTCTAGATGACTTGAATTCTTTCAGTATGGTGGGTATAGTGCACTTTCCGTTGTATGCCCGGAGTCTAAAATATACCGGGAATAGTCAGCCATCGTCTAGTGACTTGTACTTTAACCTATATATACGTCTTAGCTTAGAATCCATGCTAAACAAGACCTACTCTAATTCATCCGTGATGGTGGGAAACATTTCATAATTGACGATACCTAAGACAACGCTAAACTCTACCATGCGATCTCTGTGACATATTAAACGGGAATGGTAACAACAAAGTGTTTGTTTTTTATAGTTATATTTGGATTTTGGATTTGTGTACCTCTTATATCCTTTTCGATCCTTACAAGTTCGTCACCCACTTTTTGAAAGTAAATTTGGAATGGACGGCAATAACGCGGAGGTGAAGGACAGGGAATTTTCCACCGAAAGTTTTGGTTAAATGAAAACTGTAGTGGGACCAGACACTTTATAAAAATATAATAATTATAAAATCAATATTTTTTCGCTAGTGTGATCAAGTACATCAGCACTAGTTTCAGTTAATTTCTTTTAATTTTGCTCCTCTTTATAAGAAGGGAACGCATTTTTCACAAAGGTAATTGTAATGTTGTACTGGTGCCTTAAAAATTTTGTGTCAATCACCATAGACAAGGCTTCTAATGATGACGTCTTTCTTAGTACATCAAAACTAGAAACTTTGAGACGTATTTGCTTCTTTTACTAAATCTGCTTTCCTAATTGCAAATTTCATAATGAATTTGTCAACGTTGATCGCTTGACTTACTTAGTGCAAAACATAAAACAAAAAAAAAAAAACAGCAGACAGTTGTCCGAGGCCTTCGGCCACGGACTGTCCATGCAGACCGTGTCAGAGACACGGCCATTCAGTTTAACGTAGAATACGCCATCCGATAAGACAGAAAACATATATAACAATAAATGATAAATAACATAAGCAAATTAATTTATTTATTTGATATTTTAATTTACTAAACGTCAACTGTCAGCTGCTGTCAAACAGCATCAAGCAGCATTGTTATTTTGCTTACTTGGCAGCACTTTCATTTAACATAAAAATGTATGAATTAATTTTTTCATACATTTTTTATAATTATATATCCATGTTAAATTCAAATTCACATTTAACATTTTGTTTCACTTAAATACATAAGTAAATATACGAAATTTCAATATTTCATCAATCAAAACAACAGCCGAAGGTTTGTGTCCACACTGAAAGAGCAGCATAGTTTGTGTTCACGCTACAAACTCAAACACTCAATCAAACACCACACGTATGTTTGAGTGTATGTGTTTAAACAATTTTCATTTGAGAAATTTAAATATTAGGAAGATATCAACCAATATGAAATGTATATCAAACGAAAGATAACATCTTTATTTACCTACAAAAAAATTTTTAAAAAGAGTTATCTCGCCGTTTCCTCATAATCAATGAAATAAAGATTACAACAATAACAATCTGACATGACTCCCTATACCGTAAGGTAAGACGTATTCATCGCCAAAATCATTTTTCTTATCCAAAATACCGTACACTTTGTGAAAAGTGATAGTCTTTTGTTGTTTATCCAACATTTCAAAGTGACCTTTTGTGGACTGGTCGCTATGGAGCTGCCCCAGTGTGCGTCGCCCTGGTTAAATGATTATATTTTAAGGCCATGTAGTTCGATTGATTTCTATTTTTTTATCAACTATAGAACGTTAAGCGAACCATAGAGTTGTAATTCATGAGCATGAATATCAGCTATCGTTGACATTTATTGTCGGTTTATCGCCCTTATTGATTCCAAGTAAGAATGTAATTGAAGTTGTTCGGATCTCTATCAAGTTTACAACATTTCTTTGTAATATTTTTGTAAATTCATCAACCACATACAAATTTATCGACCAAGCACATGCCCTGAATGCCAAGTCTGTGGTTCGCTTAAGTAGCTCTATAGTTAGTAAAATAAAACAATCAAACTAACTGGTACTAAAAAACATGGTGACGTGATGTGACAAAATGTTGGCCTTTCTGTGGAAATGCCCATATCCATACTTTTCTTAAATTTAGAATATATCGACCTTATGATATCTTTCCAGCATACTGACTCAAGCTAGAAAAATATACTCAACATCTTTTCTCTGACCTTATTTAATGTAAATAGTTTTTATACGAGTGTACTCATAAACACCTGCCCGCATTTGAAGTTTCGATTCCTAGTGTATTTGGTTACATATTTTTTTTTAATTTTTTGTGTAATTTGGGGCTAAGACAATGAGGACAATAAACTCAAAAATATATGCAAACTGGTTTTCTCCAATTTTTCAATTAAATTTTTAATTTACAATTTGTTTTTTTAATTTTACAGGAATAGTCTGAAAATGCTGGCGTGAAGCAAATTCTCTGTCTAAATTTTTAAAATATATATGTTTCTAATTATAGTTTGAGGCCGTATGTGATGCAATGGTAGCGTGCGCGACTTTTGTGCATGAGCGCTTAGTGACGGCGACACTATCGAGTACTTAGCCATGAAAAAGCTTCTCAAAATAGTACGTCTCAAGCAGTGAGTGTAAAACTAGAACTCGCTCAGCTCACTGTTTGTGAGCAGCTCTCCCAAATCCTTTCATGAGATGTAACGGTAAACCATTTTTTTTTAAATTATACTCGGATGTCACGTCGTGTGAGACCGATATGGGCCAAAAAAAGTGGTTGTTTACCCAAATATTTACATACGAATCGAAGCATTAACGATCAATTGGTACTACAAGTACCTTCATATAAAAAAATGTGTGATAATCCTGGAATCATCTCTTCAATTCGCAAATTTTTAGTCCTGTGCCCAACGTGATTGAAATTCCAAAACCACACGGGTGTGTCAGCACACCCTACTGTGCACATCCAGAAAAATTGATTCCTTTTGAAATATAGATGATTCTGTTCCATTGTTTCGTTCAGATTTGAATTGAAAATTGTTGTACAAAACAAATATAAAATCTAGTGACAAAGTTGTACCAACCCAATTGGAATCGAGATCGGTCGTAGCAACAGATTACAAAATATTTGGTTGTCGTAACCGAACTAACCAAAATATGTTCGCCGTTACCGAATTCACAATTCATTCGGTTGTAGAAACCGAAGCATTCTTAAATTCAGTTGTTGAAAACGGAATATGGACAATTTTGTTGTTGCAACTTAAGCAATTGAAATTTCGGATTTCCCAACCTAATGAAATGTGAAAGGAGGTTGATCTCCAGAATTTCAGTTATGCAGACTGAATTCAGTTTTGGCAACCTGAAATCGTTTATGAGAAACTTGAATTCGATTGCGACAACCATATTGCCGGCTACTACAAACTATTTCCAAACAAATACTTCTGTGGGTGTAAAAAGCATAATTATGAACCAATTTCGCAAAATAAAGGTGGGTAATGTAAAATTTGGAATTTGATCCCCTCGTTATTTCGTAGCAGATGGGCAATGTGATATTTATGAAATGATAGATTACACTGTGAGATTAAATAATATTTTTTTCAAAATGATGGGGTTCTGTCAACGGATTCTGGTAGAAAAGTCTAGAAAAATATATACACGTTTTGCCAGATCTGATCAGAATGTTTTTAGGGGGGGTCAAAATGTCCGCCCCACGAACCTTGCCTGCAACATATCGGAAAAATATGTTCAGAAGTTTTATAGAAAAGATTCAGGTAAACATTTTTGTGGAACAAGTTAACCCTCTAAGATTAAAGTACCATTTGTTCCATAGTATATTTTCTTAGATTGCGCTATATTTATTTTCAACACAAAAGCATAATAATAATAATAATATTTACAAACTATTGAACCAAAATGTATACAAAGACTAAGATTAAATTGATATTTTGTATAAAAATTGCAGTATGGACCTAATGGACCCTTAACCTAACATTAGTATTTTTTCTAACCTAACAGCAGGGTTAACCAAAATGCCAATTAAGTAAGTATGAATCTATTCGTACCACTGTGCAATTTTGTGCAAGACTTGTCTACAAGTAGACACAACTAAGTGGGTATATAAATGATAACAATGATAGCAAAGAAGAGTAGGGCAGAAATAAATGTCAAGAGTTTTTCATATTGGAAAATATTACACTGGATATTATTTCAGAGACTGCTCGTAATTGGTGTTGTTGAAGCTGAAAATAGAAGAAAAAAAATAATTTCCACTGCCATTGGATTCTCACTCATTCCCCTTTTCCATCTGTGTTATTTTTTGTGATCATTGTTCTTTTACTAGTTCATTTTCGTTAACAAAAGATTTTTTCTGATAAATTTTTTAATTGATGTCATGTTGAATTCATTTGGAACAGCAGCACTTCATTTCAATTCTTTCGTTTTGTTATTTGAATTTATTTTTATGGGATTTCAATTTGATTTCAGGATATTTTTTCACTCACTATCTTTCTATGCTGTCTTTGGGATATCACGAGCTGTGGAATTTGCATGAAGGAGAGCAGCAATCAACTCACGAGCAGAAATGTAAAGTAGAGCTTTTCATTATTTGTAATTTGTCTCAATATCATTGACATAATTATTTAAATTACAAATGTTTTATCTTCCTTCTCTCTGTATCTCTGCCTTTTGCGCTGCTCTCTTTTACGCAACCTCTACGTTCTATTCGTGCATTTCCCAACTCCTTTATCCAACTGTCAATTAAGTCCCAAACAGAAATGTGCATGATGGAAATTATTAATAAAAGGAATTTCAAAAGAGGGTTTTTTTAATTCTAATACAAAAAATCCCAATTTTTTGGTTGATGGCACTTTTTTACATAATGTAGTTGAAATGTCATGTTAATTTCTATATAAATGATTGTTATTAGAATTTTGCTGTTTATAATTGACAAGAAGTGGAATGTAATGAAATTTCTAGTTTGTTTAAAACTACGACTGTTATGGGAATGACGTTCGCTTAACAACTTTTTTTTAATTAAAAATATATGGGAAATGTTGCCAGTGAAATGTGAAACTGAATATGTTATAGTATATGGTGGATTTCAACTTTGTAACATTGCGTTATAGTCTCTTTATTTATTGCTAATATTACCAAATAATTTCCTTTAAACTAATTCATATTATTCATACGTACGTTCAGTGTCACATTTCAAGTAGTTTAACCAAGAAGTGTTTGTTTGGTATAGCCTAAGATATCCTTTTCAAATAATTACAGTTCCGAAGTAGTCCTTTTTTGAAACAAATTTTATTTGGTATGTGTAAATAAACTAATGCTAATGGACAAAAGCAGAACTTAAGCGTAATGTTTTAAAAACGGAAGGAAGAAATTTAGTATTTGCTATAAGATTTTAAGACTGATACAACTACACTTACAGAACTATTCGCTGCAGGCAGTCGAATCAGCCTCAACTAAATTTCGAGATTTTCGCAAACACATTTGAGGTCATCACAGCCAAATCAGAGTTTTTCTCAACCAAACTAAAGGTTGTCCCAGCTGAATTAGGGGTTGTCACAGCCAAACTAGAGGTTGCCACACCGAATTTAGATCGTGCTACAACTGAATTTTTAAATTGCTTTCTATTAGTTTAATGTTATCTGAATATTCATAAATGATTACAAATAAATTAATTTTAAGTGCCACTTCCAACCATTTTCGAGGTCCCGATCAGCCTGTGATACCGAGGCAATTCTGACGTGTTGGGTCTGACGAGTTAGAACCTAAACGTTTATGTATACAAACGATGGCAGTACTCGTTGGGGATCTTGCAACTCTTCAGAAGATATTATATTTTCTGCTAAATTAGATATTATAATGCAAAACCATAATTACAATATTTTCACTTGCCTTTCTTTAGTTAGAACCACAGCAAAATCTTGATATCGCCGCGACAGCCAAATAGTATCTGTTTTTAGAATTGTTAACGCCATACATGTAATATATAGAATTGTGTTGTAGTAACCGGATTAAAAATGATTTCGGCTGTACCAACAGAATTCATGAGAAATTCGATTAGAGCAACCGACTTTAGGCCAAATTTGGTTATTGTAACCGAATTGATACCGACTTTGTCGATGCAAGCGAGTAGATGAGAAATTGCATTACTGTATCTGGATTGATGCCCCATTCGGTTGTGGCAAACGAATTTGATATCAATTTCTGTTGTCGCTACCGAAGTAATTCTAAGTTCGGTGGTTGCACCAGAATTTATAAAAAATTCGTTGAGAGATCGAACATAATTGAAGATTCATTTATCGCAACTGACTCAATTGACAAAAGAGGTTTGTTTAGGTTAGGTTGGATTGGCAGCCTGCATGTCATTCTGTCATAGACCTTGACCGAATATAATTGAAGATTAATATATCGCAACCGAATAAAATAAGAAACGAGGTTTGTTTAGGTTAGGTTGGAGTGGCAACCTGCACGTCAGCCTCACTTAGACCTGGTCCACTGTGATACCACAGAAACAAAAAGCTAAATATAAGACTTCCTGACCCTCTCGTTGAACTACTTTGATAGCTTGAAATAGTTTAAGATATGCAAACATCAGCCAGATTTACTAACTCCCCAAACACATGTGAGCCTAGTGTAGCCTGCCACCTTCTGGAAAGAGCAGGGCACATTCACAGATGGTATTATATTGCCTCCACCTTCCCTTCATCACTGCTGCTTCCACAAAAGTAATATCTCAAGACTCTCACGCTCTCTGCACATCTCCAATGAGCAGTGACCCGTCATGACATACCCTATAAGAGAAACGTCCGGTCCCTATGTCAACAGCAGAGCGTTAGTGCGTTTCAAGACTACGCGAGCCACATCAGCTTGGAATGCTCACAGTTCCCTACTAGTGTCCCTCTACCGTTAGTTGCGGTAAAGTCACAATTCCTAAAAAAAAAAATCTTGAAATTTGCTAGAGTCGTTGCCCACATGTTCTAGATCCCCTGGATCATGCAAGATAGATCCATATTCTGTCAAGTTCATCTACTTTGCAGTACCCTGTTATGTTCCTGTGGTCAGGCACCCAAATAAAGTTAATATTAATCTGCTAAGCCATCTCATTAAGAGAACTTCGACTGTTGACAGCAGTTCTCTAATTCAGAAATATAGTTTCCAGGGGTTTGACGATAGCTTATCTATCAGATAAATTAGTGATTCCGGACTTAGTCAGAACATTATTTCCCAGTCAGTTTGCTACTTCCCTAATATCAAATATTTCTGCCTGGTAGACACTAAAGACATCAGGCAGTCTTTTCACAATGGATAGCCCTACACTGAAAGGAAAATCAAATAAATAACTAAATGGTTCCCGTTACATTCCAGGAAGAGATTAGGGAGACGTTCTCACAAACCAGTGAGCTGTGCGCGTTCTAGTTTTATACTGACTGGTTGGGGCCTATAGTTTTAATCCGGTTCCGAATGGTATTTTGAGAAGCTTTTTCATAGCTAAATACTCGATAGTGTCGCCGTCACTAAGCGAGGTGACTGCCGTTATAGGAAATTAAAGGTGGACAGAGCAAGGATCCAACTCACGTTCTCATGAACAAGAGCCGCGCACACTACCATTGCACCACCGACAACAACTACTGTCTGTACTCACCATCATAGTTGTCTGTACTTACCATTAAGTGTTTACCGGCCGAGCAAAATTCCACTATAGAAAGATTTACAAATATACATGGGAATCAAGAATTCAATCATATTGACCATATACTTCTCAGCAAAATGTTTTTGGATTTTCTGCTTGGTGTTAAAGCAAGACGGGAGGGATACTGATATTGATATCGACTACCAACTCTTAGTACGCACCTTCCGTCTACTTCCAGCTGCTGTCAACTTATTGGAGGCAAAATCGAAAATTGCAATACACACTTTCTGCAGGACTCATCGTTGTCAATTATATGTGATCGAAATCTACAATCTAATTGTTACGGAACAGTCAAAAGACTTGTTCAGGCATTGTTCGAACGCGGAAATAAGCTACCTAGGAGACAAGATGTGAGACTACATTTAAGAAAAAATCTTCATCAAATTTATGAACTCCTTCATAAATTTTATGAAACATTTCCTCATTTTCCAATCTACGACACATTTCATTTAAGTGATGATAACCATTGCATCAATAGTTTACGTTGATTCAACGACAATGTTACATCAAGTTGCCGTACATTTTTCCTCAATTTGATGTAAGTTTATGATCAAGTTGAAGTAAATTTTTCACCATTTTGATGTACATTTTTCGCCAATTAGATGTAAGGTTGTCGTCAATTTGATAAAAGTTTGTCGTCAATTTGATGTAAATTCGTCATCAATTGGATGTAAATTGGTGATTATTTTGATGTAAATTGTTTGTTAAGGAGTAGCCAAAATTTTTAACGTATTTTTCATCGTAAAAACTCCACAAAAACAGGGTCTAAGACCACATACAAAATTTTTGCGTGGATAATATTTTCTGTCCATTGCACTATTTTTTATTATTTATTTATTTTAAATTGTCACTACTTTTTCGTTTCTCTTTATCTTTTCAATACTACGTCAATACTTTGAATCGATCCCACTAATTATTTCCAAATTCCAATAATGAATATTGGTGTTAAAAATTTCATCACTTCAATGAAGCTGAAAAAGGCGAAGAAACGCACAATCTTCAGAACAATTGATGAACATCTATTATCGATTTGATGTAAAGATTTTTTTTCAGTGTAGGTCCTTACAGAATACATCAAATTCTACTTTATCGTCAAGTTTTGAACTATCTGTATAGTAGTTCTCGAATCTCCTAAGTCCAGTGATGCGACCATTTCGTTCTGATCTATCGGGTATGAGAGTGTAGTACTTCTTATCAAACAGTGGATAGTCCAAAGTGTAATAGATAATACCTGGAAGGCGAGGCATTGGATTGAGAATGACAGTATGTTCGAAGCACTTTCTGTCCAAAGTGACACTTCCCCAATTCTGACAGCAGTATCCGTGGCATGCTGCCTAAGTAGTCGAGATTGCTTCAGCTGAGTTTTAATTGCGAAGAATACATTCAGTCGTAGCAACTTCAATTCGGTTGCAGCAACCGCAATATGGTGGCAACAGCCGAATTTCCATTTGCTGCGACCTCTTTTCAATCAATTTATTATCTGAGTAGACAAGCGACGGAGAAAACTGTGACAGATGCGCAAGTAACCCAAATTTACACCCGAATAATTTGCAGTTTGTGCGATAAACTTTACCAAATTCAATTTAGACGTTATATTTGTTATTAAAAACTAAGGTAAAGCCATTTTACAAATCTTCATCACTTTCCCAAAATTGGACTCTCAGAATCGGCCACGTGAAGCGTAACCGTGAGCAACGTCTGCATGATATAATGAGTATTCTACTGTAAAACTTTTCTGTGTTTTCTCCAATTTTCAAAAATCAGATAGTAAAAATCCATCCTTTATTATAACATAAACCAAAAAATGTGGTTATTCGATAAGGCAAAACTTTAGTTAATCGGTTACTCGCACATTCGTAATAAAAGCATAAACTTAAATATAAAACTAGTGAGGTAAAAGAACTCAAAACGAGTTTAAAAGCTTCAAGGACAACAACTATTGAAGTTAAAAATTTGACTGCTTACGCCTAAAAGCAGAACTGCAGGTTATGCAAATTGCAATTAAGAAGAAACACATTTGACAGGAGATGTAGTATTGAGTGACCAGAATTAGAGATCCCGAAACAATTGCAACAAACTGCAACACATATTGATGTACATAATATCACCTGACACAATCCGATAATTCCTTTCTAAATTCATTTGTACCTAATCAATTTATTCAATATATTAAATAAAGAAGTAAAAGGATTCTTTATCGATATTGTTATCCTTTTCGGTGGTGTCTGTTGTGTTATTTACATTAAATTAATTGATTTCGGGCAATTAATTATATTATACAGATTGATTGTTATACCCTGACACATAAAAATTTCGAGAGGTTTGCATGAATACTATGTTTTTGTTGTAACACGCATGCCACTGGAAAGGAAGGATGTGAGCATTACTCATATGTTTGTCATACCGATCCTTATCCATACGGAAAGCATCGTTGTGGGTATGAACATGGCACTTGATGTGCATATGTATGTGCACAAAATTGCTTTTGTATCCTGACTGTAATTGTATGAGTGTTTGTCAATTGAGTTATATTGTTGCTGTTTTGCAGGATGCTGGTATTTTCCACTGCCACTGACATCACCACAATTCTACGAAAAGTGTTAACAACATGTCAACACGGTTTACTTGTCTAGTATTGGTGTTGTTGTTGTATTTGTCAGTCTTTGTTAATAACAGTGAGCACTTTTACTGATTATTTGTTTGTGTTCTTGTGTTTTTGTTTCGTTCTCTCTTCGTAGTCTCTAGGACCAATAACCTTTTTTTCAAACCCAAAAACTGGTTAAAACAAAATAATGCAAAAAGGCAGGCAAAAGAAGAAGAAGAGACAAATAATCAAACAATGAGATAAAGCGATGCATTCAGTCAGTCAATCAATTGAATCATGGCGATATTTACATACGTTAATACACTCAAAGAAAAATTGTGTGCAAAAGGACATATTTTTGAATAAATGAAAAAATTTCCGACTACCATTGCGATCAGCTATTTAATGGCAAGGGGCTCGTCTGGAGCAATCGAGAGAAAGTGGCATGTGACAGCTAACTAATAAGTCGATGCCGATTTCATATGGCCTCTGTATACGCGGTAAATATTTGCAGTTTTGGTGAGTACTCCTTCGTGAGTACGTCGGAAGAAACCTTGGAAACTAGGAATAAATATTTGAGAAATTTTCAGCTTAACAATATACATAAAACTCCGCCCATAAATAATTTCTTTGAATCCTTTAATAACGAGTTTATGCCAAAGCCCGTCTCGTCTTTGAAATAAACAATTTTATTTAATAGGGAGATGAAATACCTGCTTTTAGATGCTTCTGGCGTAAAGGAAAAGTAGTCAGACTGGAGTACTGACTGGGAATAACTTAATGTTTTAAATGAAACACCAAAAAAGCTCAAAAAAAAATTAAAAAAGAATAATCAAAAAATTAAAAATAAAACAAATTTGAAATTTTTGGAACGATGTTCCTTATCGCACGTTGCGGGAAGTGGGCTAAATGAAAAAAATTAAGCAACTTTCGTTTCAACACTATTATGGCCATCGGTGGTGCAATGGTTAGTATGCGCGACTATTGTACATGAGATCCTGGGTTCGAACCCTGCTCTGACCACCTTATATTTCTTTCGGCGGCGATCGCCTCGCATAGTGACGTCGACACTATCGAGTATTTTGCCATGAAAAGCTTTTCAAAATACCGTTCGGAACCGGTGTAAAACTGTAGGCCCCAATCAGTGACTATAAAACTAGAAAGCACACAGCTCACTAGTTGTGCGAAGCTCTCTCCAATTCCTTATTAGTATTATGTTACAAACCACTATAATCAACTATATTGTTTATATTTGCTGTGGTTTGTGTGCTGACTAAGTAGATCTCTCACATATGTTGGCAAATTTCTTGTTTAATGGGAAGTTGTCTAGGTGGAGCATGTAACCAATATTTAGTATATATTGTAGTTTTGAATCCAATATGAAGTAAATTTAGAAAAGCCAAAGTGAAAAAAGTTTAAAAAAAGGACATTTTCTTCCTTTCCTCTACTTCAAAAAAAGTAAATTTTCTCAAACAAAATACCTATCCATATTCTTAAACAATATGGCCTTCGGTGTTGCAGTGGCTAATGTGCGCATCTCTTGTGCGCGAGAACGTGGGTTCGATCCCACCACATATTTCCTTCGACGACGGTCACTGCTTAGTGAAAAAGCTTCTCAAACTACCGTTCGAAACCGGTGTAAAATTTTAGGTCCCTTACAGTGAGTGAAAAATTAGAAGCGCACAGCTCACGGGTTTGAGAGAAGCTCTCCTCAATCCCTTCCTGGGATGTAATGGGAAACGGTTTTTTTTTAGTCCCAAACAAAGTAAATTTTCTTCAAAACCAATACCTTTTCCTAAAGAAGTACCTTTGGCTAAAAAGAATAAATTTTTTTAAAAAAGTACCGTTTCCTAAAAAAGAGTTTTTTTATTTTAAATAAGTACCTCCTCTTAAAAATGTGAATTTTCTTACAACAAATTGCCCTTTCTTAAAAACTGCCTTTTCTTTAAAGAGTATCTTTTTGCGAAACAAAAGACCTTTCTTGACATAAGTTCCTACACTTAAAACTGTACTTATTCTTGAAAAAGGGACCAATTCTAAACAAAATTACCATTCCTTAAAAAAAAAAACTTTTCTTAAAAAACTACCTTCTCTTAAAAAAATACCTTTTCGTACCAAAATCCCTTTTCTTAAATGTACTTTTTCTTTACTTTTCTTGAGATAAGAAGACTGAAAATAAGTAAATTTTCTTAAAAAACAACATTTTCCTAAAAAGAGTACCACTTCTTTAAAAAGTACCTGTTCTTAAAAAAAAGTATTTGTTTGTAAAAAAAAATTCATACTCTTATGCTTAATAATGCCTTTATTAAAAACATATTAGCTTTTAATAAAAGAAGTGCCTCTTCTTAAACAAGGACCTTTTCGGGAAACATAATACACATTCTTACAAAAAGGACCTAAAAATACGATATACATTTCATTTCAAAAGTGTCTTTTCTTAAAGATACGCGTTTCGGAACTAAGTAGTGCATAATATATAGCGAAAGGAACTTTTGAACTTCTATTACTGACACCTCATGTAATACTTTTTATAATTTTTGTTTAAAAAAAAATTTTACTTAAAATACAAAAGTATTGCAGTTGATTCCTTGTTGGGTTACTATTCCAGGAAAATTATTATTTTACAGAATACTTTATAAATTGTTAACTAAATAATTGCCTTACGATAGGTCTAGTAAATCGGCCACTTTGGGGCGACGTGAAAGGTAAGTGTTACGCCAATAATCCCGAGTCGATTTAGGCCTTAAAACAGTAATGGAGATAGAGGCCCAAATAACCGAAAATGTACTATAAAATTTGGTGGTTGGAATGAGGTAGTATAAAGCAAGTAATAGAAGCCATATGTTGCTTGTTGTATTTCATTCAAATTTGTCAGTGGTGTGTCTATCGAATAAAATAGTCATTTTTAAAAAATATTTATTAGTTTTTTAAAGCGAAATTAAATTCCATAGTTTACAACGAGCTGTTGTTGCCTGAGTATTCTTAGCAACAGTATTATGTATGGACGATATTGTCACTGCCAGTGCTGTTGTTTTTATTAAGCCCTTATGGTAGTTTCCTATTGTTACATGTATGTAAATATTTTAATTGATTTTACCTTTTCATGTTTATTTTGTTTTTTACATGTACAGAATTGTGTATATGTGTGAATGCAACTTCAGCATTAAACCTACAACTGCGAATCAGAATAACTTCCTGGAAACCCATCCTTGCACTGTGCGCAATCGTTTCGGATCCTGCACTGTGTCCTTTCCATGAATTTAATGCATTTGTATGACAACAATTATGGGTCAGTTGCGATATTTGTTCTTGGTTCGTGAGTAAGAGTGATTGATTTGTGTTGCAATGGTTGTGGGTGTTGCTGTGTCCAACGAGTTTTTGTTGTATGTAAAAGTTTTATGACGAAAATGTCTTCTAAATATTTTATTAAATAATTTTTGTTGATCTGGTTTTAATCATTCGGAAGTTGTCAGACTGTTGTAAATGCGGAGGTGTGTTAAAATTTGTGGATTCAAAATATTGAGTTTCTCATTAATTCTCATAAACTTAAGAGAAGTTATACAGATTTCACGCTTCAAGCTAAAGCCACGAGCACAAAGTATGGAAATTATAAACTTTATCCACACGGTGTCTTTTGTAGCTCCTACAATGGAAACATATATACATATAGGCTCAGCGTCATTGATTAGCATCAAGAGAGAATTCCTAGAGACCGTAAGAATGTTATAATTTCCAGAAGGAAATATAAAAAGGAAATCAAGAAATGCCTTCTAAATTTGATGATGTTGGCCACGTAAGTGGACACTGTCCTTTTGTCTTTTAATATAATTCTAAAATAAAACATATGGTAATGTTAGGGTGGCATGACCGTCGGTGGTACAATGGGTAGTGTTCTGATCACCTTAACCACTCTAACCGATTTAAAAGAATTTTGATTCGGCGGCGGTCACCTCGGATAGTGACGGCGACACAATCGAGTATTTAGTATTTTATTAAAATCGGTGTAAAACTGTAGGTCCCAATCAGTGATTGAAAACTGGAAACCGCACAGCTCAGTAATTGTGAGAAGCTCTCCCCTGTCCCTTCATGGGATGTAATGGGAAAGAATTTATTTATTCATAATGTTAGGGTGGCAATCAAATGTATGGAGCAAAATTAATTACATGTTTTAATTTAAATTAATCGTAACACAAGTATTTAGCTAGTAGTTCTACAACTTATATTGTGACAATTTTACGTAAATCGAATTAAACCAAGCTGTGAGTATTTGCGGTCAAAAACAGGGGGTGTTGATAATTTAGATGCTACTTTGTATAAGTAGAAAATCTAAATTTGAAAAATTTATAATTTTGAGTAAAAACAAAAATAATAAATTCAGCTAAACTCGCCCTCAATAAAGCACAATACAGTATATTCTGTCAAAGAATTCATTGGGAGATGGTGGGACACATTATACCACCTTGATAAAAACCCATCAAGATGATCTAACATGGTTACTAAATCATTAAAAAAAGAGCCAAAGATGTATTAAGAACTCGCTGAAAAATAACGGCCCCACCAACAGATTGCATTAACCATGTACATGTTTGCAAGCACTGTTTTCGTGAACTGAAGATCTGCTGCTTTTCTTTCTTTAGCGTCTGTCACGTTTTTGTTTACAGAAGGAAACACATTTGGGTTTGTAATATTTTAACCTATTAGTGCCTGTGTCCCAAACATGTTATATTGAATAGCAAATACGATGTGTTTGTGCACAATTATAATATATTTGCGACAAGCCACAAACCCGTTATATTTGCACCCAAACAACAAAAATTTTACGCACTTTTACACTTCGATCGGCCAACAGCATATCGTGGAATTTTTCGACATTTTCGGGTGTATTGACCGCAATTGGCCGTCCAGAACGTTCAGCGTCGTTTGTGCTTGTGCGACCATTTAACATTGAAATCGATGGTGCAGAGTCCCCATAGTATTTCTCAAGCTTTTTCTTAGTTTGATTGACGGTTTTTTTCGCAAAAAATAATGTTTAATGAACACTCAAAATTTATTTTTTCCATTTTTAAAAAATATACGAGGTTGTATGTTTTGAACGGCTGTTAAACGCAAAGTAAAGCACGGAACTTGCTCATGATTTGACAGTAGTCCATTAACAGGTGGTACTTGATGGGAGCAGTGTTGCATTTCCTATAACTACGAAGGAAGTTCGAAAAGTCACGGACTTATTGATCCGCCCTCGTATAATATGTTAAACACCCTACAAATGTCTATTACATTCCAAAATTATCAGAGCAATACTTTAAAAGTTGTGATATTATAACCGTATGTTTTCTAATCGGTCCGTGAATAATACCACTGTCACCATGACCTGTTTGGCCGTCCGACGCCTGACGTTCTTTGGTACACATTTACCCGGTAAAGTCCTCTGCATGTTCTCTTCTTTGGTGTCTATTATATATTGTGATGGATCCATGTCCACTGTTACGAAACGGTACAAAACTTTGTTCGGATTACGGCTGAAGTTGCCAAAACATGCGGTGGTATTCACGTACACATATCGTGGTAAATCCAGGGGTACTACGCCAAAGCTGATCAACCTCGGAGTTGGGAAACATGCAGATAGAGTAGGACAGAGAAATAGCGATAGATGACAGGAAGTATTGAGGGTTGCTCAATTTGTCTTTCACACATTCGCCATTGTGCATTCAACCAAAAGTACAAAACTCATCAACTGAGAGTTTTTTTTTGTCAGACTTAGATGAGGTGGCTGTCGGTGGAGCAATGGTTAGCGTGCGTAGCTCTTGTACATGAGAACGTGGGTCAGACCGCCTAATATTTCTCTCGACAACGGTCACTTCGCTTAGTGATGGCGACACTATCGGGTACTTAGCCAAGAGAAAGCTACCAAAAATACATTTCGGAACCGTTGTAAAACTGTGTAATAGGTGTAATAGGGACTACTGAGTGTAAAACTAGAAAGCGCACATCTTACTGATTGTGAGATACTCTCACCCACTCTTCATGGGTTGAGGAAAAATGGGTTAGAGGAATGCTGGAGTAAAATTGTCTATAGGGATTGTCTATAGGGATTAAAGCACAAATTTATTAAAATAATGATTTTTCTCGTTCTGCATGGGTTGCCAAGTCTGTATTGAACTGTGCTCCAACTTTTCCAGTGACTTTTGGTTTCCGGTCCAAGAAAACAGCTGTTGCAGACTCTTGCCGCCTTATTCATAAAAAGTTATGAGAGGTCGAAAAGACGTTTTTTGTATGTAAACTGTATGATAAACTGACATTGATTTGAAACAGAAGAGACTAAATTTGACAAAAAAAAAAACAAGTGCTTTTTCAACATGAAGACACACAGGGTTATAGTCACCATGGCAAAACTATATTGTTGAATCTGCCATACTCTCCCGGGTTAGGCCCCGTCACTATTTTCTATTACATGGCTCGGCGGTGAAGGATTTGCGTCGACTAAAGAGGACGTTTAAGGACATTGAGAAAACATAATATTTGGAATGAATTTAAATATTAAAGAAACGATGGGCTGAATGTGTCGAGCTAAAAGGTGACAATGTTGAGAAGTAAAATATTTTTCGCCCCTACTTTTAGAGGACTTTGAACTTTGAACCTGCACTCTTATGTTCGAGATTTCCGCATGCTACTGATTGCGATATTTTTTTTCAAGTACTGTGAATTTATCTTTCCAATATTGAAAGAATAAAATCTATAGAAAAAATTTGATAGTACCAGAAATACAATTCCAATAGGTTACACATTTTAATAAAGCTGGCACACAAATGTGCCTACCCAGCTTGTTACAATACAAATTGTAATAGTCAAGCTACAGACACAAGTTGGTGCAAGCTATGTATATGTGCCAAAAAGTATTGGATCAAAGGACTTTTGCAGAAAACTTATATTTCATTATGTGTCAACATTTTGAAAACAAAAACATGGCGAATAGAATACGATGCAGAGTTCTTAATATTAAGGATTACATAAATCTTCATATTAAGGATTACATTTGTGGTAAACAACCCGCTTTTTCATACCAATACATTAAGTCATCTTTGAGACGACTTGCTCCACAAGCTATAAGCTAATTATTGTCCTTTTAATGTCAATTAAAAGGATTGAGTAGGTAGAAGTCACAACAGATTTACAGATTTAAAAAGGGATGCAACATACAAATAATGCAAAAATCACAGGAATGAAAGAGCCAATCAAAGCAAAACAAACCCCATATTAACAACCAATACAAATACTAACGACAGGATCATAAAATTGAATAGAAATACATATAAAGGTTACGGACACAATAGTTGGCACTGAATACATATAACGGGTTTTTCAATAAGAGCGCTACAAAAGTTTTTTTAAAATAAAACAAAACCGGTTTTAGATACAAATGAAATTATTTATTGCTGTGAAAGTACGTTCGATGCCATTATGTATGGAACTTTGCATGGCCACCACGGGCACGCTTGCAGAAGTCCAGACGCTGAACCCAATTTTCGACCGTTTTCAAGCATAAATCGGCCGATACTGCTGCAATTTCACGTCCGAGAGTCGTACGAAGTTCATCAATCATCGCTGGCTTGTTGGCATAGACCATAGACTTAACGTAGTCCCACAGGGAATAATCTAACGGTGTCAAATCGCACGACCGAGGCGGCCACTCGACTGGGCCATTTCGGGAGGTAACACGTTCACCAAACTTGGTTTCCAATAAAGTGATTGTGGCATTCGCTGTGTGGTTTGTGGCGCCGTCCTGTTGGAACCACATGTCCTCCAAGTCCATATTATCCAACTGGGGCCAAAAATATTCGGTTATCATTGAACGGTAGCGATTCGCATTCACAGTAATGTGCCGGTCTTGATCATCACGGAAGAAGTACGGCCCAATGACGACGCCGGCCCATAAACCGCACCAAACCGTATTTTTTCGGGATGCAATGATGACTCATGGATTATGTGTGGATTGCTGTCTGACCAATAACGCATATTTTGCTTATTGACGAAGCCATTCAGCCATAAATGAGCCTCTTCGCTGAAGATGATTTTCCGATGAAAATCCGAATAATTTTCAAGTCGTTGCTCAGCCCAATTCACGAACATACGACGCTTATGGTGGTCAAGCGGCTTCAGTTCTTGCGTCAATTTGATCTTGTAAGGATGTAGGCGAAGATCTTTTCGCAAAATTCGCCACAACGACGTCACAGAGATGCCCAACGCTTGAGAACGACGTGTGAGAGACACATTTGGGCTTTCCTGAACTGAAGCCCCAGCGGCAGCCATATTCTCGACACTACGGGCACTTCTTTGTCTCACGTCGAATAACTACACGCTACATTTTGTACTGTGCCTGTGGATTCAAATTTTTCCACTAGACGCTCAATTGTTGATCTGGTAGGACGATTATGACGACCATAAATTGGACGTAGCGCTCTTAAAGTTGAGGCCACTGACTCCAAATTTCGGTAGTAAATTTTAATAATTTCGTCCCGTTGTTGGCTCGTATATCTTTACATGATGAAATGGCAAACCTTACTGAAGTCCCGTTTGCTGTCCCTATCGATTTACTTTTGTAGCGTCTCTGTTGAAAAACCCGTTATATGTACAAATCAATGATGATATAATATTTCCTCTTCATATCCGCTCTTGCGACCTTTTGCCAGTTTCCATGGTACGTTCTGATATTTTATGTTTTCCAATGATTTTGCTAGGAAAGGGGATTAATTGTTTAATGCTTAAATACCATATTATTATGGTCGTCAGTTGCAGGGTCCAAAGTGTACAGCTATTTTCGCTCGCATGCCAATTAATCCGCTACAGTACAAATTCTGTCATGTAAGCAAAATGCTATGAATTGAAATTTTTATTTGCACTTTTTGTGCTTTACATTATTCCTTATGACGGACGAGGGATATTATCAATTGTTTTAAGAGTTGAGGGATTTATTTTATTGCATGCGAGGGTTGCCTTTTATGCTGTGAGATAAACAAATATCTATAGTTTGAAATACACACCATGAAGGTTTGAATTACATTTTCGAACAACTTTTTCCATGCCGAACGAGGTAAATCCAAAACATGAGATTTGATCCTATGTGGGAATATAAATAAATATAAAGTCATTGAGTCCAAATCACAGTTGTACGTCGAATAACACACGCTACAAAATCTGTATTTTTTTGTTTTGTGGGTGCAAATATAATATGTTTGTAGCTTGTCGCAAGTATGGTACAATTGAATCCAAACACATTGTGTTTGCTATTCAAAATAGCATGTTTGAGACACTATGATTAATAGGTCATTATATCTGACCAAAATGTGGCTTTGTTTGTTGGCAACTGCTGAAAACAAACATATGACAGGCAACAAAGGAAAAACTAGACAACAGATCTTCAACTCATGAAAATAATGTTTGGAAACATACACATGTTTCCTGCAATATATTGCTGGTGCTGTTATTTTTCAGCGTGCAGGAAGTCACTCGTTTGAGCCGACCGGTACGAGCTCGTCCTGGTGGAGAAAGATCCCTGTTGGATGGTAGCTTTTGATTATTTCCCAAAAGACTTTGACAAACAATGCACCCAAAACAGCCGAGGTTTTGCTTCGAAGTAATTCATCAGCGAACAGCTATTTTTGGATTTGGTTTGTCTGACCTATACAGTCAAGAGGCGTTGTGTTTCGGGCTCATATTCATAGACCCATGATGTCTTGTCTGTCACGACCTTGTACATGTGTTTTAAACGTCGCAGCAATCCCAGCGATCAAGCATTTTCAGCATTTATATGCACCAACTGACACAAACACTTTTTGAGCAACTGCCAACGAAATAAATCTTATTCATAGTCAAATCTTGGTGCAGTACTAATTGAACGGGAGTGGGAAAAATGACTAAATCTATTTTAGTACCACCACCTATAAGACACATGACGATCTGGCAACATCATTTCCCTTACGATTTTGATGTTTTCTGGCACAGTAATTGATTTTAGACGACAAATTGCAAACTATCGAAACGTGGTGGCCTGAAATGAGACTTTAACACCGAATGTCGAAGCGTGTTGATCGGTAACGTCATATTGAATTAATCTACATAGAAATGCTGACGATTCAAAGCAGTGTTTTGGACAACATTAATTTTTGAAGTCCTGGTTAATAACGAACAGATAATTCATATCACAAAATTTTGTAGGCAGGTGTACCAACAAATACAATGGTGGACGGTCATTTCGAAGATTTCAGAGTGTAACAATGTCGTCGTGGGGAATGTGTAATGAATGTTTAACCATTACCCACAGGGTATGGGGAAATTACCGGGTAGTTACCCACCACAATGGGGAAATACCCATCACGATTACCCACCTGCCTACAAAATGGGGAAAATAATAGATAAAATAATCCACGACGATGAGGAAATACCCATTACCTACAGGGTAATGGGGAAAATAATGGGTAGCTACCCTCGACGTTGGGGAATTACTCATCACGATTGTCCATTACCCTCAGGGAAATGGGGAAAATGATGGGTAGCTTGCCACGACGATGGGTAATGGGTTACTCAGGGAAACCCATCCCCATTTTTGATCGAAAATGTGAAAAAATTAGAAAAAATTTCTATATCTCGGAAACATAGCGTCCAATCGAAAATTACAAACTATTGTAACCCATACACATCGTACAGTGTGTAACTCATGTGTGACCCATACACATAGTCGGGGGCAATATGCAATGAACGTTTACCCATTACCCATAGGGTATGCGGAAAGTAATGGGTAGTTACCTACCACAATGGGGAAATTTCCATCACGATTACCCACTTGCCCTGTGGGTAATGGGGAAAATAATGGGTAGCTACCCTCAGAGAAATGGGGACAATAATGGGTATCAACCCACGATGATGGGTAATGGGTTACCCAGAGAAACCTATCCCCAGTTTTGATCGAAAATGTGAAAAAATTAGAAAAAATTCTATATCTCGGAAACATAGCGTCCAATCGAAAATAACCAACTGTGACATACGAACCCTGGAAGATTTTGTCTCTTTTCAAAAGCGCTGGAAATATTATTTTGTCCTCTAAAGGCGGATCAGCCAACACTAGTGACCAACGGCGGATCAAAAGTAAAGAAAACAAATCCAGTTTCGACACACTGCATTCTGGTCAGCGTTTGATCCGTAATGGGCGGCTAGAACATAATCAACCTGGTAGTAACCAAAAAATAACCGCTTGCCTCCCGCACTGTTGTATTGACAATTAAAATATGAAATGAGAATGAGAAATATAATACCCCCTATTAGTTGACGACCCGCAATCGTCATGCAGCATTTAGACCACAGGTTATCGCGGCCACGTTAGCGATAACTTTCTTCTCTAATCTTTGCCGTTTAGATCACCCAATTTGAGATTTAATTGATCTTTCAGGTGGGAACTTTTTGCTTAGATCAATCTAGAACAAAACCGTGCCGAGACAAAAGTATCGAAGACGGCGGTCCATATGAAAACTTAAGTTGACGGCTATTGGTTTTGCCAGTTTTGTATAAACTTGGGATGTTGTTGAAATAAAATAACCTTTGGATCAGACCGTCAAATCTTCACACATTTTGAACCGATAAGAGCCAATTATGTTGCCGGCGGCGTGAGCTCCAAAAAAATGTTGGTGGCGGCAACGAGTCTATCAAACAGTTGCTTTTTGTGTATGTTTTTATTGTGGTTGCATTTTTTTAGTAATAATCAGAGCTGCTTCCAATTGTACACCAGTTTAAAATGATGTTCTGGGTTAAACTTCAGTTTTTACAGATTCAAATTTTATGAGTGGGTGGGTTAACCGAGTTAATCTTCGAAATACGTATATCTTGGTCGGTGTAAATGCCATATTAGATGGACTGCGATTTAAAAATATTTACTTGGAGTGATAGGACACTATACAGATCCGATGCTACTATGCAACTTGCCGCTGTCCTCGAAGAATGTGGAAGAATAACTGTGACTACTGCTGTCATGAGAAAAAATCATAAATTCGGTTGCGGATTTGTAGTTGGCAAAAGACTGCGACATCTGGTATCAAGGTTTACCCTCGTGAGTGAACTAAATACATAAAACTGAAATTTTTTTACATATCGCGCATTTGCGTACATGCCCCGGCAGAAAAAACGAAGATGTCATCAAGGACATGTTACAGGAGCGCCTACAAGAAACAGACGGCCACTGTCCTGGCCATGACATTAAGATTGTGAATTTAATGCTAAGGTCATCAGGAAAATTTAATGCTAAAGTCGTCAGGAATCATACCGATAATGGAATGAGACTGTTAGATTTTGCCGTGGCGAAACACATGTTTGTCAGTTGGACGAGATTCCAAAATAAAAACATCCATAAGGCTACTTAACTATCCTCTGATCTGCGGACGAATGACCACTTTGATTACCTGGTAATTGAAGGAAGGCACTCTACTAGTGTCATGGACGTATGTGTGATTCGAGGTTCGCGCATGGAGAAGAAGAATGAAAGTCGTAAGAAACCAGACATAGAGAAAGCTGTACATCGGAAAGCTGCAATTACCAGGGATAACAACAGTCTCTGCAGAGAAACTCACACATATACTGAGTCTCACATACTGAACGGCCTTATTATCCTGAAGAAGTACATTTCCCACTCTATGAAAACTGGTACAGAGACCGTTCTTGGTTATAAAAAAATTACACGAGGTGTCAGGAGACACCCGGTTGGAACGTAGTTCCTTTCGCTGTATACCATGTACTAGTTAGTTCCAACAAGCCTAAGGCGCATGTTGGAAAATACTGTAATTTAAATGGATCTTTAAGAAAAGATATTTTTTTTTAAATGATAAAAATTTTAATAAATTTTTTTATTGAATGTATTTTTTAAAAAAATTTATATTTTTAAATCCTTTTTGTAAGAATATGTGTTATATATTCCCGAAAAGGTCCTCTTTTTAATTAGGGGTACTTCTTTTATTAAAAACTCATGTGTTTTTAAGAAAAGGTACAATTTTTAATAAGAAGTACGTTCTGTAAGAAAAAAGCCCAAGAGTATGCATTTTTTTAAAAAGAAGTACTTTTTCTTAAGAACAGGTACTTTTTTAAGAACTGGTACTCTTTTTAGGAAAAGGTTATTTTTTAAGAAAATTTACTTTTTTTCAGAAAGGCTAATTACCTCAAGAAAAGAAAGGAAAAGGTGTTATTTTATTTTTAAGAACTGGTACTTTGGAAAAAGGAATGAATGTAAAGGTATTTTTTTTTAAGATAAGGTGATTTTTAAGAAAACGTACACGTTTTAATAAAAAGTACTGTCTGTAAGAAAAGCCTAAGAGTACGAGTTTTTTTACAAAGAAGTATCTTTTTTAAGAACAGGTACTTTTTAAAGAACTGGTACTCTTTTTAGGAAAAGGTTATTTTTTTAAGAAAATTTACTTATTTTCAGAAAGACTACTTATCTCAAGAAAAGAAAAGGCATTATTTTATGTTTAAAAAATATTTTTTTAAATTTGTTTATTTATATTTTTAAATATAAAAATATTTTTTTTAAGAGACGGTATTTTTTTTTAACAAAAGTTTTTTTTTTAAGAAATGGGATTTTTTTTTTAGAATTGAGCCCTTTTTCAAGAACAGGTACAATTTTAAGAGTAGGTATTTACCTCAAAAAAAGTTATTTTGTTTTACATAAACGGAACTCTTTGAGGAAAGGGTAGTTTTTTAAGAAAAGGCAATTTGTTGTAAGATAATGTACTTTTGTTAGAAAAGGTACTTATTTAAAAAAAATAGTTTTTTAAGAACATTTAATTTTTGTAAGAAAATTTACTTTTTAAGCAAAGGTACTTCTTTAATATAAGGTATATTTTTAAGAATAAATAAAATTTTTTTAAGAATAAATGAAAAATTATTTTTTTTTGAGAAAATTTACTTTTGTTATTTAAGAAAATGTTATTGTTTTAAACTTCTTTCACTTTGGCTTTTCTAAATTTTCTTTTTATTCGGTTCAAAACCACAATATGTAATAAACAGGCCCCACCTAGAAAATTTCCCATTTAACAAAAAATTTCTCCCCATATGTTAGTCTAGACAAAAACCAAACCAAAAGTAAGAGTGTAAGAGTAAGTGTGCTGCCAAATGTAACTCCATGCTCAGGGTTGTATTTCATGGTTTTGCCAGTCTTGCACTTTGCCTGTAGTAAATTTACTTTTTATTGACTTTAAATCTACAATATGTAATAAACAGGCTCCATCTAAAAAAAAAAACCCCGTTTAACCAAACCAAACTAGAAGTACCCAATATAGTTGATAATAATGGGTTATAATAAAGCAGGTAAAAAAAAAAGTTTAAAATATTTTCATTTAGCCCCCATCCCTCAACGTGCGATAAGGAACTTCGTTCCAAAAATCTCTTAAACACAAACAATTAAACAACGAAAATTGTATAATCGCAGGTGATGACAGAACGCTGTACGTATGGCAACGCTTCAGTCAGTTGCAACGCGACCGGCGAAAGAGCGGCATAAGCGTAAGAGGAGAGGGAAAACCTGTTTGTTTAAGAAGAAAAAACGGTTGTGGATAGGACGCGAGAGTGAGCAAATTGCATCGTACAGAAGAAAGAATGAGATCCGTAAAGACTACCTAAAAATACAAAGCCAAACCAACGGAAATGGATCAGGGCCTCCCTTTTGTAGTTATGAAGATGGACATTTTGTCACAGATGTGCAGAGTAAGTTGGAATTCAGTTCCCTGTGTTACTGGTCCCAGGCGACTTAAATATAGATGAGGGTATTGAGCACATAGAGACCGAAGGCATGGACTGCCCTTCTTCTAGCCAAAGAAAAGTTAGAACAGCAATTTCCCAGCTTAAGAACAACAAAGCCGCTGGTGCTGATGGTGCTACCGACTGAGCTGTTTAAGGCTGGTGGCTAAGAGTTGGAAAGGTGCATGCATCAGGTCATATGCAAAATTTGGCTAGACGAAGGCATGAGGGCGATTGGAGTTTTTGCATACTTTATCAAGTTTAAAAAAAAATGGCGACCTGAGCATATGTACCAATAATTGTAGAAAAAGACTTGTATCCATCGCAGACAAGCTCCTATCAAGCATAATTGGCGAAAGACTATAGCCATATGTTGCAGACAGTGTGTCTTTAGGCCTGGCAAGTTAACTATTCATTCAATAACTCCTGGAGAAACACACTAAAACAAATCGACACCCACCACCTCTTTGTAGATTATAAGGCTGTATTCGATAGCCCAATACAGGGAAAAGTGTACCAAGCTGTTTTGGAGCTTGGTATTCCTGCTAAGCCGACACGTCTTTGAAAAATGACACTGACTTTCTTGAAATCCTCAGATAAGACTGGTAATGACCTCACCGAAAGACTTAGTACGAGACAATGCCTCAGGCAGGGCGACATTCTATCATGCGAGAAAAGCGGCAGTTAACATAAACAAAACTATGAGCAGTAAAAGTCACATGCTGCTTGTGAATGCTGATGAAGTATTTTCGATAATTGAGAAGGAATCAGCAAAAGTGGGTTTGGCAGTAAACGAGGATAAGAAAACATTAATGGTTTCTACAAGCATTTCGAGGTAGTGGACGAATTCGTTTACCTCGCAGCTGCCGTAAACAGAAAAAATAACGTCAGCCTAGAAAACAAACCGAGAAAGTGCTTGGGAACAGGTGTTGGTCGTTCTAAGCAAGCACTTTCGAGATAAAGGCCAGAAAAAATAACGTCAGCCTAGAAACCAAACCGAGAAAGTGCTTGGGAACAGGTGTTGGTCGGGCTAAGCAAGCACTTTCGGGATAAAGGCCTCTCTCGAAAATCGAAGATTGGAATTTTAGGGCCTGAATCTAAAACCATGTACCTAAAGGGTTAACGGAGTACGTTAATCGTGGTCAGCATAAATGCCGTGTAAAGCTACTCCTTTCCGAATACGATAGTGAAACATTTTGATGATTGGTAGGCAATTTGGGTACGGTGACAATCATTTTACATTTGCATCTCCGCACAAGTTCTGTTTACTATGATTAATGGATTTTCATTCACAGGGCCCTTGAGTTGCAAGACTTTCTCTGAGCAATCACTTTTATCAAATTAATTAATTAATAAATAAATAAAAACAAAATAAATAAATTTGTACAATTATCTCTTTGTTTTTCTTGTTCACATTTGCCTATCTGATTTCGGTTTCATACCATATATTTTACTTTACTACACAAACATATGAGTATCCGCCAATCTCCGACGTATCGTATTTGTAGGCTGACATTATGCATCAATTGCCGATGGGATTTCTTTCACAGAATTAACCCGTATGGGGTAAACAAAAGGCTAAAATTTGTTTCCTTCGTAATTAATTAAACCATTAATTTATCTACTTATCAAATACGTATGTATGTAAACGAATGGAAATCAGCTGAAATCACAGCAAAAAATACCGCTGGCATAAAATCGGAAAACAAATTGAATGGGGAGAAATGAAAAAAATAAACCCAATCAATTACTTTGATTAAGTGTCAGGCATTAAATCAATGTTATAATTCCAATAACACAGTGCTCAAGGGCCAACACGTATCCTGGCTTCCTTTGGCGTAATATTGAAACATGTGAATTTTAGCTCACGCATGTATAAACGTTTTCACCGCAACCACCATCACATATGAGAATCTTTAATAACAATGGATATTTACGGATTTTTGGTCTAAATCTATACGAATTTGTAAGGATTTGCTTAACCAGCCATGGAAACGTACACATGGTTGTGTATTATAGACAGAATGCTTGTTCCCTCTTTCCATTTCTTTCATTTAACAAATGTTTATTTTTGTGAAGATCTTGGTGAACAAAGAAATTAACTTAAATACACATAAAAAAATTCTTTAAGCATTCGTGTTTCTCTATGTTAACAAATCTGTTGCCACATAAGAACATTTGTAAAAGCAAGGTAAAGCATTCAATCGCATTGATTATACAGACGCAACGTAACATTTACAATTAATTCAAGGATTAATTTTACCAAAGGGATTAATTCACCAACAGCATTACAGAAGTTCACCATATCCAGGACAAAGCTAAAACAAGGAGACGTTGAGTCAAACAAACTACACCATTAAAATGGCTTAAACACGGCATTTGTAAGGATATGGTTTATATGTGTGTAGTTTGTCCTGCTTCTACAATATGCTTTGAATGCGAACACGTACAAGAGCACAGGCATTATCCTTTAATACACATATACAGTATACACGAGCTCCTTTATGCTCAAGTTCATACGATTCTCACTCCATCAAGTGCTTGATGATAAAGCGCCAACTTTTATAATGTTGTTGCTGCGATTTGTATTCACGGACCGTAGGGAGGACAAGCTATAGGTGACACTTAAAACATTAATCCTAAATTGATATTTCAATACAGATATAAGAGGCTGTATTTCCTTTAAATTATATACTTATGTATATAACACATACTGACCACAAATATCTTATAATCAAAAATGTATATAGTTTCAGTACGCGCTAAAAATTATTTGTCTTTTATCGCTGTTTGGATGCAAAAATGTAACACGATTATAGTTTGTGGCAAATATAGTATTTTTGTCTCGAAACACATTGTGTTTGCTACATTAAATGTTGGAGACACATTGATTTATAGGTTATGATATATGATTTTATGGCCCAAATGTCGCTTTGTAAGTTGAAAGCTGCTGAAAAGAAAAACGTGATAGACAACAAATAAACAAATTAATTATTGAAAACCGTGCTTGCAAACAGGTACATGGTTCCTGCAATATGTTGCTGGAACCTTTTTTTTCAGCGTATAGAGGCAAAATACTGGGGTGCGAATTGAAATAATTGGCATAATCAAACGGATTTTATTCAAGAAATGGAAGAGAAAATCGTTACAGATTTGTACAACACATGGAAGTTGTGCTTGCATATTAATTTGAAGCAAAAAAATAATTATATCTGAAAATTTTGTGTAATGTCTTTTTTGTAGCCAGTGATCTATTTTAGGGGGGATTGAAAAAAGCTAATTTTTGATAATGCTTTTGGGGTAGAGCGGAGAAGTTGCCCCTATAAATAAGTAAATTATGTTCAATATTTCCCAACCCTAGGATAATGTCTTCTGTTTTGGCAAGGGACGTGAAATTTCAAAAATATAGTAAAATCGCCAATTTTTTTTTCAAATGTCGCCGCACTTTATGGTAGTGTGCAAAACTTGCATTTATGTATGGTTAATTATGTATTTATGGTCCCGTTTGTTATGACCACACACTTTCTTTGACGCCGCCATAACTAATTTTACTGTTCTTTCCACAGCTTTTGTGTGGCATGGTAATTTTGTAAGTTCACTTAATTGGTATTGGCTCTTCCAGCATTCTTTTCAAATCTTCTGTAGTCACATCATTTAGTAGCGGTGGTGGAGTTACTTCGCAGTCAGTTAGTTTGATGTAGTCGTTTGCTTCGAAGTTTATTTTTGGAATATCGAACTTTCTAATCCCAAGGTGTCCAACCGTCTCACCTGATTCTCGTGCGTCGTTGACTCTTCGAATGCCAAGGGCTCTGATATGTGTTCTCTTATCAGTCAGCATCGCGAGCAGAATGTTTTCTGGAGATGCGAAATAAGCATTCCGAGAAATCACTGGGTCGATGACGTTGCGGTTAACTTAATCAAGTACCTGGATGAAATGGTAAAGACGCCGAGCTCCATCCATAATTGAATGGTGGATTTTTATGCCGAGCCAAGACGGCACATTCACCTGGATCGCGCTTAGCAAGACCTGGAGGACACATGCCTGAGTTAACGGCGAGAGTAACATCAGATACTTCTGGTCCGTACGCAAATTTTACCACTGGAAGCAGCTCGCACGCCTTCAAAGATTTTCCAATTTGTAGGAAGTGGGTCCGAAGGTGGAACCATCGAGGGACTTGAACAAGTGGCGGAGAGGCAATTCGTTGAAATGTAGTTGACAAACAGCCCATTGCATAGCTCTCCCGGTCCTCAGCTCAAGACGACGCAGTACCCTATTGTGAACTCCAGTATGTTCCATCATACCCTAGAACAAGAATATGGTTTAAACCTCCGGGCATTTCTGCTGTGATATAGTTGTGAATACTTTCAGCAATGGCCTGACTTGATCCAGAAGGTGGTGTAACATGACTTACGTAGCTTGATCCTGGTTCTTTCTCCAAGGAATAGTGTTCCTCTACAATTGTTCTTTGGTAGTATTTATCATCCTCCTTTTCTGTTGGAAATGATCACTCTCACTCCGAACTCTCACTTTTAAGTTCTTGCATGGTTCGATATCGTTCTCTAGCAATTTTTTTCTTATCAATCGCTAAAGATGCATTCGATACAGAGACTAATCCTACGTCGTAGGCCTTTGGCTTATAAGGCAGTATCTGTAAGTTCCCTTCGCATTTGCGAAGAGGATGAATTCGATGGTCCGGGATTGTAGTCATCGTCATCAGGTTCAGGTTCCTCATACATTGCCTCATCATCTTCTAAGCACGTTGATGATGATGAGGGCTCATCAGCATCAAGCTGCGATGAGCAGGACAAACTATAAAGGAATTATCTTGTCTTCCTTACTCGAGCTTGGAGCTGTTTTTTTTTTACTGCTGCTTTTTTTCTCAAGCTTGGTTAAATTTGGCTGAGAGGACCGAGTCAACATGTTGGTTCTGCCTGCACTACTGCTGCCTCCCTGCATACGCTCACCGAGCTACTTTCTTGAGAGAAGCTTGTACAAATTGTGGGCTGTGTGCTTCCTATTTTTATACTCACAATTTGGACCTACAGGTTTTACACCTGTTCCGAACGGTATTTTGAGAAGCTTTTTCATGGGTAAATATTCGATAGTGTCGCTGTCGCTGAGAGAAATTTTAAGGTGGTGTGAGCAGGGTTCGAACCCAGGATCTCATGTACAGGAGGCACATGACCATTGCACCACCGACGACCACATCATATATTCAATAGTGCAAGTGACAACTGGAAAGCGCACAGCTCAATGATTGTAAGAAGCTCTCCCCTGTCTATTCATGGGATGTAATTGGAAACCATTTATTTTTATTTTTTATTGAATATATGAGAGTGAAAATAATGCCCAAGGCGGCGTCTATCTTACAGTATGCCAGATGGCGATCTTGCGATACAAGATGTACAACATCAATATTTTTTGGCACAGCAACCGATTGCGGATGGCTTCAAAATAATGCGTTTTGAAACGAACGTCGGCCCCAATAAAATTAATTTTTCCTGTGTTTGTACAATTCTATAGGAAGGTGCATCATTGGCGTGTACAGACAACACTGTGCCACGAGGGAAAGGAATTTGTTTCGGGCCTTCACAAAACCACGCTCGGTTTTGCCCCTATACGTAACAATTTTTTTGTACAGGACGAAGAAAGTTTTGGAGTTGGGTTAGGGCCCTATTTCAGATGTTACTTTAATAACTTCCTAGACAGCTTGAAATATTGTATTACAGCCAGTGAAAATATTGTAGCTATTTTGCCGTTTTAATATATTTATAGGCAAAGGTACACTGTTAGTCGTCAGAAAAAAATTAACATATTTTATGTGTTTTGACATTTCTTGCATAACGAGAAATAAAACTAGCTACAATATTGTCAAATATTGTAATCCAATATTTCAAGCTTTGTATGATATATTGATGTAAAATCTCAAATTAGACCCTGACCCACCTCCAAAATTGTCTTCGGCCTGTAAAAAAATTGTATTTGTCAAGTATTTACAAGTATTTTCACAATTTTTTGGTTAGGTTGAGGCCCGAAATACACTGTTGCGCAGTGTAATCCCCATCAAGTGTTGGCAATATAATCGCATGAAAATGTTCACGAATTAAGTCCATTTTTCTACTGAGATACATTTTTCAAATCACCGAAAAACGAGAAAAAATTCTCGACCATCTTGCAGTTCTGAGTTCCATTTCTAAAATTATCACTTCCATCACTTTTAAATACTGCCTAGGTCCAAAATATAAATGGCAACCCTGGTAAAAGTATGAGCAGCCCTAAAGATATACACATTATTTGTATCGATCTATGATCCATACCGGTTCGCAAGTCAACTCATTTTTTGCGGACAAACAAATAAAGATAATCAGGACTAACTAGGATTTGAAAGATCCTTCCAAGAACATATCTAAATATAGATAATATTACGCGGGTTTTAGGTACAGCGCTTGCTTGGAGAGCTAAGCGATATTAAGCGGCACTTGAAGTTACTGATCGCTACCAGTTCAGTCCTAAGGAGGCATAAAGTTACCAGTCTGAAAAAAATCAGAAAAACAGTGTTGGATATCGTTGTTCTAAGTTATAATATAAGGACAAGACTATAAACAAAAATTTAATTTAAGAAGAATTGAATTGAAGAATGCATTAGAGCAAGACGATTGTATATATTAAAATAAATTATCGCTAGTGTGGCGTTTTACTTACAAGCAGCAAGCGATAACCGATAGCGTGTAACGATCGTTTTCGTTTTCCTTGTACCTTGTTTCGTTGTACTGTCCTTGTTGAACTATTTACAAACATTAGACTCTCAGTTATATTCAACGTAAAAATATATAAAAGTATACAAGAATACAAGTTTAAATACTGCATCCATAAAATCAGATCTAAAACAAAATATTATAAAACTATAATAATTTTTTAATTCAACTCTTTTATTTATAAGATTTTAAATTTTTGCGTACATTCGCAAGTGGTCTTTGCATTACAAACTGATACAAAATTTAAAACACCCCGAAAATACCTAAAGTATGCATTAGTATTGTCAGCAATAATAATAAGGAAAATATTTTTTCCACCATTATGCGAACGTATGAAAAACAGCTCCCTTTACCTGCAACATATCGTCAATCCTTCTACTGCCAGCAGAGCAAGGAAAACGTCCTTTCTTCCTGCAGCGCAATAAGAGATAATATTATCATACTCGTATTGTACGAGATCATGTTATTATATTTGCCAAGCTTATTGTTGCCACACTATTCATGGCGATACTAATAATAATAATAATATTAATAATAACTACATTCGCGTTTTCGCTTTTGTAACAATTGAAATGGAAATGTGGCAGAACACACAGTCAGTCATACAGTGAAGAAGTCTCTTACGTGTATGCATAAAGGACTTAATATGTGTGAACACAGGTATCTACATGGAAAGGTACACGCAGCTTATGCATACGATATGCATAAATGCTTATTCATCCAAAGGCAACATTTTTCATACACCTTACTTATATACAGTGTCACACAAACACACAGGCACATATGCATATGTGTGCTATACGGATCCCACAAAAAGCCAAGACTGGCTCCTTTACGTTGAACGGAAACGGAATTATGATGTAAGCACAACTGCTACTAAGGCTGCTGCATAACATTATATTACCATACACAATAGGTGGTAAGAGGATACCTCATGAAGGTACGGAGAATTAATAGAAAGTCTTCGAAAATTTCAAGCACATGGAAAATATCCTAACGTCTCAGTACACTGCAATTGTAATTTTAGGAGAGACGACGTCTGTTCAAGTCTATAGAATACCTCCTCAGTCTGCAGTGTTGAGTTCGAATATAATTTTCAAATACGTAAATAAATTGCAAGCGTTAATTTTTTCTTCTCATTTCGGAGTAGGAAAGTTGTTAGATATACATTTCTAAGAGACACATATAAAACTAAATAATTTTTATTTTAATATCAGAAGAAAATGCACAGTGGGTGATAATTATGCGAACTAGTTGAAATATTCTAATTTACATATGGGAAATTCCTTCCGTCATAGCTAATGGTCACAGTATCATAACATATCAAACCATCACAATATGAAAGTATCAAAATTGTAAAATATAATTATAAATATAACAAAAAAGGTCCTATTAAAACTCAAATAATTTTATGTATTTCGTGTGTTCATAGACCACTACATTACATCCGTAGAATTACTACGACGCTTATCTTCCACCGGAATATGTACTTCGGGAACCATTCGAGAAGGTCGGATAGAAAAATGCCACCTTCGCTAAATCCCCGCAATGCCACCGTTGCTAAATCCCCAAGAAAGATAGAGGTTCAGCAGGTCATCGAGTTACAAATAAAGTAAATATATTGCTCACCCGATGGAAGGATAATAATGTTGTCACAATTGCCACCAATTTTGATATTAATGTAATGGGAACATACAAACGCTTCGTTAAAGGGCAGGGTGCTGTAAGTATTCCCCAGCCAAAATTGTTTCATCGATATAATATGGTCATGAGCGGAGTGGATAAAATGGACGAGCAAGTTGCCGCATGCCGGTCGAGAGTCAGAAAAACAAAATTGTAGTTTCCCCTAGTTGAATATCCTCTTGATGGATCAGTAGTGAATTCATGGCTCCTTGTGAAGAAGTTACAACCCAATGATCTGACATGTGATGTGCGGCTCTTCTAAACTATCGGCGTTATATTGCAACACCATTCCTTGAAACCTATGGTACTCCACCATCAAGATATTTGCGCAATAAAACTGTCGCTGGATTCTGCAGCAAAATTCAACTTTTTTGTCAGAAATGTGATAAGAATCTTTACCCTAAATAACGTTATAAAGAATATCATACGCCAATTTTACCTAATGCACAGTGTCCCTTATAAGGCGCGGTCCATACCGCCAAAACTATAAGCTTTTTGCTATAATTTTTTGTAATCCATTAATTAGATAAGTTTGGAAAGAAGTTCCTTATCGCACATTACGGGATGGGGGCTAAATAAATTAAAAAAAAATTAAACTACTTTTGTTTTAACACTATTATCCCACTATTATCAACTATATTATTAACGTTTGCTGTGGTTTGTGTCTAGACAATCTGCTTGGATCATAAAGAAGGGAATTAACTAGATGTCTCCCATATGTTGGGAAATTTCTTGTTTAATGGGAAGTTTTCTAGGTGGAGCCTGTAGCCAATATTTAGTATATATTGTAGTTTTAAACCCAATAAAAAGTAAATTTTTGGCTTTTTCTTACAGAAAGTACTTCTACTTAAATATAGTACCTCTTCTTAAAAACATTAGGTTTTAATAAAAGAAGTACCTCTCTATAAAAAATTAACTTTTCGGGAAAGTATAATAAGTATTCTTACAAAAACGATCAAAAAATATAATTTTTTTTTAAATACTTTCAATTAAAAAAAAATCTTAAAATTTTTTTTTTCATTTTACAAAAAGTATCTTTCCTTAAAGATCCATTTAAATTAACGTACTTTTCAACGGGCGCCTTAGGCGTGTTGGAACTAACTAGTTCATAATATACAGCGAAAGGAACTTCGTTCCAACCGTGTGTCCCCTGACACCTCATGTAATTTTTTACTTATAATTGTTGTAAATTAACAAAAAATAGTACCCAGGGAACAATGATCACTAATGGGTTAAATAAAGGCCGCAAAGAGAAACATGAAAGCCGATTTTTAAAATTAGAAGGTGTTTCTCAAGGGTATGTCCCAACTGCAACTTTATTAGAAATTCGCTGCGGCTCTCATTTCTTAAGCACTGTGGGAGATTCTGTTCTCTTTTTAAAATGGTTTAATAATAATTGTGGGTTGTAGCAAATTTTGTTCAAAACCATGTCATCCGGAACCAATTTGCCACTATGCCATGAGTTATACTCCTAATTTTTGCGTTCTACGACATTCTACGAAAAACATTGCTCACAACGATTCAGTCTTGAAATACTGCACAAAAGACGCAATTGAGTGAAAACATGTCAACTCGATCAAAAATATGGCATTTTCGGATTTACCATCTCCGATTTTAATGAAATTCACCATGACTATAGTACCCGGCAAGAACAAAAGAAAAACATAAATTTCAGATTCCAGGGACTCTCAGTTTCCGATATATGACGTCACGAAAATTGAAAAAAAAGTCAAAATTTAATTAAAGTATCATTACATATTGGACTGTAACTTTTAAACTATACAAGTTAAAACATTTGCGTTGATCTTATTTTTTAAGTTAGAATATTTCCTTTAAAATGATATGCAAATCGATTTTTTTCATGGAGGGGTCAAAGGTCATTTTTTAGGGTACTTGGTTCAAATGCCTATATCTCAAAAAGGCCTGAACATAAAATTCTGAAAAAAATATATAATTTTTATTGAACTCTCATCTATATATCCTGAAAAAATTAGGATGGCGTTCGGCCCAGTTTCTGAGTTGTAGCCTAAAACGTGACTTAGTATATGAGTCGCCCTATTTTATTTCAGTTAAATTAAACATTTGATAATATTATAAATACATTAACTCTAACAATTACCTTAAAAATCTTAATATGAAATGAAATTACTTGTTATATCAAATTTAAATACAAAATAATACTTTTATATTATATAAAAACATTTTATTTTTTTAAAAATGCTTGTAGATGAAAAGGGTGTTTTAAGTACCCCTAATCAAAAACTAAGAAAAGCTCTTCCAACGGAAGTTGCTGATATAGTTAAGAAATATTATGAATGCGATGACATCAGCCGATGCATGCCTGGAATTAAGGATTTTGTGTCAGTTACCGAAAATGGAATTAGAGTTCACAAAACGAAAAGACTTTTGCTAGGAAACTTACGAGAGGTCTATGCAATGTTTCAAGAAAAACACGGCCTACACAGAATAGGTTTATCAAAATTTTGCGAGCTCCGCCCAAAGAATGTAGTATTGGCAGATGCGTGTGGCGCACATAATATATGCGTCTTTACTAAGCACCAGAACGTTAAGCTAATGATCCACGCTATTAATTAAAAAAAAAAACTAATAACGTAGAGGATTTTAAGATGGAATCATACAAAGACTGCTTCAAGCAAATAATCTGTTCTTCAGAGTCATCAGTCATCATATTGTTATCTTGGTGAGTGTAAATTATGTCCTGGAACAACACTTTTTAAACAAAGACTAAGTCAGTTATTCGATGACAATGATATTGACGAAGTCACTTTTAAGCAATGGATAAGTGTTGATCGAGATAAATTGGAAACCATGATCCAGCCAGCTGATGATTTTTTAGATTCACTCACTGAGAAACTACAAATGTTACTGCCGCATTCATTTATTGCAAAGGAACAGAATGCATTTTTAACATATACAAAAACAGAGCTAGAAGAGAATGACTATGTCGTGGTATGCGATTCTTCGGAAAATGTGTCCTTTTGTGTACAAGATTCAGTCCAAGGATTTCATTGGAACAACTCACAAGCGACATTGTATCCAATTGTAATATATTATAAAGTAGATGGAATGTTAAAAAATACTAACTTTATAATTATTTGAGACTGGTTAGTACATAATACCGTAGCAGTGCATTTGTTTCACAGACATATAAATTTTTTTATAAAAAATAAATTTGGAAGATTTCCTAGAAAAGTTATATATATTTCTGACGGCTGTGCAGGCCAATTTAAAAATAAAAAAAATTTCATAAATTTATGTTACCATAAAGAATATTTTGGATATGGCGTGGCCGGCACCGTAAAAAGAGAGACCCGTAGAGCAAGTTTACAACGGCCACTGGACAATCAGATTACCACTCCACAACTTTTATTTGACTGGTGTGAAAAAAGCCTTCCTAATTGCAATTTTATAAATGTTTCTGAAGATGATTATAAAGAAGAGGAAGCATTACTTTCACAACGTTTTAATGGGCTACGGACTATTCCAGTTACACTAAAGTACCATTGCTTCATACCTGATGGCGTTAGAAAATTAAAAGTAAATATTTTCTCAAAAGATACTGATTTTTCAATTGAAAATATTTAAAAATAATTTTTGATTATTATTTATTAATAATTTATATTTTAATCATTTAAACGTTTTTTACTTTTGTTTAATAATTAATTTTATTAATTCTGTGTTTATTTTAATGAATTGGGAGCTGGAAGTTAAACAAAGTTTATTGAATTCCTTATTTAAATTTTTTTTAATAACATTATTTTAATAATTATTTAAAAAAATAATATGTTTTTATATAATATAAAAGTATTATTTTGTATTTAAATTTGATATAACAAGTAATTTCATTTCATATTAAGATTTTTAAGGTAAGTGTTAGAGTTAATGTATTTATAATATTATCAAATGTTGAATTTAACTGAAATAAAATAGGGCGACTCATATACTAAGTCACGTTTTAGGCTACAACTCAGAAACTGGGCCGAACGCCATCCTAATTTTTTCAGGATATATAGATGAGAGTTCAATAAAAATTATATATTTTTTTCAGAATTTTATGTTCAGGCCTTTTTGAGATATAGGCATTTGAACCAAGTACCCTAAAAAATGACCTTTGACCCCTCCATGAAAAAAATCGATTTGCATATCATTTTAAAGGAAATATTCTAACTTAAAAAATAAGATCAACGCAAATGTTTTAACTTGTATAGTTTAAAAGTTACAGTCCAATATGTAATGATACTTTAATTAAATTTTGACTTTTTTTTCAATTTTCGTGACGTCATATATCGAAAACCGAATGGGTGCGGACGCTGAAAATTATGCATTTTCATACTCTTGTTGAGTACTTCAGTTGTGGTAAATTTCATTGAAATCGGAGATGGTCGATCCGAAAGATGATTGAGTTGACATGTTTTCACTCAATTGCTAAATTAACACAGATCGATGCGCTCAAATGTAGCGACACACAACGAACAAATACAAGAGGAGAAGATTTTAGGTGACGGATAATGAAGTTACTTATCGCTCGTTGCGGGATGGGGCCTAAAGGAAAAAAATTAAACAACTTCTTTTAACACTATTATGCTACAAACCAGTATCATCAACCATAGTGGGTACTTCGCATAGTGGCGGCGAAACAATCGAGTATTTAACCATGAAAAAGCTTCTCAAAATACCGTTCAGAACCGGTGTAAAACTGTAGGTGAGTAGAAAACTAGACAGCGCACAGCTCCCTGGTTGTGATAAACTCTCCCCAAATTCCTTCATGGGATGTAATGGGAAACCATTTATTTTATTTTATTTATTGAGTACTTTTGTTTTGGTTTCTGTCTAGACTACTATATGATAGGAAATTTCTTGTTTAATGCGGAGTTTTCTAGGTGGAGCCTGTAAACAATATTTGGTAAAGTAAATAATGTAGTTTTGAACCCAACAAAAGTAAATTTAGAAAATCCAAAGTGAAAGAAATTTAAAAAAGGACGTTTTCTTAAATAAGTGAATTTTCTTAAAAAAAAGTAAATTTTCCCAAAAAAAATAACTATTCAAATTTTTAACAAACAAATTCTCTTAAAAAAATACCTTATCTTCAAGTAGTACCTTAGTTTAAAAAAACGAAATTTTTTACATAAAGTATCTGTTCTTAAAATTTTTTCTTTTTTTTACTAAGAACCTTTTCTTAAAAAAGTAGATTTTCTTACAACAAATTTCCTTTTCATAAAAAACTAAATTTTCTTTATCGATTATCTTTTTTTTTTAAGCAAAATATCTTTTCTTGAGTTAAGTACCTACTCTTTAAAATATACGTATTCTTGAAAAAAGAACCAATTCTAAAAAATTCACATTTCTTAAAAAAAAACCTTTTCTTCAACAAAACACATTCTCTTAAAAAACACTTTTTCTAGCAAAAATTCCTTTTCTTCAAAGTACCTTTTCTTAAAAATAAAATAATATCTTTTCTTTTCTATGCTTGAGTTAAGTAGCATTTCTGAAAAAGAGTAAATTTTCTTAAAAAAATAACCTTTCATAGAAAGAGTACCACTTCCTTAAAAAGTACCTGTTGTTAAAAAAGTACTTTTTAAAAAAATTCATACTTTTATGGCTTTTTCTTACAGAAAGTACTTCTTCTTGAAAATGCTTCATAAATACATTTCTTCGGACAAAATGGACATAAAAATGTACTTTTTTTTAAAAATACATTCCGTCTTCTTTCTGAAAAAGGTGTGTCACATAAGGTGTCATGGAACACCCGGTTGAAATTAAGTTCCTTTCGCAATATATTATGTACTAGTTAGCTCCAAAACGTCGAAGGCGCCCGTTGAAAAATACGGTAATTTAAACGGATCTTTAAGAAAAGGTACGATTTATGTTTATATTATTTGATCTTTCAGTTGTTATGTTTTTTAATTATTGTTCGATTCAAGATCAATAACTATTAACTATATTTATAGAAACCATAACCATAATTTCATAGAAAAGGTACTTTTTAATAGTCATTGATCTTGAACCCAACAATAATTAAAACACATAATAACTGAACGATCAAATAATACAAACATATCTTAAAATTATTGTTTTATAAAAAAAAAATTCATTTAATTAGCCCATAAATTTTAGTATATAAATAATACGATATTTATGTAATTTGTTTTATTAAACATTTTTCAGTACATTGTTATCTTATAAAGGGTTCCATTATGCGGTTTCAAAAGTAAACGTAAATAAAAGACATATAAAATATTTTTTTTTCTTGACATTTATTTTTTATTACAAAGCTTTAACGTTGACATTATGGGTGAAACACTACATCATTTAAATGACCACCACGCGAGGTGTTGCAAGCATTGATTTTTTTTGAGGTAGTTTTCGACCACTTTTTGACACATATTGTGCTGTATCTCAGCCATAACTTGAGGAATGTTGGTTGGTAAGTGCTCAAGAGTTAAAGGTTTATCTGCATAAACACGGTCTTTCGCGTAGCCCCACAAAAAAAAGAGTCGAATGGTGGCAAATCGCATGATTTTGGTGGCCAGTTGATATCGCCACGACGAGAAATTACGCGGCCAGGAAATGTCTCTTGCAATAGAGCCATATTCGCTCGAGTTTTTGAAACCACATATTCTCCAAGTCGTATTCTTCGATAGCAGGCAAAAAAAGTCGGTTATCGTATGACCATAACGCTCCGAATTGACGGTGACAGTCGTTCCGTCATCGTTTTCGAAGAAGTAAGGTCCAATCACACCTTCGGACCAAAGAGCGCACCAAACAGTGACTTTTTCTGGATGTAATGGTCTCTCTTCAATTACTTGAGGATTCTCAGAACCCCAAATACGACAATTTTGTTTATTAACATACCCACCGACTGAGAAATGTGCTTCATCGCTGAAGCAAATTTTGTTCGAAAAATCACCGTCCACCGCCTGTTGTTCAAGCACCCATTCCACGTATCTACGACGTTGTGAATGGTCAGCTGGCTTCAGTTGTTACGTGAGCTGGACTCTATATGGATGTAGGTGTAGATCAAAATGCAAAATACGTGCCGTAATACAGTCCTAATTCCTGAGAACGACGAGGAAGCGACACATTCGGATCTTCGGCAACACTTTCACTTACAGCAGCGATATTTTCAGCGGAACGAGCGAAACGATATTACGAAACGGCCTTACAATATCTGTAACCGCTCCAGTCTCTTCAAATTTCTTCACAATTTTGTCAATTGCTTGCGTAGTTGGACGATTATGTAAACCATAATCTCCTCTTGAAGCACGATATGTGGCTGTGCCAGAATCATCATTTTTGTAGTAGGTTTTAATAATTTTTAAACGTTGTGTGATAGTTAAGCGATTCGTCAGTGTCAGACTTTCAACTGAAAAAATTGGTTTTTAAACCACGAAATGGATAACCCTTTATAAGCTTATTAAAGTCAACATCGAATTTCATAGACTTGCAACATGTTCAGCGAAGCCCGCTTTCCTTAGCCGTAATTATGTCATAATGCCTTCCATTGAAACCAGCACACTTCACATGGGCATGACTATCACAAAGTCAACACGAAAGAAAACAACCCTCATATACGTCCCTGACTGTACAAATCTAGTAATAATTACCAATTATGTGTAAAAGTATGCAATAAAATAAAATAACAAAGCGAACTGATATACAGTTTAAACACTAAACAACGAAATCCTAAAAGTATGCAGTATAATACTAGGTTATAGCATAATACGGTTAAAAAAAGTTGTTTAAAATTCGTTCATTTAGCCCCCACCCCGCAACGTGCGATAAGGAACTTCGTTCCAAAATTTTATCAGTTGAAAAAAAGAATCCATTTAAATTATCGTATTTTTCAACGGGCGCCTTAGGCGTGTTGGAACTAACTAGTACATAATATATAGCGAAGGGAACTTCGTTTCAACCGGGTGTCCCCTGACACCTCATGTAATTTTAGTTCTTTTGACTTGTTAAATAAGTAATTATTTTTAATTGATTTTGGAATTTTTTAGTGTATATTTCTAATACTGACCTCAAACCGAACTTAAGCAACAAAATTAAAATTATATTCAACAATCATCATCAAATAAGAAATGATATATCAAAAATATTAAGACAACGAAATATCATAATGTCAGAACTTCAAAATTTATAAATAACAGTTTCAAACGCAAGCCCTTGTATGGATTATCTTACTTCTTGGTGACATCCTTTACTCCCACTGTGAACATCCGCACCTCGATTTTAACACGTATGAGTACTTTAATATATCCTTGCAAAAAAAAGTCCTTCGTTGTTCTTATTACCTCCGACAATGGTTATTACATTTTTTGTTTTATTGCTGCGAACTGCCTGCTGTTTTGTGGGTGTTAAGTGCAAAACGCAAACCCTTCTCCCTGCCACTTCTCTCCAGGTTTTGTTCGCACACCTCCAGTTATTTTTTAACACTTCTGTCGCGTTGTGTTTCAAGGTAATAAAAAATAATTACTTTTATATAATTTCCTTTGCATATTTCTGTGGGGTTTATTACCCTCTAGACCAGAAAAAGGAAACCCATCTTTATATGTACGAGCGCAGCAGCCATGAGATGGTGTACGCAGCGTCAAGGCGGTTTTAAATGGAAAAATGTGAAATCATTGAATTCTATGGGATTCTCAAGCAATCAACATCACATTACTTGCCAAGCTCAAGCGGACTCAGGGCTGCGAGTGAAATGTATGTCAGCTTGAGTGATGACGTATTTAAATTTGGATAGACGGCTGTTATGTTTGTTTTCGTTTCATAAGATTTATGCAAATTTATGTGTTTTTGATGTGCGAATGATTTAAAGCATATGCCTGGGCTTACAATTATATCACAATTTATGCCACACTTTAGGGATTTGTTAATTTCGAAGGAAAATTTATACAAACAATTCGATGCAAACGTGTTATACCAGGGCTTAAGTTGGAAACTTGTAAGGTAATGTAGGGGATTAATAATAATGATTTACCTGAGTGTAATGACTTTGCAACGAATTACATTAAATATTACTGATAATCAGGAACAGCCATCTGAATTGTACAGCGAGTTGTTTGTTTACGATTTGGGCGAAGCGACTGCTGTACTTTTCAATTAAAATTAAAAATTAAGTCTTTGGTTGCTAGTATATATTTTCCACTTTATTTCAATTAAGCCACAAATTAACGCCTATAAATTGGCTATAGCCGACATGCGATCTTGAAAAACAAACAACGCATAATTCCATATTATCATAGATAAGGTCTCTAAATCTCTCACTCATTAATTTTAATGGCTAAATAAATACTACCAACATTTTAACCACTCAACTGGACACAAAACTTAAATGATTCTATAAATCAATATTTCCGTCTAACTGACTATATTAATGATAATCCCGTTGAAAATATAAAAATGAAAAATATGAAATACAATGTAAACATTAGGAACTGTATAATGATTTAGAAAATGGTTTGGCATGATAGAAGTTAAACTTTTGTGTTCAATAAATTTGATTATTAAAATCGTAATTTGAAGTACATGTTCCTACTATTACTTCAAAGGATGTAGGTGATAATGAGGTACAAAACATTATTCTGCAACAGCTAAAATTAAACACAGACATTGGCTTTGAATACAAATTGAATGCAATTTGAATTCCCTTCACATCCCATGAAGGAATCGGGGAGAGGTTCTCACAATCTGTGAGCTGTGCGCGTTCTGCTTTTACACACACGGATTGGGACCTTCCGTTTTACACCGTTTCCGAAAGGTATTTTTGAGAAGCTTTATCATGGTGTTCAATTTGAATACAAAGAATATAAAATGATTACACTATGCAACAAAAGTTATATTTTTGCTTTGGGGGTGGATGATTTCTGCGTCAAATGATTACACTAGATGAGTATAGTCAAACCCCAAAAATGTAGACCGCTGTGTAGCTACTCCATTTTTTTATGTGCAAGTAAATCTTTTGATTATTTGTATTAATCCTCTATATATATAAAAATGGATATAAATATGGATGTAATGGACAATATTCAGAATCATCTAGGGGGTGGCATAGGCTTTCAAAAATCGCTCTGACGGCTTTTATAATAGACCAATGGGCCGATTCCAATGAAACTGTCGTACTGACGATCTACTGCTACTCCTTGGCTATACTTGGTTGTGACTGGATAAAGGAACGTGGCACCGCCCTTACAACTTGAAATTTAATATTGCTATATCTCATGAACTGTCAGAGATATGAAGATGCAATTTGGTATGTATGTTGCTGGAATAGTCTGAATTACAGCCAGGGTGGAAGAGGGCGGTGCGACGCCCCCTTTGAAAGAAACCGATATATAAGTTTAGTTAGTAACTATAGTTTGAAACGTAACGGAACAACAAATTTTGTTCACCTTTGGCATTACAAAAGCTTTGATGGCAAAACGTAGTTTGCCGTAGTTTAATTGTAATAAATATATAACGTGTTTTTCAATAAGAGCGCTACAAAAGTTTTTTTAAATAAAACAAAACCGGTTTTAGATACCAATGAAATTCTTTATTCCTGTGAAAGTACGTTCGATGCCATTATGTATAGAACTCGATTCCTTTTGCATGGCCACCAAGGGCACGCTTGCAGAAGTCCAGACGCTGAACCCAATTTTCGACGGTTATTGGTTACTGCTGCAATTTCACGTTCGATATTCGTACGAAGTTCATCAATCGTCGCTGGCTTGATGGCATAGACCATAGACTTGACGTAGCCCCACAGGAAATAATCTAACGGCGTCAAATCGCACGACCGAGACGGCCAATCGACTGGACCATTTCGTGAGATAACAAGTTCACCAAACTTGGTTTCCAATAAATTGATTGTGGCATTCGCTGTGTCGCTTGCGGCGCCATCCTGTTGGAACTACATGTCCTCCAAGTCCATATTATCCAATTGGGGGCAAAAATATTCGGTTATCATTGAACGGTAGCGATTCGCATTCACAGTAATGTGCCGGTCTTGATCATCACGGAAGAAGTACGGCCCAATGACGCCGCCGGCCCATAAACCGCACCAAACCGTATTTTTTTCGGGATGCAATGATGACTCATGGATTACGTGTGGATTGCTGTCTGACGAATAACGCATCTTTTGCTTATTGACGAAGCCATTCAGCCAGAAATGAGCCTCATCGCTGAAGATGATTTTCCGATAAAAATCCGAATCATTTTCAAGTTGTTGCTCAGCCCAATTCACGAACGTACGACGCTTATGCTGGTCAAGCGGCTTCAGTTCTTGCGTCAATTTGATCTTGTAAGGATGTAGGCCGAGATCTTTTCGAAAAATTTGCCACAACGACGTCACAGAGATGCCCAACGCTTGAGAACGACGTATGAGAGACACATTTGGGCTTTCTCGAACTGAAGCCTCAGCAGCAGCAATATTGTCGACACTACGGGCACTTCTTTGTCTTACTGGCACGGGAACATTTTGTACTGTACCTGTGGATTCAAATGTTTCACTACACGCTCAATTGTTGATCTGGTAAGACGATTATGACGACCATAAATTGGACGTAGCGCTCTTAAAGCTGAGGCCACTGACTCCAAATTTCGGTAGTAAATTTTAATAATTTCGACTCGTTGTTGGCTCGTATATCTTTCCATGATGAAATGGCAAACCTTACTGAAGAGAAATGTCAAAAGAGCGGGAAGAATATGGAGTCGTTTGCTGTCCCTATCGATTTACTTTTGTAGCGTCTCGGTTGAAAAACCCATTATGTATATTGAAATTAAATAATACTTCGTTTTTAAATCTGTGGTCACAAACAATAACAGTCTAAGTCGAATCTAAAATTTTTCAGGGAGAGCAGTTTAAAGTTTAATATCTTTACTCGAAATCAGGAGTCGGAGGTTTTGTGATAACTTTGTTACAGATAACAAGGAAACGAATTCTTTTACTGACTTCTTACCAAAAAAGAGTTGCTTATTTGAGCACGGTGACTTCTCAAAATTTTTTTTTAAATTTTGTCCTAACTCGAGCTATTATTGCTTGTGACCACAGAACTATTATTATATTTGGCAGGAAATACACATATATTTCCGCGTAAGTATATGAAGGTTTGGGGGAAACACGCGAATGCTTCCACGTAAGTGTATGGATGTTTGGGATGAAGAACGCATATAGTTCCACGTAAAAGCATACATGCTTGCCAGTAAACATGATGCTGTTTACATTTAAACACAAGCGAGTTTGGGACTTGCAAACATATGAATGTTTCAAATGTGTTCCAAATATATACTTGGTTCCTGTCAAATATGTTTGGGAGAGTGGGTTAGAGAGGTCGCTATTTTTCAGCACGTATACTATATATATGACATTTAACATCTGTTTCTTTCTCTTTTGTTTCACACGAATTGTTGACACGAAGAAATTGAAAAAAAAAGTAAAAGATGTCAAGACAAACCCCTAGCGATTCAGAGATAAATGAAATTTTGAATACTAATCTCTCTGACCTGTCGGATTTTGGTGAATCAAATGATGGTTATGTTGATAGAGATAGGGATTACATTCGTTCTAGTAGTAGTGCTGATGGAGTAGTAGAGGCTGTTGCCTCCACTTCAACGAGTGTGGACCAAATAACATGCATGGCAGTATCACCTCTATCTGCACCCGACTATTCTCAAGAAATACTAGACAATCTGGTAACAGCTAGACAACCCTCACATTCTGCTAAATGGTGAACATCTCGTTCATCCAACATCCCATCACCAGATTTGAGCTCAAGACCATCAACATCTCTTTAATTCAACATCCTACTTAATTTACTTTTATTGACTATTTTACAACATCATGAGCTCAGATATTACCTAAACAAACAAATTAAACAAATTTCAACATATTCCTACAATTGGTTTTATCCTTCGCCTTTTTTGGGCAGCTGGTAACACCAAGGAATCCCCTCTTCCACCGGAGTCTTGGTCGTTCTCTTTTCCTGCTTCTATCGGGTACGTTATCTGCGTCATCTTCATCCATTGTGATAACATGGCCTAGCCAGAGTATTTGGCCTAATTTGATTCTCCTAGCTATATCCACGTCAGGATCAATAAGTAGATGATATAGCTCTTGGTTCCAACGATTTCAGTACTCGCCGTTTTCAGGACCATATACTTTACGGAGAAATTTCCCCTCGAATACCCCCAGGTGTTTTTCATACGCTTGCGATATGAACCGAGTTTCGGAGCCAGATACCAGGATAGGTAAAACGCGAGTCCGGTGTAGGTGGACTTTTGTCTACCGAGACAGAGCTTTATTCTTAAACTACTTCCTGAGCCCAAAATATCATCTATTTGAAAGCACAATTCTCCTATTTATCTCCAGGCTGACCTTGTCGTCTTTGTACACAGGGTAGAGAAATTCATATAAATAAATGAATAAATAATTTCCATTTTCATCCCATGAAGGGATAGGGGAGAGCTTCTCACAATAAGAGAGATATGTGCTTTATAGTTTTACACTTACTAATTGGAAGATACAGTTTTACATGGATTCCAAACGGTATTTTCGAAAGCTTTTTCATGGTTATGTACTCGATAGAGTCACCGTCAGCGGGGTAACCGTCATCCAAAGAAAAGGTAGTCAAGAGCAAGGGTTGAACACATGTTCTCATGTACAAGAGCCGGGCACACTAACCATTGCACTACCAAATACGTGAACTAATATTAAAGAAAGCTCTATTTTTAAACTTTTTGAGTTTGAACGGATATAATTTAGAAACTTGATGACATAAGGACTTTTTGTTTCATTATCTGCTGAAGGCTATTAGCTTTTTCTCCATTTCTCATCAAATAATTTGAAAAATTGAGAACTGACATAAATTTTACGTACTTTAAATGTTCACGATTTTTCCTTATATTCAAAGATCGGTTTACTCTTTGCCGCACCGATGGCACGCAGCAGTCTTGCAGACGGACAGGTAGACCCTAAATATCATCCTGTCAACGTCATAGAATATATTTTATCCCATACACAAGATAAAAATATATTCAATCCTTCCATTTTAGCCCCTTTATTTCCCACAAAGCAACAAAGTTCTATTTCGCCGCCCTCATTAGCGTAAAACCTTAGGCTCGGCAAATTTTTGCATATTCGTGTATTTTTTTGCCACCGCTCAAACAAAAATGTTAATTAAAATTGAATACTAATAAATATATATATTTGAAATTAAACAAACCATGGTTTTACGCACAATGTTACATACACCAGTGTGCAACAAATTTTCTAGCTCAAAATAAAATGTTATATTGAGGTGAGTAAGTGACGTGAGTTTCAAGTATTAAGCGTGATTGCCAAAGAAATGAAAACCAATAACTAATAAAATAGTGGAGATAGTCGGAATTATTCTAAGGGACAAATTAAAATTTGTTGTGGACCCATTGTCCTCTGAACGCGTTCCAATCCGAAAGAAAATACATGGACTATGACCCCGGCTAGTTCATAGGCTCATTAGAGGCTTTTGGAGAATAGCGATCGGTAGATTACTACCGAGTAGCTCTCAAAAATATGGGTTAGTTGTGGCCAGGGCCAGAATAATTTGCTGCACGGACCCCAGTCAACCCATTCAACGGGAAGATCATTCATTATGAAAGTAGTACCAAACTTTCAACACACAATAAGAAAATCGATCAACTGAAAACACCAGATAGTAGATACGCGATGTTAATTTTGAACAACAAGTCACTGGAACGAACACCCAGACAAACAAAATCAAATGAGGTGTCAGGCGACACCAGGTTGGAACGAATTTCCGTTCGCTATATATTATGTAAAACTTAGATGCAACACGTCTAAGGCGCGCGTTGAAAAATACCATAATTTAAAGGAATCTGTAAGAGAAGATACTTTTTGTAAAGTGATAAACTTTGTACGAATTTCTTTAATAGAACGTATTAAAAAAAAGGATATTTTTAGGTCGTTTTATAAGAATATAAAATACTTTCATCCGAAAAGGTACTTTTTTAAAGAGACGTACTTCTTCTATTAAAAGCTAATGTTTCTTTTTAAGAACGTACTATTTTTAAGAAGAATTAATTTCTTTAAAAACAAGATTTGATGCTCCCAAGTGAAGGTAAAGAAAAGCATTTAAAAACTATAAGAGTATGAATTTATCTTACAACGAAGTACTTTTTTTAAGAATAGGTACTTATTTTCAGAAAAGCTATTTATCTTTCAATGTTTAAGAAAGGTACATTTAAGAAAAGGGATTTTTGTAAGAAAAAGTTTTTTTTTATAAAATGGGATTTTTTTTAGAATTGTGTGTATCCCTAATAGCTTTTAGGGGAGTCTATGCGGGCTGATTAAATTATTTAAATTCCGGTCGATAAAAACAATTATGCGCCCGGTCGATTCGGATGTAAAAATGCAATTCATTTATTATTTAAAAATGGAGATTATAATGAAGATAGCCAATGACAGTATAACACTTTACACAGAATTTCCCTAGCGGAATGACAGTTTAAACAAACAAAAGGGTTACTAATTAAGATTGACTTAAACCTAGGGAATTCATTAACTTAATTTGCACAGAAAAGAAGAGAGGAAATAATTCAAATTATAGAGAAATAGTTCAGTTAAAAGAAGAGTGTAGAAATCATCTGGGCAAACAAATTGGTTCTTTCTCAAGAATAGGTAAATTTTTAAGTGTAGGTTTTTTGGTTTACAAAAAAGGTACTCTTTGTAGAAAATTTCGTTTTTTAAGAAAAGGCAATTTGTTGTAATGAAATGTACTTTTTTAAGAAAATATCCATATTTAAAAATCGATCAGTGTTCGAACTCACAGACGATATAGGGCGGAAAGAATAGATTTGGTGCTGAAGGCTCTTTTGCTATTGCACTTTCTTTTTATACCCTCACCCACAAGATGGGGGTATATATCATTTAATACGGAAAAAATGTAACGCATAGAAGGAGCCATATTAGACCCTCAGTATCTTTGGACGAAATTAGTTTTGGGACTTTTTTAGACGATTGGGCAACATCCGTCTTTCTGTCTGTCTGGGTGGCTGGCTGGTCAACTCGATAACTGCCGGAAATCTTTATCGATCACAGCGAAATGTTGTCTGTGACTGTTATTTCGTTGACGAGTTTAGTTTGGGAGTGAGAATGGGCATTTTTGCGACGCCCCTTCTGGTACCTCCCATACAAATCGACACATTTAGTACGAAACCATGTGTATTCAACAACTATGTTCTGGTAGATGAGATTAGTGCCAAATCAAAGATCAAAGTTAATAATTTGTAAATATCTACTTAATTGAAGAAAATGGGCCAAGCGGCCACGCCGATTCTGATACCTTGCATGCGAAAGCTTGGTGGTCGTCCGTGTTGTCAATGCGATGAGTAGCGTGAAACACTTCCGATCTTAATGAAATTAGGTTATAGGCTTCATGGCATCAAACGCAAGTCACCGATTAAGACAAGGGTGATTTTGTCACTCCCTACAAAGATAGGTTGTGCGGCCGGCTGGTTGTTGGGTAAGATATCACCCGCAAATCAGACCCAAACTTTACGAAGTTTGGCACTAGACATGACGGCTTGATCGACTTGATAACTCTCGTAGACTACAGCGATCTTAATGAAATTCGGTACTCGGCAATGTGTAAAGATTAATCACTGTCTATTTTCTTACCTCCCATACAAAAGTTGGGTGGCTTTCCGGGTGGCCGAATAGATATCTCCAGTATACCACAGCCAATCTTAACAAACTTTAGTGCTGAACAATATTTTGTATAATATTGTGTAAACAGATGAACAATCTCGCCATGCCCATTTGGGTACCTCCCATATAAATATTGGGCGGACAATTGGCTGGTACTCACGACAACTCCCCATAATCATTTAGGATTGCAATTAGGTTGGGTATTGAATAATATTTAGCGCAATGCAACTCTGCTATTGAATATTGGCACATTTCCCAATGTTCAATAGAACTCGGTCGCAATGGATGACTTTGGGTGAGGGTATGTTTAAGTCAGTCCATCCGATTGAAATTTCTGTACTGATTTCTTACATCTTGTTTAACATTGATAAGGTAAACAAAGCCATATTTAGCCATATTTAGCTCACTGAAATAATTGTCACAAACAGATCGATGACAAAAAGTATTGAATAGTATAGCGAACTTATTGCACACTTTTTCAGCTCTCATGTAGAGAGCCTGAGGAAAAGAGCATAAACGAGTCTTATTACCTTTATAGAATATTTCAATATAAATGCACCATTTCGACAATGTTATTAGATTAAACAATGCAAAAAACGTAAATGTTTCAAAAGACATCAACGGTTCACATCAAAATTTTGAATGGACCACATTATGACAAAAAGAGAGTAATACGTTTTTAATTATTCGCCGGATGTCGCCAATGCTTATGAGTCACACAATTCGGTCCAGGAGTTCTCTATGCTATTTAATACTCTTTGGCGACGACGACCTGCTTGTTTGCTCGCTGCCGCTACATCAATACCATCATACTTATTTTCAGACAAAGACTGTTGTTGTACAACAAGCACGTATGTGATGCTAACGCTGTGTGTTGTTTCCATGTGGTTACTTTGACAGATTGCCCTACCCGTGCCTATAGAAAAAATAGGGTATTTAAGAAAATATACTTTTTGTAAGAAATATTCTTTTTTTTAGGCAGAGGTACAACTTTAAGATATGGTATTTTTTTAAGAAAAGGTACTTTGTTTAAAAATGTGAATAGGTATTTTTTTGGAGAAAGTTTCCTTTTTTAAATAAAATTAAACTATTTGAGAAAATATATTTTTTTTAATTTTTTTCACTTTGGCTTTTCTAAATTTACGTTTTATTTGGTTGAAAACTATAATATATACTAAATATGGGTTACAGGCTCCACCTAGGAATCTTCACATTAAACCAGAAATTTCCCAACATATGTGAGTCTAGACAGAAACCAAAGCAAAAGTACCCAATATAGTTGATAATACTGGGTTGTAGCAGAATAGTGTTAAAAAATGTGGTTTAATTTGTTTTCATTTAGCCCCCATTCCGCAACGTGTGATAAGGAACTTCGTTCCAAAACTGCGCGCCGATTTCAATTGGCGCACTACCGCCGCCCATGAGAATTGTAACATCCGTCGCCAGCAGTATGGACGAATGGGTTCGTTAAGCGAACCACAGACTTGTCATTCATGAGGAAGAACATTAGTTATCGTTGAAGTTTACCACCCTTCTTGATAACAAATAACTAAAAAATAAATTAATTTTTCGCATCACTATCATGTTCTTGAAATATTTTGGTAATTTTTTTTGAAAATTCATCGGTTAGATAAAAAGTTATCGCCCGTGCTCGTGCTCATGAATGATAAGTCTGTGGTTCGCTTTATTTTGAACATCCCTCAGATAGAAATCAATTTATGACCAGGTAGCTAGTGTGGTATTATCTCTTGTATACTTACATGTAAAGATGTGTGAGGTAAAGTGTTGTTGTTGATGGAAAATAGAGAGTGTAACAGCTGTTAGTTCAGAGTTGTTACAACTGTAACTCTAAATGAACCGTGTTTTGTATTGGTGAGAAATATTTTAAAACTAATGAAGAGTTTTCGAACAAATCCACCTTCAAGCGCCGTATTCAGCTCTTGAGAAATTTTCGCAAACAATTTTGTCATTTATCTCAAAACGGAGAATTTTCTTGCGGAGAGTTACCACATGTCTTTGATTTACCTTGCAAATATTTCATTTATAATTCGCCAACGCTCTTCATTTTATTTTTACCGGATATCGTATTGCTTTTAGTTCTTAAAATGATCAAAATTCCTGTCCCAAACGATTATCTAACAATTGTTTAGGTCCGATATATCTTTGGCATATCAACCCTGTAATTGATTTGGCTTACGAAATTTTTGGTCAAGATCTGAGTACCAAGCAAATGATAAGTGAGCGAAATTTTCGTTACTTTTTACACACGTACTTCCAATGGCAACGAAAATTTCATAAAAACTGAATGCCGGTCTATAGCGATGAGGCTAATTTTAATCATGATGGCTTCACTTTTCGTTATTAAAAATGATCGAATTTGGGGTTCAAACAATACACGAGTGTTTGTTGATGAACAAATGCATCAACACTGGTTGCCGTAGGTTTTGACCTTGCGTATGATCGAACCTTTCTCTTTCGAAAATTTTGTAGTTCCGAAATTGAATTTTATGGATGTGGACGACAAGGGTTTTCCAAAAGACCGTGCGACATACTATAGAGAACAAAGTAATTACAATTCTATTATGGAAAATTTTTAGTTCATTCTTTAAAAATAGCATTATATCTGTCGCTTCGTTTTCGATGCTACTAAACGTCACTCACGCTCACATCTCTTGTACCCATAAGTGTATGTTTCGCTTTTGCGAATATTATAAATTCAAAACCGCCACAGCCTCCACCGCATTGAGTGGCAACATCACCCATCTCTATTTTCGCGTAACAACAACCTCATCAATATGTTATTTATTGCAGTATTGATGATAAGCGCATCTAAAATTTTATGAGTTAACAACAACCAAATCCATAATAACTTTGTAATTTGTGCAACACAATATGCAAATGCCTTCGATTGAGTCGGTAGGTGTATGTGACATTGTAGTGGTTACCAATTTTATTTGGTGGGTGGGACATCAGCGATGTGTGTGTGTGATTTTCATTTCGCGCACCTCCCATGGGACCATTATCGTGTGCAATGTGTCGTTGTCGCCACTTGCATTGTCGTCATCAGTGGCATCAGTTTGTGCAACAATATTTCATTAATGCAAATACCAATACTTTTAAAGCGATTAAAACACCTGTACTGCTGTATAAAATTATGAAATATGCATCATGTGGATGCAATGGCAACATCAACAACAACGGCTTAAATGCATTTTGTCAAAGCAACAATTTAGAATCATGTTGGGGTATGGTATATCGAATAGTATAGGTGGTGTCGCTGGACTTCCATACAAAACGTTCTATATCAAATTCAAGGATAGATTAAGGACTTTATTTAAACTCCTTTTTAACACGTTAAAGTCACACATTTACAAATACCAAGCCGGTGTATATCCTTACAGGGCTCAAAGTTCATATAAATCTCAACCACGAATTCACGCAATACTGCTTTTGTTTTGTGATCTTATTTCATTAGATCCGGAAGGTATATTGTATACGTTGTGTTCGCTATTCGACATTAAACGGATTTTGTTTAACCCTGCTGTTAGATTAGGACCATTTGGTCCAAATTTTTTCTGTTTTCCCTTGTAACTTTGGAACGGTGATATATACTGACTAAATTTTTCTGCTAATGGGGTCTTTTAATAAAACAATGTTATGTGCGAAAATTAAATTTTCTAACTTTATTCAGGACTGAGAAAAATACAAAATGACGAATCTTAGATTAGAGGACCATTTGGTCAATAGTACATTTTTTCATTACCAAGCGAATGTAAATTCATGTCAAATATTTAGAAGATGTTTTTGATATGTCAAATACTTGCTTTAGAAATTATTGAACCAAAATAGTTACAAAGGATAAGATAAAATTATTATTTTGGATGAAAATTCCAGTATGGACCAAATGGTCCCTCAATCTAAGATTCGTAAGTTTTTTCATTACCAAGCGAATGTAAATTCATGTCAAATATTTAGAAGATGTTTTTGATATGTTAGCGGATGTTTTTGATATGTCAAATACTTGCTTTAGAAATTTTTGAACCAAAATAGTTACAAAGGGTTAATACATCTAGTTCTAAATAGTGTTTTAAAGAAGTATATTTTTGCATAATATGTAATTAATTAAATATGTTAATTTTTAATACAGACGACAAATAACATATAACTATATTTTTTCCCCCACCCAAAAAACGTCTTGATTCAAAACATTAAATTATATTATTTAAATTATAAATTTGTTTGTGCTTCATAATTCTGTTGGATAATATACACATTATATGTATTTCTGTATGTTATGCCAAAATGAAGTGCATCTATTTGTGCGTTATGTTCTGTATTCATACATATGAAAAATTCATTGACCCATTTTGATAAACATGAGATGATATCTGTGATAACTTCTGCATCACAGAATCTCAAAGTTATTTGGTGAATTTTTTATGTGACTTATATAAGTTTTGACTTGTTTTGCTGCTGTTATTGCTGAAGGACGAAACGAACAGAGTAAAGTATCATATTTTATAAGTTCACTATGCTAGATTCAGTGATGGGAGACGTGGAACGAAGGAAAGGGTATAACAGTACACATATTGCAATGAAGTTCCTTATCGCAAGTTGCGGGAGGGGAGCTAAATGAAAAAAAAATTAAACAACTTTTGTTTTAACACTATTATGCTACATCCCACTATTATCAACTATATTGGGTACTTTTGCTTAGGTTAGTGTCTAGACTAACGGCTTGGCTAATTAAGAAAGAAATTAACTACATGTCTCACATATATTGGCAAATTTTTGTTTAATGGGAAGTTTTCTGGGTGGAGCCTCTGACCAATATTTAGTATATATTGTATTTTTAAACCCAATAAAAGTAAATTTAGAAAAACCAAAGTGCAACACTGGCAAAAAAAAATATCGAATTTTATTACAATTCTTTTTATTACCTTTTATTTGGAAAAAAAACTAATTTTCTTAAAAAACTATTTTTATTTAAAAGAAGAAAATTTTCTTAAATAAGTGCCTTTTATTAACTCTAATCCTGTAAAAAAAAAGTAGCGAATCTTGTACTTTGGCAAATTTTAGAATTTTGCTAGTTTTTTTATATTTTATTGCAAGTATTACACATAATGTCTGCATGGAAATGATTTTTGCACACAAATAAGTTACAATTCATACAATTTGTATTATATTTAGTACTGTTCGACTTATTTTCCCAGAAGTGACGACGGCCTCTGTATTTATATTCCTTTTCTTGCGAGTGATGTAGCCTCCTGGCGACAGAACTATATGGATGTCTTACGCTGCCGCTTTTCATCTTTCAAAAGCTCACAAATCAGTTCATCCAAAAAATTTATGATGCTTTGATTTGTTCCACTTGCTATTTATTGCTGTCCACATCACGAAAGCAATGCATGCGGTTACATCAAGCATATTTGCGACTAGAGCTACATGCCACCTATTGATCTTCCGCTTACAGGTATATTTGCCAACCAGCTGGTTGAGTGTTATAAAACTCTATTATTTCTGGTTTCTTCGACTGGTTATTGTGTATTTCTGAGTCTTGGTGCACTGTGCTTATAATGCTGCCCTCACACGATGCAACATTGTTTACAACATGTGTTTGAAACCTGGTTTCATTTTTTACCACAGACGATGCAACCAAAATTGAAACCATAAATGAAACATCAGCCGGTGAGCATACCTGCTAAACAAACGTACGCGGAAGGAAAAAATATTAATATACTGCTGTTTTTTTAGTTTTATTTTTATAACTATCACATTTTACGTTCCGTAATTCTGGTAAATTCTTTTATGAAATTTCTCCAGTTTTCATTATTTCCAATTGTCGTCATTTTTGTCTCTCTTCGCTTTCCTTTACTCCGCGAATTATAAAAAACAACCTCACAGCACAACTGCTCGCAACGAATGATAGAGCAAAAACAGTAAACATCGCCACACACGATGCAACATTGTGTTTAAAACACAGAAAATATCAAAAAATTTTGATATTTTTGCAACCAAAAATGAAACACGATTGTAAACATGAAACATTGCTACACACGATGCAACATGGTTTGAAACATGACCATGTTTCAAACAATGTTGCATCGTGTGTGGGCACCATAAGATATACGCACCTATTTTTCTTTGGAACATAACCTACTAATATAACTTTATTTGTATGTTCAAAGAAGAACTCTGAATAAAAGGCAGGGTTTCTTTAATGTCCATACCCACATATTAAAAACAGAAACACTTTCTTTTCGGACAGTCCCAACTATACACGCTGAAAATAACCGTCCCGCAAACATGTACATGCTTGAAAACATTATTTTCGTGAAAAGAAGATCTGGTGATTTTTGTATCTCTGTTGTCTATCACGTTTTTGTTTCCAGATGTTTTCAACAATCAAAGCCACATTTGGGTCACAAATACGTACTTATTTATTTATTTATGTCTATGGATTACAATCCTTACAGACTAGCTTAACTAAAAGTAATATAAATCCAAAATATTTTTAAATTTATTAAGTGAAAACGACAAATCAATTGAACACTTCATATTAATAGTATTATATTCCTTAAGACACCTCAATATAGGCTCAAAAGAAGAGTAATTATTTCTACTAACTGATATATTAAAAAATTCATTATTTCTAAGACACCGTAAGGGAGTATTAATATTTATGCAGCTAAGAAGCGGAGGACAATCTACAAATCCACAAATTAATTTGTATAAAAACAATACAGAACACTTGGACCTGTGACTAGATAGGGTTTCCAAGTGAATTAATCTGCATCTAGCTTCATAGGATGGAATTGGACTATGGAAATTTACTTCAAACAATGCGAATTTAATAAATTTCTTTTGCAATGACTCAATACGATTAATGCGTACATTATGGTAGGGATTCCAAATAATGGCACCATAATCTAATTTAGATCTAACAAAAGCGGTGTAAAGTAATTTTCGTGTGCAAGGGTTCCGAAAGTCTTTACTATTTCTTTTCACAAAAGCAAGGGTGGAGTACGCTTTAGGCTTTATATAATCCACATGCAAGTTAAATACCAGTTTTGGATCGAAAACAATGCCCAAATCTAACATTTTACTAACTTTAGGTATTAAATAAGTCCCAATGAAATAGATGGAGTTAACTAAATTTATACGCCTTGCAAAAGGAAGATGGAAGCCTTTAGCAGTATTTATTTTTAAATAATTACATTCACTCCAAATGACTAATCGATTGATGTCTTCCTGAAGTAAAATAGAGTCTTGAAGACAAGAAATTTTAGTAAAAAGTTTTAAATCGTGAGCATACATGAGAAATTTAGAATGTTTGAAACATGATTCAATATCATTAACAAATAATATTAAAAAGAAGAGGTCCTAAAATACTACCTTGCGGTATACCAGAGGTTGCTGAATACCTATTAGAGTAAACATTATCAACACACACACGACACACTCTATTACTTAAATACGATTCAAACCACTGCAAAAGACACGAATGAAATCCAATTTTAGCCAATTTCATTAAAAGTAAACTGTGCGATACCTTATCAAAGGCTTTGCAAAAGTGAAAAGTCAAAATCACACATTTGGGTCACAACTTGAAATCCTGACTCAAAAGACTTTATACAGAAATTAGTAAAGACTAATAGGTTAGTAATTGTTGAACGATGTTTTATGAAACCGTGCTGCGATTCAGATAAAAATTTGAAAATAGAATGATAAATTTTATCATAAACTAAATGTTCCAAGAGTTTCGATACGTTAGATAATTTAGATATCGGTCTATAATTGCTAATGTCATTTGTTGATCCTGATTTATGAATAGGCATTATAGTGGAAACTTTCCATTGGTTTAAGAACGTACCAGCTTTAAGGGAATTATTAAAAATAAATTTTAGCGAACCGCAAATAGATACACTACATTTCCTAAGAAACAACGAAGGAAGCCCATCTATATCAGGTTTAGGTGAATCCTTGAGATCAGATAAGGCAGCGAGTATATCAGATTCATCAAACTGAAAGAACGATAAATTTGTGATTGAGTTAACACCATCCAAAAAACTTGAAGCAATACTTGGTACCCCAAATTCAAAGTTGGATTTGAAGAAATCGGCAAATAAGTTTGCTTGTTCAACTGGAGAATTTGCAAATTTATCTACCCAGAAAATTGATGACGGAAAATCACTGCTTCTACGTTTAGCTTTTATGAAGTGCCAAAATGACTGTGGATTAGTAACTATTTTATTTTCAAATTGCACAATGTAATTTCTGTACAGAAATTTATTTAGAAAATCAAGTTCCCTAGAATAATGCTCAAACATCCTCTTACTTTCAGCACAATTTGTGGATTTGTAGACGTTGTGAAACTTATTTCTCAAATTTTTAAGTTTTTTTAAGCCAGGGGTATACCATGGCAATTTATAACAATCTGGCTTAACCTTAGGCACCACAGAATGAAGTATTTCATTAATCTTACAAATAAATTCATAATAACAATCATCGATGGTTTTGTTTTTAAAAACATCCAACCAAACAATACTCAAAATATGCTGCTTTAAAACCTCAAAATTACATCTACTAAAATCGTAACGTAAATAATCAATATTAGAGCAGGGAAACTTATAAAAATCAGCATTTACATTTAATGGCACGTGACGCATGTCTGGAGTACCTAAGGGCTTATCACATTTTTCAAGACAATTAAAAAATGAATTAATTTGGACTAAAGGCAAACCAAGAATTGTATCAATACAATTGATTTCATGCGTTAAATTAACATTGCCGGGATACAAGATATTACAATTAGGCAGCAAAGACCAAACTATATTACATAAATTGAAGTCACCCAGATCCAAATAACCATCTCTTTCGTTATCAGGAGCCATTTCAGAGATATTATGCATATGCGAAACATATAAGCTTTGACTGCCATTTGGCGGTATGTAGGATACCATAACAAACAATCTATTCAATCCTTCCAAGCGTACGCAAATTTGATCAAGCAACGTGTCACTATTAGGCAACACTAATGACGTAGACTTCAAAGACGTCTTTACAGCAACCAAAACACCTCCTCCACGGGAACAGCAAGTTTTCACAGAATCCCTGTCCTTACGGAAAACAGCATACTTTTTAGTATCAAAAAATTCTCCATCATGTAAATCAATATTAACCCAGGTTTCAACAAAAACAATGATATCGTAATCACATTGCGATGTCTCCAAAAAAATAGATCTGTGCTTAGTTCTGATGCCAGCCATATTTTGATAATAAATTTGGAGCTTATATGAGTCATTATGAACTTGGATTGAGTTCTTGCAGGATGGGCGTTATGACAATTTCGAAAAGGACGAATATTAACGTTATTAGGCCAAAGAGAGGGTTTAAACAGTTCCTTGTAAAAATCCGGTGCAATACCCAGCTTAAAATTAACACTTTTTAAATCAGCCACATTAGCGTCCTTCTTTACTAATTTAAAGCAAGCCATATGAGCCTTACTGATGTCGGTATGCTTTTCAACATAGGCCATGATTTGATCCTCCGTAATGTTTGATTTAAAGGAGGAAAAATGTATCCACTTCTTCTTCACAATAACTTCAAGTTCAACATCATCATTCTCCCCAATAATGATAGGTCTTTGGCGATTTTTACGGGATGTTACTCGCGTCCAATCTGAATTGTGTACTGGGTTACGATTTACATCCGAAAGATTAACAACATTATTCGTCTGCGCAAGGGGGACAGAAACACTGTTGCCAGTAGAGCAAGCAGCTCCATTACCTTCATTAGCAAGCGCAGAAACATAGCTAACACGAAAGTTATCTCTGAGACAGTTATCACTCTCCGAAGCATGAGTTGCAATAGTGTGCGTATCATCAGAACTGTGTAAACTGGCGGGTAAAACAGACGGAGTGATAGTTTTGGCGACTGAAGCAGCATTTGTAGGCAGTATCACTGATGACTTAACAACGGCAGCATGCGACGTCAGAGAGTTAGCAGCAGAATTCGAAGAGACGGTTTGAGCAGAACGTGTATTAGAAACATCGTTAAGTGTTGTTGGCTTATTGAGAAGCTCATGAAGCAATATTTTCAGCTCTCTCACTTCATTGGACTAGTGAGAAACAACAGCAACCAAATCAGTAGATGCATTAAGGCATTCATCACAATTATAAATAATGTTTTTATTTCTTTTTAACGACTCCAACAGATTTAAATCAGCAACACCCGTACAAAAATAATGAAATTTGCCATTGAAAATCTTGCACTTTACGTATTTCTCGGATTGTAAGGACTTAAAACAGAAAGCACACAACGTTTTAGGTGTCAGAGAAGAGAGAAGTCAGAGATCGACCTATTAGTCTTTGTATCCCAAACATGTTATATTGAACATTGTGTTTGGAGACAAGTATACTATATTTGCGACAAGCTCAAACACGTTATACTCGCATCCAAACAACAAAAAATTTCAAATCTTCAGTGTGTAGACATTTGCTTTTCAGAAGTTCAGCAACATGATCGTATAAGGTAAAAAGGTTATCGCTAGTTATATTTCGGCCAGTGAGACCTTCTGCAAGCTCGAGTACTACTGTCTGATTCTTTTCAGGACTGCAATTACGATTTCGTTCGATATACACTTGCATAGACCAGGCTCTAAACCAGCTCTAAAACAAGTGTGCGTATATTGGAGATTCCCCAAAATCCATAGAAACAAGGCATATAGTACAGCCGTTATTGTCGCGAATGTATCTGCAGCAATACAAAAAAAAATATGTGGAGATCAGGTATTTCACAGGAAACGAAAATTTAAGCACAGAGTGTGAAGGTTGCTTGCGGAAATAATGTAAAATTGTATTGGGCAAAATTTGCCCAAAATACAACATTAGTTACTTTGTTCATGGGGGACCCTCTGGTGGAGCCACAATATCAATTTTCTCAACGCTACTGAATATACGTAAAAAATTAATTGTCATGAAATTTCATTCCGGTGTTATTAAAGGTGGCATGTCATAACGTCCAGGGTCACAATTTCCATGGACATTACGACACTATAAAAAGTGTCATAAGGTCCATGGACATTGTGACACTTCCAAAACTGTCGCAATGTCCATAAAGTCGTTGTCATTGTGTCCATGGACATTATGACACTTTTTGGAGTGTCGTAATCTCCACAATAATGCAAGAGGCAACACCTTTGAATAATGACTATGAGATCGCTTTGAGGAAAGCTTTGGAAGGAGTTTTCCCAGATGTTTCGCTAAGAGGGTGTTGGTTCCACTATAGCCAGGCTTTAGTACGCAAATCGCAGACAATGAAAGAGTTTGGAACAGCTGTTAGAAATAACGAAGATTGTTGTAAATGGTACCGCAAAATTCTAAGCCTGCCATTGGCAAACCCAGAGCAGATTGAGGAGATGTTTTTGACACTGAAGAATGAAATGCTTACATTTCCCCAGAAAGAGGGGGACAGTTTCAATAGTTTCTTCAAGTACTTTGAAAAGCAGTGGATGATAAAGGTAAGCGAAAATATTTCTCTACAAAACAATATAGCAGCCATGTAGGCATTTCAAACTTTGCTCTGATTGTTTCGAAACATTAGATGCAAAATCCAAGAAAAACAAATCAGCTTTGCTTTGTCCGTATTGTAGACAAATTGTTGAAACGAAGTTAAAAATATTTCAATAAAATAAATAAAACAATTCTAGCACTTTTCCTACTGTAGGAGTGTCCTTAGACGTTGTGACACTTTTTGAAGTGTCTTAATGTCCATGGACTCCAGAAGGGTCACAATGTCCATAGATTTTGTGACACTTTTGGAAAGTGTCATAATGCCCATGGACCTTATGACACTTTTTATAGTGTCGTAATGACCATGGACAGTGTGACCCTGGACGTTATGACATGCCACCGTTACTAAATACGCCCCAGATACACTGAGTTAAAAATGCGTTTGGGCAAAATTTGCCCAAAATACATGATTAATCATTAAAAAAAATTTAAGTTTGCCCACAAATAAATCTACTCATATTCTTAAACAAAGTAAATTTTCTGAAAAAAATACATTATCTTAAAGATACACCTTTGCTTAAAAAAAATAATTTTCTTGCAAAAGGTAGCTTTTAGGTTATACTAGGCTCACATAAAGAGTTAGCATAATCCCGCCCTTGTAAGCCTGTAGTATAAACTTCTCATACATTAATTACAACTGACATAATCGGCCATAAAACTCAAAAATTCGAAAGTTATACGGCAGAAGATATTTAATTATGTGGTTTTTTTGGACAAGCAAAAGTTATGTTACAGCGATCTGTTAGCCTCTCCTCTAGATCTAGTCATATCATTAATGTTTAGTTCCGAACAATTGGGGCAGTGACCTAAGTAACTTATAGACCCGGGGAAATGCAATATGTTCTCTCGAAATGTGTATATTTTTAAATTTTACCAAAAATATATCTTTTTAATTTAAAAACAATAACCTTTTTGCACTTTCTAGGTGCAGTATTCGGAAAAATAAGCAGGCGAAGTGTGTCCAAAACTGCTTTCGTACTTCCTATATTACAGTAACAACAATCTTACAGTAATTTCGTTTTACCATCTCTGTCAGCGTTTGGGATATTTTCGCAATATATGTCATTTGGTCGTTTCGGTTTCTCTTTGCGATTGTTGTATCTCTCATATTCTCACATAAAAAGGAACCAAATAGTAAAACTTATAAAATGCAATATTATGAGTAATAATGCAATATTGATTGGAATTTCGATAAGGGAGTCATTTCCATTTTCCCCCGATTTTTTGTGGTTGCTTAATATATGCCATGGCAACAACATTTTAATCTTATTGCTATTCTGGTATATTTTGTAAACTACTATTGAATGCAAGAATATTATCATAAAGAGGAATATAAATATATCTGAAGATTTTTAAAATAAAAAGTATAAATTAAATTTCAACTAAATTACCATTGAAAGTATGGGTAAGGTTAAAAATTAACAAGAAATTTAAGTCCAGGGGTAAAAATTGTTGGGTGTCAACTAACAAATACCTGGGCTATGATTTTAGACGCGAAATTGCTAAAAATCTTACATATTGGAAAGTAGTAATTGAAGACTCTAAAAGCAAACAAAACGAAAAACTGTTCACATAACGCGTGTCTCAATAAGATTGTACTTTTTAAATTTAGTGCCATTTTTATATGTGGAAGCGGCATCTCTCAACTTTGGCAGCTGTTACTCATGCTTATTGAGATTATTTAAAATAGAACGCTTTACAGAGAACAATGCGTTATAATTGTGAAAGTGTGTAATTGTGAAAAGTTATTACAAGAGCAGACTTCGAAGAATTTTCAGTTGAGAAAGTGCACCTAATGTGTCAATCATTTAAAGATAAATGTTAAAAAACTGGGTCTGTTGTGGACTGCAAGACTCTTCCGCGTCAACATAGCGGTCTGTCGCTTGAAAACATTCCTGCTGTAATCGAGAGTGTGGCCAAAAACCCGAAAACGTCAATTGGGCATCGTTCTCAACAACTTCAAATTTCACGAAGCACTACGCACCGAATTTTGACGAAAGACCTCCACAGTCATGCGTTTTGTCGGTTTACACAAGTGCTGACACCAGCAGACCATGCAAACCGCCGGCAATGGAGCAAAGTGAAGTCAATGTAAATTTAAAAAAAAAAAAAAAAATGATATTCTCCGACGAAGTACATTTCCATCTGAATGGTTTCGTGAATACACAAAATTGTCGAATTTGGGGCTCATTATTGAACTCCATCAGAAACAAATGCACCCACAACGAGCAACTGTCTGGTGCGGATTTTGGTCAAGCGATGTGATGGGGCCTTACTTGTTTAAAGATGAGGCCCAAATTTCCGTAACTGTGAACTGCATTCGTTACAGGAACATGATAACGGAGTTCTTGTGGCCTAAACTCGACGGAATAAATCTAGACGACATGTGGTTCCAGCAAGACGGCGCCAACTGCCACAGCGCACATGAAATAATCAATTCGTGGCAGCAATGACTTCCAGAACAAATTACCTCAAGAAATTCTGATGTCAACTGGCTACCAAGATCATCATATTTAACGCCGTGCAATTCTTTTCTTTGGGGTCTTGTGAAATCAGGGATTTTTTCGAATAAACCAGAAACAATTCCTGAGCTTAAACCCGAGATCCAATGGTTCTTCGGTGAGTTACAGCTACATCTCTGTGAAAAGGTCATCGAATATTTCATGAAAACAGTAATGGCCTATCACTACAGTCGTGGGTGTCTGTTGATACTTAATCGGAACATGTTTTCTTTACAGTCTACTAAAAAATCATAACTATCTCAAAAAATACGAGTTTTATTTTAAAATTTAAGAGGGCATTCTTACTGAGACTCGCTTTATAACGATAAGACAGTAAAAGTTTCCAGCCGAATATTTTCTCTCATAGCGTTCAATATAAGCGAGAAGAAGGGTATGAAACATAGGGCAAGTTATAATAGAGAAAGAATTTCTATAATCTGACGTTCGCTTTTCGTCGTAGGTTTATGCAAATGCCATATATTCGTCGAGGATTTACTTACTCCAGGTGGAGTTACGGGAAAATTTGAGTTAACTTTTTAATGTCGTTTTAATATAGGACATTGAAATTTAAATGTATTTTGACTGTTTTGTTGACTTTTATTGTTAGTATACATTTCAGTTTCCGCACTTGAACGTCAACAACCGGTAAAATTTTAAATGAATTTATCTACCTTGGATCCGCCGTCAGTGTATTATGTCCTGTATTCGAAAAGGGTGATCCGTGTGTCTGTTCTAATTATCGTGGTATCAGTCTTTTATCCATCACGTATAAGGTGTTGTTGAGCGTAATATGTGAATGACAATGGCCGATTGTTGAAAACCTGATTGGACCTTATCAGTGTGATTTTAGACCAAGCAAGCCCACAACTGACCAAATATTCACGCTACGCTAACTCCTGAAAATACCCACGGAAACCAAATCGATATATACCACCTTTTTGTCGATGACAAAGCTGCTTTCGATAGCCCCATACGGGGAAAATTATACGAAGCTATGTCTGAACTTGTGATTCCGGCAAAACTGATCCGCCTCTGTGAAATGACGCTAACCAACACCAAATCAGTTGTGAAGCTGTCCCCACCTTCTAAACCGTACCAAGCGAGAACTGAAACCAGGCGACACACTTTCGCGCAATCTCTTCAACATCTTAATGGAGATAATGTGAGAAAGACCATTAACACGAAAAGGCATATGTGACGCGCAAAATAGAAAGGGACCTAAGGGTAAAAACCGGGTTTGTTCAGGAGAGCCATTTTAAAGATTTAAATACGTGTATCTTTGGAGTACCATCACTTAGCGTGTTGGTCTTGGTCTCATTTGAAAGCAACACATCTCATGGCGTCAGGAACGTGTTGGGTCACCTTCAAAACGCGCGTAGGTCGTCCCTACCTCTTGTTTTGTGTAGTTGGTTTCTACTGTTTACCATGAGCTTGATATCAATTTTGCCCGCGTTTTTTTCGAATCCGACTTTATTTTCTGAAATTATTAATTGTGAATTATAATAAATACTCATTTATAATTCTTTTAAATCGTGAATATCACTCTGTTAGTACGAAAATTTTTTCCCCATAACCTTATTATGTTATTCGCGAAAATAATTTAAAACTGATAACATTCTTACTGTTTGTTTTAGGATGAAATGGTGGACGAATTCGAAGAAGTAGATTTACTTTATCGCCTCCCTGATGACGAGGATGATGACGATCACTTCTCAGAATTATCGGATAGTGACTCTGAAGATGATACCGATAATATGTACCTTGATAAATCTGATCTTGATTTACGCGAAGAAAAGGTAGTTGCTCGACCTCCGTGTTGTTCAAATCAATGCAATGAAGTGATCCCTAAGAAGATGGCTGTGGATTTTAGTACGTCTTTCATGAATTTAGATAAGGAATCCCAATATTTAATTATTCTCGCACATCTGGCAGCTCACCGTGACGATTCAATGCTCAGGTCAATAGTTGGTGATCGATCGCGAGCTATGAAGAAACGGTACAATCAGATATATTATTGTCGAAGTTTTCCGATATGCCGTGATATGTACTTCTTCCTGTATACAATGGCGTGACGAATAAAATTAATCGTACAGATGCTTTAACTACTTTGGAAAAAAAAGAAATTGTTTCATTTATCCGTTTTGCTGAAACTGTTGCTATCACTTTACCTGGACGTCAACCAAATCATCGTGATTATCGTTTATTGAAACTTCCAACTACTGAAAGTAAGACTTCTGTTTACACTAGATACACCAACAGCGTCGAACCGGCTGGTAAAATCGTAAAACTTCGCACTTTCCAAACGCTGTGGAAGAAATATTGTCCCCACATCGTCACTATGAAGCCGGCATACGATTTGTGTCGAAATCTTGCAAAAGATGCTGTTAATATAGTAAACGTTACTGAAGTTGAAAAAGAAGCAGCATTGAAGGTGTATTCTGAACATTTGCAATCTGCCAGCACTCAGCGTGAGTACTATAACGACTTGAGAACATTAGTCAAGCGTGATCCAAATGCCATGTATCCAGGTACTCCAGAGGAGGATTATCTAGTAATATCTATGTATTATGCTCGAAATTTTAGCTTTCCGTCAGGTACACAGCAAATAGGAACTCCATACTTTAAATCAGGTCGCAAAACAGCAATTTTCGGAATTACAAACGAACGTCAAAATGTTCGACACATCTTCTGTATTGACGAAAGCGATTCCATTGGAAACGGTCCGAATTCAGTAATATCAATGCTTGATTACTACCTACGAGAAGTGCATTCAACTAAAAAATTAGTGATATTCGCTGATAACTGTGTTTCACAAAATAAAAACAATGCGATGATACGACATTTACAACACCTTGTCGATACTTCCAGATGTGAGTCAGTTGAATTGAAATTTTTGTTAACCGGACATACAAAGTTTTCACCTGATCGTTTATTCGGAGTTTTCAAATCAAAATATGCCCAAACTAATGACGACTGCTTCATGGATGTAGTTGATTATGTTAGAAAATCATCTCGTAATGGATTTAATGTTCCTGTACCTATTCGACTTCCAAACTCAAGTGAGCCTGTTGTTGAGTGGAGATAATGGGACGAATACTTCTCCACTAAATATAAAACTTCAATTGGAATATCGAAGTATCATCACTTTGTATTTATTGCTCAGTCACCAGTGCAATGTAAACTGTTTATGAATTCAGCCAGTATAAATGAAAACATACAACTGAGTAACAATACCAGTTTCGATGACAAACCAATTATAATTCCGTCACCAGGGTTATCGATGAAGAGTCAATGGTACTTGTATAAAGAGATCCGGGGTTTATGATTTGACGATTCAAAAAAAGATTCGGTTGCTCCTCTTCCTTTGGTCTCTGGAAATGGAAACGTAGAGGAGGATTCGGAGGAAGTGGACAATCCTCAAGAAGTGGAGCCAACAGACGTTAAGAAGTAATCGAAAAAAAATAAAGGACCGGTACCGTCAAGTTCTAAGGAACCAATTGATTTTTCTATTTTTTTAAATTAAATCAAGTTATTTTGTTAATTTAGTAGGGGAAAAAATGAAAATAAATAAATTTTACCCTTAGGTCCCTTTCTCTATGCGCTGTCACATATGTTGCTGGCGTATGCTGTTAACAAAGACATCATTGGGCGAAATTAGTGAGAGATTACTGCAGTATTTTCAAGAATCGAAAAGAACCAGCGAAGTTGGGTCTTGTTGTGAATGAGGGCAAGACAAAATTTATGGTGTTAATGACTAGAGAAACCTCTCGCTTTGGTTGTCACTTGAACGTCGACTACCGCTTTAATTTTGAAGTGGTAAATGAATTTGTTTACCTTGGCTCCGCCGTGAACAAGGACAAGAACGTCACCCTGGAGATAAATAGGAGAATTGGGCTTGCAAATAGATGATATTTTGGGCTCAGCAAGCAGTTTAACCTTTATGTGCTCGGGATTGTAAACTTACGTTGGCGGTCGGAAGTCTACATTTGTAGCAAATATGTATTTGTATGGAAAACTATGTCAATATATGAAAAAAACACTATTACACGGAGTGTCATACTTTATTAAGAAGTGTACACTCACAGAAAAATTCGGTTGAGACAGCCGAATTAGCCGTAACCGAATTAAGAGGTTGTCACAACCGAATTAGTGTTTGGCACAACCTCATCAGAGGTAGGCACAACCTCATCAGAGGTTGACACAACCTCATCAGAGGTTGACACAACCTCATTAGAGGTTGACACAACCTCATTAGAGGTTGACACAACCTCATTAGAGGTTGACTCAACCTCATTAGAGGTTGTCACAGCCGAATTAGAGGTTCCAACAACCTCATTAGAGGTTGACACAACCTCATTAGAGGTTGTCACAGCCGAATTAGAGGTTGTTACAACCGAATTTAGATACTGTCATAAATAAATTATTAAAGTTTTTTGCATTATTAAGTGATGACTTATTTTCTTGTGTTTTTATAACTGAATATAAATGCGAGAAAATAAAGTCGTACATATGGGGTAATTTATATAAGTAGAATAATAAATTTGATTTACATGACTCTTCCAACCTTTATTGAAGTTCCGGCCATCATGGGACACCGCGCTAATTCTCACGTGTTGTATCGGTTTCTCTAGGTCCAAAGCCGTTTTGTATCCAGACTACCGCATATATATGTGCTGTTGATATCTGCTTAAATAACATCTGCAAAATAAGACGGTTAAATACAAAATATATTTTACTTACCTTTTTAAAATAATATTTGATTATAAAATGTTAAGCGTCACATTCTAAATACATAAAATTATATTGTGGTAACCGAATTGAAAATGTATTCGGTTCTACCTACAGAATTCATGAGAAATCCAGTTACAGCAACCGAATTGATGTCAAATTCTGTTACTACGACCGAATTGAGGTTGGTTAAGGCCAGATTCGGTTACCCCAACCGAATTAGCTACCAATTTCGGTTGTTGCATCGGAATTAATTTGAAATTCGCTTGTTTCAGCAAATTTTTTAAAAAATTTTGTTGACTGAGCGAATATAATTGAAGATTCAGTTGTCACAACCGAATCAATTATGAAGCGAGGTTGCTTCAACCGAATTTCGGTTGTGGGGACTAAATTCGGTCGTAATAACCTCAATCCGGTTGTGGCAACCTCAATTCGGTGGTAACAGCCGAATTTGCGGCCTCATTAGAGGTTGACACAACCTCATTAGAGGTTGTTAAATGATGATTTGTTTTCCTGTATTCTTATGAAAAATTCAAAAAGCGAGAAAGTAAAGTCATACATATTGGGTAATCTATATAAAAATAAATTTGTTGTACATGCCTCTTCCGACCTTTTCCAAGTCCCGGCCATCACGGGACACCGCACTTATTCTGAGATTCGGCTGATGTATCGGTTGATATAGGTCCTAAACAATTTTGTATACAGGCGATTGCAGATATGACCGACCACGAAAAACTTGAAAACTGTTGATACCTGCTTCAATAATTTCTGCAAAATAAGACGTTTTAATACAAAACATATTTTACTTACCTTTCTTAATAACAGCAAAGAATTTTGAAATTTTTTAATTCTTTTTAAAATAACATTTGATTATAGAATTTTAAACGTCATATGTTAAATACAAGGCATTAGGTCGTGGTAACCGAATTGAATATGAATTCGGTTGTACCCACAGAATTCATGACAAATTCGGTTACAGCAACGGAATTGACGCCAAATTCGGTCGTTGCAACCGAACTAAAACTAGATTCGGTTACTGCGACCGAATTAATACCAAATTCGATAGTTACAACCGAATTGATGCCAAATTTGGTTACTACCAGCGAATTAATACCAGATTCGGTTACTCCAACTGAATTTGGTACCAATTTCGGTTCTTGCATCCGTATTTATTTCAAATTCGGTTGTTGCAACAGAAACTTTACAAAATTTAGTTAACTGAACGAATATAATTGGAGACTCAGTTGTCACAACCGAATCAAATAAGAAACGGGGTTGCTTCAACCGAATTTCGGTTGTGCGGACTAAATTCGGTCGTAACAACCTCAATTCGGTTGTGGCAACCTCAATTCGCGGTAACAGCCGAATTTATGGTTGCTACAACCTCTTTTCAATCAATTAGTTCTCTGAGTGTACCGAGTGTCAATTCAAAAACGCAGGCGTGTTGGAGCATAGCCTAATACCCTTGAAGCGCATTTCTATTGCTGGCATGAAGATCTATTTTGCAAGGTTCGCAGAAACTTTCGTCGTTTGGTGGATGTGGTCATTGTTTTCCGATTATATAATAAAGGGGGCTAGAGCGCTTATATCTGTGCATATTAAGAACAATTGCCAAAGGCCATCGCAAAGTTTTGCGTTTAGTTGAATATGCAGAAAGCATTTTGTCCATCGCATCTACGCCTCCTGTGGTTGGGTTGTAGTCAAGGATATATTGTGGCTTGTGTTTCTTCTCAGGTACAACAGCATTTGTCAAAGGCGTAATGGAAAGTAGTACAACTGCTTTTACCTTTTTTAGACTTTTCTGCTCGTTTGCGGTCTACTTTCATTTCATTTGGCACAAATATTTTGTTTTAACGAACAGTACTAAGAAGAGTGAGAGTTTCGGACACCAAATGTCTACCAAGATTTAATGATGTGGCAAAATTGTCACAGATCATAATTCTTCCAGTGTTCCCCAAGGGTAGACCAGTCTTTGCACGACACTCTCTCCTATATTGATTGCACGGCTTGAATTTGAAGACGATTATTTTCCATAAGAGCCTATATAATGCAGAGATTTGAGCAGCCTTATCGTCAACCAGTCGAGTAGGTCTAGTACGCTCACTATCACTATTTCCAAAAAAAATGCTACACTACTCCACAATAGATTTGTATCTTCATCGTTTGAGTGATTAACGGCTGCCAAAAATAAAAGCGCAATGAATGCTCTCAATTCAATATTTGTCACTTTATTCCACACCCTCTCCTTTGCGGTGCAATTTGTTTCATTTCACTTTTGAAATGTTTTCTCATTTTGAGCACCCATTCGAATTGCTTGATTAGGCAAATTGGAAAGCCAGGTGGTATTGTCTTGCAAAAACAACGCACCAAGACGCTGTTCCAAAACTGCCTTCTTCTGCTCCTCCTCCTCGAAATCCAAATCTTCCTCATAACCTGCATGAACTTGTATGGTGGTCAGGTGGTGCGTAATCACCAAAATTTAGGCTCTCCTCTGCTTCTTCATCAACCTTGCTCAATAGATTCTCAATACGGTTTTGAATCTCTTCGAACCCTAGCCTATAGTTACAATTTCCTTTTATATCATTCATATTATAGAAAAATATACAAAACAAAATGGTTTCCCGTTACATCCCATGAACGGATTGGGGAGAGCTGTGCGTGTTCTAGTTTTACCCTATCTGATTGGGACATACAGTTTTACACCGGTTCCGAGCGGTATTTTGATAAGGTTTTTCATGGCTTAATACGCGACAGTGTCGCCGTCACTAAGCGAGGTGACCGACGCCGAAAGAAATTTAAGGTGGTCAGAGCAGGGATCGAACCCACGCTGTAATGCACAAGATCCATGCACAATACCATTTAAACTCTGACGGTCACATATAAACGTACCACAGGAAAGCAAAAGGTAAAAAAAAATACTAAATGACATGGTCCACATGCCGCAATCAAAAAAAAATTGAGTTGAGTAAAAGAATGATGTGAATTTCCATACATTTTATATCGTATGATGTCTACATTTGTAGACTACCGGCGAGGAGATGGTCATTTTGAAAAGTAGCTTCTGGGGGTGCTGTAAATAATTTTTTTAACGTGTGACCGGCCAAAACTGCTTAGAAGTAATTTTTAGGAAGCTACTAAAAGTTTCGGACCCAGTTTTTGTGGAAATTTTGTTTTTATTCAACTTTTTATGCAAAAATGCTTTAAATGTAGACTACCGAGCACATTAAGGTTATGAACAAAGCTCTCTCTCGCCAGACAGAAGTCCAGCTATACCAGACTCTCTTTTACCTGACCTGGCATATGACCCCGGAAGATGGATCATATCGCACGCGGATAGTAAACGTGTGGGAGTATTCGAGAGAAAAATTCTCCGTCAGATATACAGTCCTGTTAAAGAAAATGGCGAATATCGTCATCGTTGGAAACAAGAGCAATATCATTTTTATTCTGACGTGGACATAGGCAGGCGAATCAACTTAGGCCAATTCCGTTGGCTAGGCCATCTTAACAGAATGGATAAAGACGAACCAGCGGAAAAGGTTTTCGATACCGTACTCGATGGAAGCAGGAAAAGAGGACGACGATGGAAAGACCAGGTCGAAAAATCCCTCCGTGTCCTTGCTGTTAGCAACTGGTGAAAAAATGGGAAGGACAGACAGAACCTAGTTGGAGAAATATGTTAAAATTTGTTTAATTTATTTATTTGTTCGTTTAATTAATGTGGGTAAGACATCTGACCTCATGCAGAAATGCATATTAAGGAACGGACGACTCGAAAGACGAAATAATTGTCCGACAAAAAAACAATCGTGCGACAAAAAGCCCCCTTTATCCGGAATTTGGAGTCCCATAGCTCCTAAAATAGGGACTTCCCCCAACTTTTACATATAACGTTTTGTGCTGAAAATCATGTGTTCTACCCCCCTTCCCATACAATTTTGCCTACAATGACAACAACACCTAATGCTTCCACTTGATATAAATACATTTTGATCTAGTGCCACCACCTTTTTCAATACACCTTGGATAGTAGCATATGCATTTACGACACGGTGTTCACCTATGTGCTATTGGACGTCTTATATTTTCTTACAATCTACAACCTTAGTACATCGTATGAATTCCCTAAATTTGTAGACCACTGCCAACATCTGACGGGATACTGTAATCGCTAAAGGAATAACCCAGATCATATCACGAAATATAGATAACAGTCAAAGGAAGATTTGCAGACTTGACTAATAAGGTTGTCATGAAGAAAGGTGCCTCTACATTTGTTTAAAGTAATATGATTCTTTAAAAGCGGAACTGATGGTTCTTAAAACAGAAAATGTATTAAAGTCATCCACTGTTATCTTTCCTTACCATGATATCTAACAGCTTAAGGTTATGTTTATGATGTTTGTCTTAAACCAGTTAGTAAAGAAATATTTTCCTTTGGGTTTTCCTTAAAATGTTGTGTCAATTTTAAAATGTTATCAGAGTTCCATACCACAATGTGGCTAACCCATAGCCGAAGGCAAAACAGGTAATTAACTGTTAACTGGTACCTTTTTAAAACGGAGAACAAGTAGCAAACATCAACTGTGTTAGCAAACAAACTAAGTCGTAAGTGGTGACAGCAAAAAACAACACAAACAAACAGATTCACAAAAAGGATAATTGTTTGTTGACACTACTAAACAGCCAAACAGCAGAGGAAATACCACAAGCAATACAAAAAAAGAGTTTTCAGTACAACTCGTGTATGAGCGAAAACCGACTTGTTTTCCTTTGCGTATAAATTGCCATAGTTTCTGCTAAAAATCGTCATTAATACAAATTGTCTCAAAGTAACATCACCAACAACTTTTTGTCATCACAGATAATTTACACCACTCAAGAAACTATGGAGAATTTCGATATTTTTCAGTTGGCTGCACTGATCATCATCTTTGAGTTGATTAAACTCCTGTTTGGATTTGCGGCTAGGAAACACGATAAGAATTTATCATTGGAAGAATATTCATCGCCTATGTTAAGAAATGATGCAAATAATGGCAGTTGGTGTCATCTAAGTGGTGTGAAACTATTGCCCCTGGAAAGCCCGCCAAAGGCTTACGATTTTGGCGGTTATACTGCAACAACTCAAGGACATGTCGATGATACGATTACGGAATCACGCTATAAAATGAGATTATACTCCAAAGCAAGGAGGCAATTAACGTTTTGAATTATAAATTAAGTTTTAAAGATGTCGAGAGAAAAATAAATCATTTTAAAAATCAAACTAAGATAAATCATTTTACTTTTGAAATATAACATTTTATGGGAGTATATTGAAACCCGGATTGGCAAATTATTCTTTGACTAAAATATATTACAGGAACTCGTCGTGATACTGGACATAGAGCAGGGGATTAAACGACGCGTTACACTGAAATACAAAAAGTGTACACAGATATGCAAAAATTGTTCCAAGTGAACAAATAGAGTAATCAAAAATACAAAAAGTTCAAGCAGTAAAAAATTTACACATTTGTAGAAAAGTGCACCAAAATATAGAAAAAATTGATACAAAAATAAAAAAGTGTATACAAAGCCCTCGGTGGTGCAGTGGTTAGTGTGCGCGTCTTGTACATGAGAACGTGCATTTGATCCCTGCTCTGACCACCTTACATTTCATTCGACGACGGTCCTTCTCAAGCTCTCTATATGCCGTTCGGAACCGGTGTAAAACTGTAGGTCCCAACCAGTGATTATAGAATTAGAAAGCTCACAGCTCACTGGTTGTGAGAAGCTCACCCCAATTCCTTCACCGAATCTAATGGAAAATTATTTTTATATTTTTTATTTTGTATGAAACCAATGACAAAAATTAAAGTTTAAAGCATTCATGCCTTCTTTTATATTTGCTTCGCGAAATTTTGGAAACAATGTCTCCCCAAATGGTTCTGCAAGTGCATCTAAACCTTTAAAAAAGCTTAATTTTGTTCCACAGTGTTATTGACCACGGCTGGTTGTAGAGCGACTGCCCAGACAAATTTTGAAACTACACTTGGTACATTTGAAATGGTCTTACCTTTAAACGAAACCAAAAGGTTTTACATCTTTCTTAGAAAATATTTAAGAAACTATTGAAAGAATGATGGTACCTTTTCGCAAAATTTTGGGGTTTTTTCAGTTAAAAAAAAATTACTTTGAGTCGTTGTCTTTAGCAAACAGTTTGGAAGAATTCAAAATTTTTGCAACAATAAATTTTCTTATAGTCTTTTGAATGTAGCTGTGTCTATCGAGCAAAATTTGGAGTCAAAATTATCGTTATGACTATAATACTGATCATCCAATAATTTAAAACACATACGTATCAAAAACTTTACTATCGAGAAAACGATATTGAATTCTATATCGTTTTTTACATAATAATCCATCCCCTGGAATCAAAAAAATATTTTTAACCCTCGACATCAGACGCGACTCAGCATGGGTTTTATAGAAACTACTTGGAAATCAAGTAAATAGTTTAGAAGTTAAATGCCACGAAAGTTCGAACATAAACATGGTGGGCATTTATTCCATATTCTGAAAGTTGACTCCTTTCCTAGAAATAACTACACGCTGAAAAATGTGTCGCTTTTTGCTGTTTGGATGCAAATATAATATGTGTTTGGAGCTTGTCCCAAATAAAATATACTTGTGTGCAAACACATTGTGTTTACTTTTCAATATTACATGTTTGAAATACAACGATAAATATGTTATAATATATATGTGTGTGTGATACAAATACAGCCGCGTTGGTTGCACTGTTTGTACTCTCTCGAGAGCAAGAGAATATAAGCCATATGTTTCCACGTAAGTATATGGATGTTTGGAATGAAGAACGCAAATGTGTCCACGCAAACGCATACGTGTTTGGATGTAAATACAAGTGAGTTTGGGACTTGCAAACAAATGAATGTTTGATATACATGGTTCCTGCAGAATATTGTTGCGACAATATGCTACAGAGGCCGTTATTTTTCAGCGCGTAGTACATTCCAAAATAATCACACCAATAGTTAAGAAGTTCTAATATTATGACCACTTTTTGCAATCGGCGCCACTATGTGATGAGTTGGTCTAATAAACTTTACACGTCAATACATATTTACCTTCTTAATTCCTCTTTATATTTTAAATGTCCTGTACCGGAATTTTATTTAGGTTATTTTTAAATATCCTTTTTAATACATATTTGACAAAGTGAAAATAACGACCTTTAATCTTTTACCTTAAATCACTTTTAATTTATTAGAAAATTTTAATTTTATATAAAATTTTTGTTAAAGGGATTTCAGGATATTTTTTTTTGCTCTCTGTTAAAGAGTCAATAAAGAGTGAGAAGGGTGTCCTCTGTTCTCTCTGCTATATTGTCTATAAGGTATTTTTGTCGTACACATTGTTATTTGTCCCTACCGCCCTTCTTATAATCCATCCTATTTATTTTCAAGACTATTACTTGGGTTGTGGGTTTTGTTGTCTACAGATTTTATAAAAGTGTCAAAGTTAATATTTGCTATTGTTTAAGTGCCTGAACCTGTAATCTTTTCCAAATCATGTTGGCATATTAGGTATGTAAGGACATGTAGATATTTTCAAGAAAGTGTATGGGTAAGTGCGTGGGTGTGTCTGTGTGTATTTGAGTGTGCTTATTAAAGGAAAAGTCTCTTGCCAAGGATATATTTTTATTCATTTAATTAATATTTTGACATCGATTTTTAAGTTAAGTGTTATCCCCTTGGAATAATGTTTGGTGTTTAAAACATAAAGGATGGGAAAGCCTGCTCGGAAACTAATCCACCCATTTACGAAATAAAATGGTTTCTGTGAATAAAATATTGTGTATATTCATACATTGTATTCAAGTATAGTTAGGGTAAGGAAAAGTATTTTGTAATGCGGAAAGGCATACACATTCAGCACGAAGGAGACTGCACCAGTGCGAAAGGCATTCAATCACGTAAACAAAAAAATGGATTCCCATTAAATCCCATAATACTCCCATAGTTTGATACTCACTATTGTGGCCTACAGCTTTACACTGGTTCCGAACTTTACTGTAAATGAACAATTACATAAGGTGTCAGGGGACACCCGGTTAGTACGAAGTTCCTTTCGTTATATATTATATACTAGTTAGTTCCAACCAACACGCCTAAGGCGCCTGTTGAAAAATCTTATAATTTAATTGGATCTTTAAGAAAAGATACTTTCTGTAAAATGATAACCTTTTTTAAAGAAATTTTTGAATTATTGAATGTATTTTTGTTTTAAAAGTTATATCTTTAGGTCCCTTTTGTAAGAATACCTATTATAATTTTTCGAAAAGTTCCTTTCTTTAATGAGAGGTTCTTCTTTTATTAAAAGCTAATGTTTTTTTAAGAAAAGACACCATTTTTAATAAAAAGTACTTTCTGTAAGAAAAAGCCATAGAGTATGATTTTGTTTTTTACAAAGAATTACTTTTTTTAAAAACAGGAACTTTCAAAAAAAAGTGATACTTTTTTAGGAAAAAGTTATTTTTTAAGAAAATTAGCTTATTTTAAGAAAGGCACTTATCTCAAGGAGAGAAAAGAAAAGTTATTATTTTATTTTTAAGAAAATGTGCTTTTAAGTGCTTGAATATTTGTAAGAAAATGTATTTTTTTAAGAGAAGCAATTTTTTTGAAGAAAAGTTTTTTTACGAAAGAACATGTACAATTTTAAGAGTAGCTACTAATTTCAAGAAAAGTTATTTTGTTTTGCAAAAAAGGTACTCTTTAAAGAAAGGGTAGTTTTTTAAGAAAAGGCAATTTGTTGTAAGATAATGTCCTTTTTCAAAAGAAGGTACTTATTTAAAAAAAATCCAATTAGTGTTCGAACTCATGGGCGATGTGTTAACACCTTTTTGTTACACGGTAGCTGCTCGATTTCTATGAACACATTCGTAAATGTTACATTGGAAAATAATAAACGACGTTCAATCATATGATGACGTTACATTTAAATAATATTAATACTTAAAATTATTTAAAGACTAGTGCAAGAGCATGTGTCATTATTTTCTTGCTTAATACTTTTTGTTTTATTCCCACAAAAAACAAAGAAAATGCAAAGCAACATACACATGTACATACATACATTGTTATTTTCGTACACAATGTATGTTCACACAATTTTCGTTGCTCTCTTGCTATCTCATTTTTATGTATGTATGACCACGTCATTATTCTCTTTGTTCTGAGAGTGCTCCGCACCGGTACAAGTTATCTGTTCGCTGCCATAAGGTAAATCATACTAGGAGAATAGTTGACTCAGCTGACGGTTCCTTTCACACTATTCGTGATGCGGTCGGTGTGATAGAGAGATGTTTGACGAAAAGTGGCATACACCAGGTGGAATTACAATATCTGCTTGCTTTAATTTTTCATGTCGTTTTGGTCCAACACTGTGAAATTTAATTGTATTCTACACTTTAATATTGACTGTTATTGTTAGCATACATTTTTGTTGTATTTAACACAATGATTTTAACTCGCAAAACGAAATGCCTTTGTTGATATTTTGTTCGTTGTTTTGAACAATTGCCTCTATCTGGTATCAGTAAAGCAATTCTTTTCAACATCGACCAAATCTCATAAATTTGGTGAGAGAACTATTAGGTCTACGATAAGTTTTAGTCTATGTTCGCTTGCGATAAATCAATGTGTTTTTTTTTCTCAGTCTGACAATGTGTTTCGCAGCCGGACAAATCTGTGTTCTATTTAGGAGTGGGTCACCCTTATCATTTAGGGCTATGAAAAATAGATGTTGGCCAATTCCGAGACCTACCCGATATGCACACAAAATTTCATACAAATCGGTACAGCCGTTTTGGAGGAGTTTAACACCAACCAATCTGTAATTCACAAAATGTATTCACTTTGTGAATTTAGTCTATATATGTTAACACAGCAACAATTACTTTTTTTAGGAAAAGGTACTTTTTGTAAGATAATTTACTTTTTAAGGCGTAGGTACTTCTTTCAGATAAGGTATTTTTTAAGAAAATGTACTCTGTTTCAGAATATGAATAAGTATTTTTTTTTAAGAAAATTTACTTTTTTTAATAAAACACACTTATTTAAGGAAATGTTATTTTTTTAAAACTTCTTGCACTTTGGCTTTTCTAAATTTGCTTTTTATTCGGTTCAAAACTACAATATGTGATAAACATGCTCCACCTAGAAAATTTCCCATTAAACAAGAAATATCGCCCCATATGTTAGTCTAGACACAAACCAGTACGAGTGCAATAGTAGGTGTGCTGCCAAATGTAATTCCATGCACAGGGTTGTATTTCATGCACTTGCCAGTCTTGCACTTTGGCTTTTCTAAATTTACTTTTTATTGTGTTCAAAACTACAATATGTAATAAACAGGCTTCACCTAGAAAACTTCCCAAAAACCAAACCAAAAGTACCCACTATAGTTGATAATAATGGGTTGTAATAAAGTAGTTAGAAAAAAGTTGCTTAAAATGATTTCATCTAGCCCCCATCCCGCAACGTGCGATAAGGAACTTCATTCCAAAAGTTTCTGAATTCCGGTGTGGATCCAGTTGTGCATGTTATTTTGAATGACTTAAAAATATCAATCATCTAGCTTTAACTCTTTCCATAACATAGTATCTACCCAAAGAGGATGAAGAGAGGTAGAGAAGAAAAGTTTGCTCACAGAGTGGAAAGCCAACAAAGAAAACAAGTTTTTCAATCCTCTCTCTTACCCTGATTGTTGAATATTTCAAAACACGAGCAGTTTTTTGCCGATGTTATATCGTAGTATCTAACTATAGATATTCCAACCATTTTGAAATAAAACTACATAAAGTATGTAAAATGTGTAGTGGCCGTCATTAATTAATTAATTAATGGTTTCCCATTACATCCCATGAAGGAATCGGGGAGAGCTTCTCATAACCAGTGAGCTGTGCTCTTTCTAGTTTTATGCTCACTGATTGGGACCTATCGTTTTACACCGGTTCCGAACGGTATTTTTGAGAAGCATTTTCATGCCAAAATACTCGATAGTGTCGCCGTCACTATGCGAGGTGACTGCCGCCGAAAGAAAGTTTAAGGATGTCAGAGCAGGGATCGAACCCAGGATCTCAAGTACAAGAGGCGCGCACACTACCCATTCCACACTACTCTTGTACATGAATTACAGGGTTCGATCCCTGCTCTTACCACTTTTCTTTCGACGGCGGTCAACTCGCATAATGATGGCGACACTATCGATTACTCAGCAATGAAATAACTTCTCAAATTATCGTTCGGAATCGGTGTAAAAAGTGTAGGTCCCAATCAGTGAGTGTAAAACTAGAACGCGCTCAACTCACTGGTTTGTGAGAAGCTCTCCCTAATTCTTTCATGGGGTGTAATGGGAAAGTATTTTTTATGTAAAAGAATGAAAACGTCAAGTTATGACGAAGGAGAGAAATGCGACCAGAATCGCATCGACTACGAGGTTTACCAAACTGCTCACTGTTTTCCTTCTTTACCTGTTTTCATCCTCTTTGATCTAACCACTTATTTGCTAATGTTTTACACGCACCAACAATTTTCCAGGTTTTGTTTTCAACTAGTAATTAGTATTTTTTCTATATTCTATTACTATGAACACAAATTATTAAACACTTGCATCTACTTATATATTCATCACCATTACTGTCCTCTATAAATATAATTCTCCAATTTATCATAGTCATATTTCAAACCGATAACACTATACGAGTATCCTGTTTCCTGATAAATGTCCTTGTTCGTAATCAATCACATCGTTTTTTGCCATTCTACTATAAAACGCTATATTGTATTCAATGAATCTCTGAATCAATCATATACTCCTTTTTACAATTTACTAATTGTTATTAGAAATTCTTGTTAAAAACAAACAGCCCAGTTATTAATAATCACATTAATGGCACAATAGACTAAGTCTAAAAACTTGTTGTTTGTTGAAATGTGAAACCCTGACATTTATAATGGAAATTAATTAAATCTCTAGAGACCATCAAAGAGCAAACACAAATTTCCCATTAAAGTCTTCCGAAAGATAAAAGTAACACTTGACACATAAACGTATTCAAGGATATTTCATAAACTGCAACTATTAGCAAATTATGCCCTTGGTAGTAATTTTACGGCCAACGCCATCACCACCCACCCCAATTTGGAAAATCCCCTTAACGCTCGTAATGACAAAATAACCCACATATTTTCCTCTCTTGCATACGTTTACAATTCATTTGCTCCTGTAGCGTTGAGAGAACACTTTTCAATATCAATATTCAAATGGTAATGACAGCGAATTATCACCTCATTCACAGGCAAACCTCTACAATATTCTCGGCTGCCATCGCTATTGCCGGCGTCATCATTAGCACCGATACCACGTTTATCCTAGGAACAAGGACGAGGCTGCCTGCCACATCAATTCTCCAGTGGCACATTTTTGTTTGCTATGATTATCCCAAAGCAATGTAGTGTGGCATCAACATTATCATGCATTTGCATTCGATATGCAAGATGAATCTCACTCTTAGTCAATATTGCAAAAATTGACGTCAATTGCTGTTGCTAGGGGAAATGGGTTTCCCACCCAAAAGGTCAGGGTTATGTGGCATTCGATTACAGTAAAAGTAATATTGACGTTTAAGTTCAGGTTAAATAAGGCAATTAAAATGTCATATTTGGGTAAATAAAATAGGGAGGCTTGGTTAGGTTTGTAAAATAAATTGTGAAAATTATTGGAAAGTCTGCTAGTAAAAATTTAGATTGGTTGTTAGACAGTTTAGAGAAGTCAACTTCATTGAAGGCAGATATGTTAAGATTCCAGGAAAGTGTGAAACATCGACAATTTTTAATGGATTTTATCTATCAAAATTTATATAGCATGTAGTTTTATAAATAAATCCGTCTTTGCGAAATGTCAGTTCAGGGCTTTAAAATCTGTCACTTTGGGAAAGACAATACACAAAATTTCGTATACCCGTTGGTTGGTTGGTTGCAAAGACTTCAAGACTACACGCTATCTACCACACTTAGGCTAAAGAAGCCTCATTGTTATACCTGCAGTTTTCTCTATAGCAACTACTGACTAGTCGTCTAGCTAATGTGCCGTTTCAATGAATTTGTCTATAAGATATACAGGAATATCGTGCAGGGCTACGGTGCTAACTAAATGTGTTCCGAATATCCTATTTCTCAGTCCTGCCAGAGCAGTGCAATCCAAGAGAAGGTGTTTCGTCGTTTCCTCGTCCTCTTCCCAATCTTAGGACGTGTTTCCCTACAAGACAATGCCCCGTAAGTGTTCCTATCATTATGGATAACCTGCCTCTCGGCAAGTTAAGTAGTTGCTTAGTTCTATTGATGCCCACCTTTGCTCAGAGAACCCTGGCTTGTTTGCAAGTTGAAGTAAGTTTCCACTTGACCTCGAACAAATTATCGGCCCACTGCCTTATCTGCAAACGGCAGGTAGAGATTGGCATAATAACATCTGTGCTGTAGTATCCTGTCTAGCTAACGCATCCGCTACGCAATTGCGTGGAATTTCGCTCTGTCCCGGTACCCAGATGACCCTGATGTCGAAATACTCTGCCATCACCCTAAGTGATGAGTGGCATTCTTTCACCGTCAGGAACGTAGCAAACATGGCTTCCGGGGATTTTATGGCAGCCTGGCTCTCTGTGTAGATACATATTCTCCAGAGGGTTGTGACACTAATTTTCAGCAAACATGGCATCCAGGGATTTTATGGCATCCTGGCTGTCTGTGTAGATACATATTCTCCGGAGGGTTGTGACACTACTTTTCAGTTTTCATGTAATTTCCGCCTGAAATACACTACAGTGATCAGTCAGCTTGAAGAAGATATTTACATTTAGGCCCGGTGAATGGACTCCAAAGCCTACTTGCTCGTCCAACTTTGATCCATACGTGAAAAATCTGATACTACTGTGACTATTCCTAGGTATTCGTGTTCGAAATAGAAGTCCTTAGATTTGTCGCTGGTAGAAGGTAGGGGATACAGTAGTCAGTTTTTACGAGAATAGAGTTGAGCCGGTGTAGCAATTCAGCGTGTGCGGAATGCCCAGATATCAAAACGCCGCAATCATTGATTCTCACCAGAGATGTAGCGGCTTCAGATTCGCCCATCATATCAGGAGTACAGATGTTCAGGATAGCACTAAGTGCAGTGCCTGACGTCATGCCCATTGTCCCACTAACGCTAATCAGTGCTGATCTTTGAATTTTCATCAAGGAATTCAGAATATATTTCTTTTGGAGGAACCTCAACCAAACTACGCGGTCATACAGAAGTATTGCTCTAAGTATTGCCGTATAAATCCGCACGGCGATCTTAGGAGAGAGTTCACAGCGCTTTCCTATCGCCCTTTCTAGCAGGAAAGAGCAACAGACGCCTTTTTTACCCTCTCCACCACATTCGGCTTCCAAGACAGTTTTCTGTCGAGAATTATCCCCAGATACTTGACCTTTTCCGTCAACGGTAATTGCACCCCATTAACTGACGGCAGTTCAAATGCGGGAATTTTATATTTCCGAGAGAACAAGATAAGCTCGGTTTTAAGTGGGTTAAGTGATAGTCCGTTGTTAGCGGTCCAGTTCGAAATCAGATTAAGTAGGCTGGTTGTACGAATGCTAAGTAAATTGAAGTTTCTACCGGTACAGATGATAGCAATATCATCAGCATAGGCAAAGAGCTGGCATTCGGCCCTGTCCAATTCAAGAAGCAGTTCAGTGACAGAAGTTAACCATAATAGTGGAGACAGAACTCCCCACTGCGGTGTCCCCCTGTTAACGTTCCTAGCAATTGTAACACCACCCCATTCAGCTTTGACGGATCTATCCACCAGAAGCTATCCAATTCGGCGTTTCACTAAGCTGCCGCCTCTTAGATTCTGTTACGACCTAAGAATCGCCGAAGGCTGACTGTTATTGAAGGCTCCCTCGATGTCCAGGAAGGTCCCTAGAGCGAAGACCTTATTTTCAAGAGATTGTCCTATTATGCTGACTATAGAGTGAGCCGTCTCAGTTGACCGAATACTCGTACATAGCTCCTTTTTTACTATCAAATGCTAGTTGAAACCCAAGTTTCTTATCCCCAGCAAAACCAATGCGTTCAAGGAAGCACAAAATCACCAAGTTATCACTGGTAGATGCAGTGAAATATTGCGTAATCACTGGTGGAACTAATATGGGTTGTCGCACAAAAGTTTGACTTTTTTGTTACTCATCATATTTTCACCCTGGCCAATAAGGAATTAAAAATTAATTTAAAGTGTGTCTCAGTATGAATGCACTTTTTCATTTTAAAATAAAAGCACGTAGTGTTTGAAATAGTTGTGATTTTGTTATTATATATTATTATTATAAAGAAGACATATTCCGATAAACCATGGAGTAAACTAGTTGTCAAATGACAACCTCGGCTCTGATGGCAGGCCATTATTCTTCGCATGAAATTTTCCATGACTTTTTCACAGAGATGTGGTTGTAACTCATCGATGACGCGTTTTATTTCGGATGTGAGCTCAGAAATTGTTTCTCGCTTATTCGCATAAACCCTAGATTTTACGAAACCCCAAAGAAAGAAATCGCACTGCATTAAATAGCAAGATCTTGGTGTCCAGTTGACATCAGAATTTCTTGAAACAATTTGTTCGTTGCTGCAATACATCAATTGTTTCATGCGCTGTTTGGCAGGTGACCACATGTCGTCCAGATCCGTGCTGTTCAGATGAGGCCACAATAACTCCGATATTATGTTCCGGTAAATACTGCTCTTCACAGTCACTGTAATTTCGGCATCATCTTCAAAAAAAGTACGACCCAATCACGCCGCCTGATAAAAATCCACACCAGACAGTTGCTCGTTGTGGGTGCGTTTGTTTCGAATGGAGTGGATGACGATTTTCTGAGCCACTAATTCGACAATTTTGTGTATTCACGAAACCATTCAGATGGAAATGCGCTTCATTGGAGAAGATGACTGTTTTGGAAAATAATAATTCTAAAAAACACAAGTAATTAGTCCAATCCTTGGCTTGTATGAACTAGATTTGTATACAATATATATTGTATATATAATATTATATATTGTATAATATATATCCAGCGCATACTTGAATCCTTCCAAAATCAAAAATGTGAAGGACTACAAAGAAACGGGAAATAAAAGAGCAGCAGATTCTCATTTCACGAAAAAAACAACAAATAATGCGTTCAATGCAAGGAAAGTGTAAAAAAGAGCCGTTTTAAATCTTTTAATTTTTTGTATTAATTATTTATAAATGAATTATAATAAATAATACACATACATTGAAATTAAAGTATAATTCGTTTCTAAACATTATTATAATTGGGAGTACACGCTGAAAAGTAACAGTCTCTCTAACATATTCTCCCAAAAATAGTATACTGGAACCATGTCTATGTTTGGAACACAATTCCGACATTCATACATTTGCAAGTCCCAAATTCACTTGTATTTAAATGTAAACACTATCATGTTTACTGGCAAACATGTATGTATGCTTTTACTTGCAAACATAAGCGTCCTACATCCCAAACATCCATGTACTTATGTGGAAGCATTCGCCTATTTGCCCCAAACCTACATATACTTACTTGGAAACATATGGATATTTCCTCCCAAATATAATAATATTTACAAACGAATTATTATTATACACAAAAACCAAGGCAACATCATAAACCATTTAACCGTCCAAGCCTTCGTTTATACTTATTTCACTGATCAAGCGCTTTTCAAATCCTCGGTCCGATGAACAATTGACGACGGAATACATGAAATTAAAATGCAATACATCAGCCAAAATAAGAAACACTGACTTCAACTGTAATGTTTATGAATATTTATGAATCACTGACTGAGACAATAACACAAAAATACAGATACACATTACAAAATAGACTCTCTCGTTGCCCTTCTTTTATTCTCTTGCTCTCGAGAGAGCACAAACAGTGCAACAAACACGGCTGTATTTATATCACAAACCTAGATATATTTGGGTGGCAAACACATATGTTATAACATATTAATCATTGTGTCTCCAACAAGTAATATTGAATAGCAAACACAATGCGTTTGGGCACAAGTATATTATGTGTGCGACAAGGTCCAAACGCATGTTATATTTGCATCCGAACAACAAAAAACGGCTGGTTTTTCAGCGTGCAAGTGATTCGTGCGCGAACCAGTTTTGTCGGAATTGGCACAACTTCGAAGACCCATACAATAGGCTGTTCTTTTCATAGAATTCAAATGAGTCAGAGGTTCGTATGGATAGAACAATAATTTGTTGCATGTTGGCATCTTATCGACGTCTTTTGTAGCACCGCCATTAAATTTGTTCAATATTTCCTTGCACCAATCGCCACAAGAATTTTGGAATCCATTGAAAAATAATGCGGTTTGCACCGCCAGCAAGTTTGTTGCCGCAAAATATTCATGCAGTAGTGAATATATGTGGGTTGAAATAACAGCCAAGGTGGCATCTATCTCACGTTGTGTCACATGACCCTCTTACAATCTCGCAAAAAATCAACGTTTTTTGTCACAACAACCTGTGTTGTATAACCAGCAGGAAGTGCTTTTTGAAGCGAACGACGGCCCCCTTAAATTCATTACGTCCGATTTTTACAGTACTCTAGGTTGCGGAATCACCTCCAAACTTGTGAAAAAGATTCGCCCGAAAATTTCTACGACCTAATTAAATTTTTTAACTGAGATGTATTTTTTGAGTCACTGAAAAACTGTATATATTGCTAGCACACCAACACCTTCTGAGTACCCTTAAGCTAAAAACTCTAACACTTTCCAATAGTCTTGCCTGATTGCTGCAAACTTTATAACTCCTGTTGTACATACTATAAACACATCTTGTGCCGTTTATCTCCAACTTTCATTAACGACCTCATATACAGAAACTTTAAACCAAAAACCGATTATCTTGCTGCCTCTTATTTTAGAAATCACTTCATATCCTCCTTAATTCATTTATCTTCACTTTGCAACTCGTCAGTCAACCCGGCCACAAAAACATTCAACATTGGCCATTGTACCACATGCGTTCGCGTGAGTGCGAAACCAGAAACATGTCTTAATTTACAGTCCGTCAGCTAACCATTCAACCCACCAAAACAACAGGTGCGTTAATGCAACATTTTGATTGCTGCATGTTGCAAGTGTTAATGTCGGCTGCTAATCTTGTCATTGAGGCACATAAACACATAGTTTGCCTCATAACACACACACGCAAACAAACACACACCCATGCACAGTCACGTATACTCTTGCACACGCTTTCAAATACAAAAGAAGAATCATGTGTCCATACGTCGCAATACTGACATATTCAATGGCATTATAATGCCACATTTGCCACCGGCTGTTGGTTTTACATTCACCGAATGCCACAAGTAGCAACTGCTAACACCACCACCGGCCGTGTTTGGCTGGTTGGTCTCGGACAAAAGAGCGATTTATCTTTACGACTTGTTGCAAAAATCAAACAAGTTAAGAGATGGCAGCATTTTTTTGCGGAGGCTATTTTACATATTAGACACATAAATTTTGCCAACGAAGGTGTGTTAACTGTGTGGAGAGGGTCGTTGCCTTGTGGTATTTTTCTGTTCATGCAGGTTGTTAATGCGATTTTGATGATGTTAGTATGATTTTTTGGGGTTGGAACTAAAGTGACCACTTTTGGTGACGCGACGGGAAGGGGTTAACAAAATAGAGTTATTGTTTTATTTTTTTTTTTTTAAATTTAAGAAATTTTTAGATGTGGAAGTGGAATCTCTACAATAGTAGTCATACATATTCCAGACAAATACTTGGATAATACAAAAGAAAAAAAATGGTGTCCCATAACATAATACGAAGGGATTGGGGAGCGGTTCTCACAATCAGTGAGATATGGGCTTTCTAGTTTTTGAGAAGATTTTAGTACTTTTTTTTATGATTTGGGTATTCAAATATTATTCTAATCAATTTCCATGTTTCTATAAATTTAATCAAAAAGGTTGGCTTTTCTGGTTTCAAATTTCATTTGGCAATAAAAAATGTTAGTCAGGTCACCCCATATACTAATGGATAAGTCAGTTGAATAATTGTAAAAGCCAATAATTTTAAAAACCCAAGATGTTTTCATGTTGTTCGACTTGAAGTTTCAAACCGAAAACTTTACTTTACACTTGCAGATAAGTCTGAACAAACCTTTTGTTCGTCATGCAGATGTGTCAAGGTGAGGTCCACTTTGCAGTCAAATTATGACAAACGATGACTTAATTATTTATTACGAGTAATTTGCACGGGATAACGAAATTAATAACTAACACCACCCAGAGTGGTGCCCAGTAGGAGAAATATTAATTACTACTTTCGGTTCTATCATCCTGATATATTTTTGTGGTCACTTCGCAAAATACCTTTTTAAGTCACTTCGAAAAATACTGTTTAAAACGAGTAGAACAAAATACGCAATATACATAGCATCTCTCTGGAAACAAGAGATATTTGGAACGCACCCACATGCGCTTTAGGGCCTATCTCAGATCACCAGATGAAGATATTATTTTTTTAAACCCAAAATAATTAGTGGATGCAGCAAGTAAAGAGTTTCTCAGTAAGAATGCACTTTCTCATGTGAAAATAAAAGCTCGTATTTTGTGAGATAGTTGTGATATTTTTATTGGCTTGTAAAGGAAACATGTTCCGATTAAATGCGGAATAAAATATCCACAAAAAACCAACACAGCTCTGATGACAGGCCATTACTCTGTTGATGCATTTTTCCATAACTTTTTCACAGAGATGTGAAACGATTTACAGAGATGTAAAACGATGACGCGTTTTATGTCGGATTTGTGCTCAGGAATTATTTCTTCCCTTCATAGGATGTAAAGTGGGCCATTGTGCAAAAATGCGTTTTTGGGTTAAATTTCGATAAATGTTCACAAATAGTCGTCGCCCCGATTTCTTCAGTAAAGGCTCCAGCAGACAAAGGGATTTGCGTTGTTAGTTCTTTCAGTTCTTCCCCAAGATCGTTTTTACACTGGTAGCACAAATATATACGAATGACATACGCAACAGCCAACATAACATAAAATATTTTTTTCTACTAAAATAACTTTTTTTGCAGCTAACAAGAGCTTGTGACATCCGCGCTTGTGATATGAAAATCTAAAGAATGCGTGAAAATAAAACGCAACACATCATCTCACTTACTCCATCGGCAATTTAAACGCTCATTCAGGTATATTTGTAAATATTCAATGGAAGAATATTGCAAAAATACAGTTCCGCAATTCCACCTGAATAACCTCTATTGTCCCCTATTTTATTCTCTTGATGTCGACAGAGCACAAATAGTGCAACAACCACAGCAGTAGTTGTACCACACACATTTCTATTTGTATCACAAAAAAAGATATATTTGGTTAGCAAACACATATATATTTGAACGATAATCACATATATTATAACATGTTATTCAATGTGGCTCCAACATGTAATATTGAATAGAAAACACAATGTATTTGGACAAAAGTATACTTTATATGCGGCAGACTCCAATCACATGCGATATTGGCATCCAAACAGCAACGAAGTACAGAATTTTTAGCGTGTATGGACCGCAAAAATGTATATCAACTAGCCAACATGATAATGGATTTTGACAGTATTCGTTTATTGTATAAAGTCACAATTGATTTTGCTTAGGTCATACAAACTATTGCTGGTATTGTGGTATCCACATACACAAGGCTGCAGAAACAAATAGTTATAGATAATAGTACTTGGAATAGTACTTGGAACTATTACTATTTTAAATTCAACCTCGGCTGATTTAGGGTGTGGTTATATTAAAGTCGTGTAATAACTGTATTTTTTTAGTGTCTCAGTAAAGATATACTTTTTAATTTTAAAATAAAAACATGTATTTTTCGACACAGTTTTGATTTTGTTATTTTATTGTAAAGAAAACATGTTCCGATTAAGTATGGAATAAAATATCCGCCAAAAAGCCCCCACGGCTCTGATGATAGTCCATAACCCTTTTCATGAGATTTCCCATGACTTGTTCATAGAGATGTGGTTGTATCACCGATGACGCGTTGGATCTTGGATTTGAGCTCAGGTATTGCTTCTGGTTTATTCGCATAATACTAAGAGTTCACCAAATCCCAAAGAAAGAAATCGCATCGCAGTACATCGAATGATCTTGGTAGCCAGTTGACATCAGAATTTCCTGAGGTAATTTGTTCTGGAAATCGTTGCTGCAATAAATCGATTGTTTCATGTACGGTGTGGCAGGAGGCATCGTCTGTCTGAAACAATATGTTGTCCAGAGCCCTGCTGTTCAGTTGAGGCCACAAGAACTCCGTTATGATGTTCCTTTAACGAATGCCGTTCAAAGTGACTGCAATTTCGGCCACATCTTCAAAAAAAAAAGGCCCAATCACACCGTCTGACCAAAATCCGTACTAGACAGTTCGTCGTTGTGGGTGAATTTTTTTCTCATGGCCCCAAATTCGTCAATTTTGTGTATTCACGAAGCCTTTCAGATGGAAATCTGCTTCATCTTAGAAGATTACTTTTTTTTTTGAAAAATTGGCATTGACTTTACTTTGCTCCATTACCTATGGAACGATATGCCGGCGTTTTCCGTGGTCTGCAGGTTTGAGCTCCTGAGTAAACTGAATTTTGTACGCATGAATTTTGTCATACTTCGTGAAATTTTTAGGAACGATGCCGAAATTATGTTTTCGGGTTTTCGGTGGCACTCTCGTTTACACAATGTTTTCAAGATACCGACAGGTAGTTTGACGCACAGGAGTCTTAATGTCCATAATCTGCACAGTTTCTTCAATTGTTTGACCATTCTTCGAATGTTAGAAACATTAGGTGCACTTTCTCGACTGAAAATTCTTCGAAGTGTTCGAGCGGTCTCAGCGTAACTTCCCAAATTTTTGTAATAAGTGTTCACAATTATAAGGCGTTGGTCTTTCCTAAAGCCCCCGTATTCAGTTCTTGCAAAATTTTTGTAAGAAATTTAGTCATTTATCTCTAAACGGAAAATTTTGTTGCGGAGAGTTAATACCTATCTTTGAATTACCTTGCAAATACTTCATTTGTACTTACTCTACGCACTCCATTTTATTTTTAGCGCACGTGGTGATACTTCTGGTTGTTAGAATTATGGAAATTTTAAAATTTTGGTCCCAAGCAATAATCAAACAATTGTTTGCGTATGAAGTAGCTTTGGCGTAATAACCCTGTAATTGATTTTGTCTAGGAAATGTTCGCGCAGAGCTGAGTACCAAGCAGATGAAAAGTGAACGAAATTTTTGTTTCACGGAATTTTCGTTATTTTTTGTACACGTACGTCTTATGGCAATGAAAATTTCATAAAAACTGAGTTCCGGGCTTAAAGCGCCCCATTTGTAGTAAACCTGCACACAAAAAGGACACTATATTTAAAAAGCGCAATCTTACTGAGATAATTTATATAACATCGCTATTGTCATTGAATGATTTTGGGTACACGCTGAAAAATTTGCCCTTTTTTTGGATGGAAACATAACGTGATTGTAGCTTGCCGCAAATATAGCATACTTCTGTCCAAACACATTTTGTTTGCTTTTCAATATAACATGTTTGGGACACAATTATTAATACGTTATGAGATATGTATTTGTGACCCAAATGTGGATTTGTTTGTAGAAAACTGCTGAAAACACTGGTGTCTGTCACAATAACGAATCAAAAAGCAGCAGATCTACAGTTAATGAAAACAACGCTTGCAAAAATGTACATGCTTCCTTGCAATATGTTGCTGGGGCCGTTATTTTACTGTACTATACTAACGACGGCTTGTTGGTCGACAAGACAACTGACGTAGCACACGAGTTACTTTAGCAACAATTTGTATTCTGGTATCCCCATACAGAATGGTGCAGAAACAATTAATAAAGACATGGCTTCCAGTCTGCAACTATTACTGATATAGGATGAGGTTATATTAAAGTCGTGTGACAGGGGAATTTTTTTGAAGTTATATGCGAGGTTGCTATTTATATTTCGGCTCGTGACAGTACTAGTGTTGACAGATGAAAACTATAACTTCCATTGGAAAGTTTGAAATTTTGTGGCATAAACATACATACTAAGGTGGACCTTGAAATGAAATTTTTGCGATATTTTGGTAGATGAGGGCTCTATTCCGTGCCTTTTTGAAAAAAAATGACAATGCCGAAAAAAAAAAATTAAAAAAAAAAACATTAGGGGTTGCGCACGAGCCGAGAAAAAGGTCCACTTTGCCAAAATTAGGGGGGAAATTGCCATAGGTCATCAGGGGTCACCCGTAGGGGGGAAGAATGTATGGCCGACCCCCATTAACTTTTTACCGCCAACATTTTCCCCCAAGACACCCACCCCCTATCTCCTCCCCTTAGGGGGGTCACCATACAAAAATGGAGGTTGCTCAGTATTTTCGAAAAACACCATAGGTCATCAGGAGTCACCCCTAGGGGGGCAAAATATATGACCGACCCCCATTAACTTTTCATCCCCAACATCTTTTCCGAACAAACTTATCCTCTATCTCCACTCCTTGAGGGACTCCCCATACAAAAATAAAAGAAGCTGTAATTGAGTAGTACTACTAAGCACTCTTAATATAATATAGTCAAATTAACATATTTTTGTTCGCTGATGGGTATTTCTTGCGGTAAGAATCGATAACATGTAGTAAATACTATTTCTCTTCTTCGCCTTGACACAGTATTCAATTATAATCTTGTATAATTTTTACTCCTCTTTCGGCAGTGTCGTTCACAACGCGCAAGTTATTTACAATTCTACGACCTTCTTGATAGTCTGCGCGAGATTTCCAGGTTGCTGGATTTGCAAGAATGAAATCTTGCGATATTCCAAATCGTACAAATAAATGTTTGGTATTATGAGAGACGAAGTTGCTCAAGTCTTTAGCCAAGAATTCCTCATTCACATCTTTGAATTTCACCTCGATTTTTTTAACGCTGGTGCTTTTGATTACGACGCGAGGAGCTGGGGGAACCGGGTCGTCTTGGTATTATGAGAGACGAAGTTGCTCAAGTCTTTAGCCAAGAATTCCTCATTCACATCTTTGAATTTCACCTCGATTTTTTTAACGCTGGTGCTTTTGATTACGACGCGAGGAGCTGGGGGAACCGGGTCGTCTGGGGGAACCGGGTCATCTTCTTCACCTTCTTCGTCTTCTTCACCTTCTTCGTCTTCTTCATCTTCTTCACCGTTTTCGTCTTCTTCATCTTCTTCACCTTCGTCATTCTCATTTTCTAGCAATGCTTGGGCCATTTTGGCCTTCAACTCATTTGAAACCTTGTCATCGAAAAAGGCAAGGGCTATGTGCTCATCGGCGAGATACCATAGGTGACCGATAAATTTCTTTATCATTACCTGAGATAAATCCTGGTCAACGGACTTGTACTCGACGATGTCCTTCAAAAACTTCCAATCTTGATTCGGCGCCTCAGCTGCTCGAGAAGAACCAAACCATGCCTTGACGTAAAGTCGCACCACAAAAATACAAACGTGTCGAATACCATTCAATTCACATACAGATAAGTGAAAAGTTCTCCGAAACAAAAACATCTTGAGGCTGTAAATGGCTTTTGCCATCCATCGAGCATGGGAAACGGGTCCTGGAGGTCGGAAATGGTAATTCTCAAGTTTTTCACCCAGAAACAAAAGAATTAATTGTAGCATTTCTTTGTAGTCATCGCGAGGGTGTTTCTCCTTCAATTGATCTAAGCAAAACTTCTTTATGCCGACTTGAATTGCCACAGGAATTTTTCTGACGACTTGATCGTCTATCAAGCCAGAATGGAATGGTTTAACCTTTACAGCGTCCCATTCCTGTTTGAAACGGTCAAAGCAAGGAACGCCTGGTGCACTGGTCTTTCCCATTTTTGTCTCAAAAACTTCCCTTAGCACCAGTTCGTATACGTGGTGTCTGCAAGGTAAATATAAGATTTCTCTCTCCAACAGCCGCTCAAGAGCAACTGCGGCTCCGGAGAATGGGCCACTGTTCGTTGATGTCGTGTCGAAAGAAAGTCCTTGTATTCGATGTGTCATATGCCAAGATGCCAACAGTTGATAAACGGCATGTGCTATTCTCCGGCCTTTTCCTTTCCCATCTTCTACTTTGGGAACTCCAAGAAGTTGTTCTTTTTCTCCGTACGAGACAATTACCGGTAGACGGACCTTCTTTGTACCCACAAAATCCAAAAGCATTTTGCCATCCCAATGGACTACGAAGGATTTAGCTGCGACAAGCTGGAGATGAATGAAACGCGTTGAATAAAAAGAATTCTGAATGAGAGCAAATAAATCTATGCGATCTTACTTGTGGATTGTCTTTCACATAACTCAGCATGTTCTCTCGATTTGAACGCCGACATCTCCGAAGCGACGTACGGTTTATTGTGTATTGTTGAGGATCGCGTCCAAATGCTTCTGCCGCCGCTATCATAATGCCGACCGCGTCTCGGTCAGTCACTTTGCACTTGTCCAAAGCTGATAGGACTCGTTCAGTAAAACATTGTTTGTAACCTCTTCTGTCACCAACATTTGACGGGCCAGCTTATGCCGGGAAGTTTTCGTCCTGTCTCCCATTATCATCGCTTGAATCACTGCTTGAAAATTTAACCACTGCAATTGAACGAATTTCATTTGAATATAAACATTGGACGAACACACAAAGCGCGAAATAGCTTACCGCCTTTAGCGAACCGATCTCTACGTTTGCGCACGTTTGCGTCGCAACTCTTCTTGTTCTTCGCGCTCAGCTTTTCTTTTCCTCGTTCGAGTATCAGTAGCGTCCACACCTCCCATAGTTCCTGGCCGGCCATCTTCTCTTTGCTTTAGCAGAAACTCAATGTCTTCGGTATTTGTCATTTTCTCAAGGGCGTTGGCGTGTGCGATGTCGAAAAGATTATCCAAGCTATCAGAAAACGTATTCTCTTTTTCTCTAGTGGACTCAGTCTTTCTGTGAGATGACTTTCTTAAAGCATTCCACTCATCGTGCAGCGCAGCTATTTTTCTTGTAACATCTCCTCTGGCTTTCGTCGGAATAGCTGCTGGGCGCCAAAAAATCATCACTGCGTCCGCGACTATAACCGCACTATTTTTCTTCGACATGTCATTCTTAGCACTTGCTTCTTCGACGGTAATTTGTTCCCCGTAATATTCATGATTGGATAACCAATCAAAAAAATATCGTCGCGCGATCTAAATCGTGTTGTCATCTTAACTTTTAAAAAACGGGAGAAAAATCAATTTACTTTTCGCGGTCGTCGGCACTTGTTGAATGACAACAATCGATGAATGAACTGCTATTTATAACTACTACGTATTTTGCAATATTTTACTGCCAGGTACTGATGAATGGGGGCATCTGCTAAGGGTGCCTATGTACCTGATTCAGCACATGTGCGTTTCAAATTTTTCAAGACTTTCCAAACAATGACCACTCTTGAATATTGGTGGAATTTCTGTAAAAAAATCAAAAAAAATCAAAAAAATCTCGATATTGTGCAACTGTAAATACATAGATTTTCAGTATTTTTGTATGGGGAGTCCCTCAAGGAGTGGAGATAGAGGGTAAGTTTGTTCGGAAAAGATGTTGGGGATGAAAAGTTAATGGGGGTCGGTCATATATTTTGCCCCCCTAGGGGTGACCCCTGATGACCTATGGTGTTTTTCGAAAATACTGAGCAACCTCCATTTTTGTATGGTGACCCCCCTAAGGGGAGGAGATAGGGGGTGGGTGTCTTGGGGGAAAATGTTGGCGGTAAAAAGTTAATGGGGGTCGGCCATACATTCTTCCCCCCTTCGGGTGACCCCTGATGACCTATGGCAATTTCCCCCCTAATTTTGGCAAAGTGGACCTTTTTCTCGGCTCGTGCGCAACCCCTAATGTTTTTTTTTTTTAATTTTTTTTTTCGGCATTGTCATTTTTTTTCAAAAAGGCACGGAATAGAGCCCTCATCTACCAAAATATCGACACAAGGTCCACCCTAATACATACATAGAGCGTTTCGAACGGTATTTTGAGAAGCTTTTTTTCATGGCTATTTTAGCGTTTTTAAGATACCCATTATTTTCCGCATTGCCCTGGGGGTAATGGGTAATCTTAATGGGTAATTCCCCATTTCGTGGCTAGCTACCCATTATTTTCCTTATTGCCCTAAGGGTAATGGGTAATCGTGATGGTTAATCCCCCATTTTCGTGGGTAGCTACCCATTATTTTCCCCATACGCTGTGGGTAATGGGTAAACGTTCATTACACATTCCCCACGGCGATGTGTATGAGTTACACATGGGGGGTAAATACGAACTCTGCTAATTACTCGATAGTGTCGCCGTCACTAAGCGAGGTGACCGCCGTCGAATGAAATTTAAGGTGATTTTCGTGTAATGATTTTTTCGATTTTTCGGCGCAGATTATCGAGACAATAGTGTCTCAAAAAACTTGTTTCATCTTTTGGTGATAAAGTATCATCAAAATTCGCAGTAAATTGCTGGTACCAACAGTTCAGTCTCGGACGCCATTCGCTCCAGGATGAATTTCGTGAAGGTCGTCTAACTTCGGTTCACGATGCTGAGCGTGAACTGATAAAGCAAGACCGGCATGTGACATAAATACAAACAAATTGTTGCTAAATCCAAAAAAAGTTGTTCGTGGAAGAAGCACATCGAAGCAAATGATCGGGTTTTTTGTTTGGTTTTAACCGGTCATGTGGCCACAGTGCTTTCAGTGGAACGTAGGGCGGTCAATTCTGATTGCTATACCACCAGCTGTTTGTCAAAAGTCTTGGAAGAAATAAGGAAAACCAAAAAAGAAGACGGATAATTTTGCATCAGGACAATGCAAGCTCTCACACATCAGCTGAAACAATGGGCTATTTGAGCACTCTACAAGTCGCATTGATGGGTCATCCGCCGTTCAGCGCTAATTTGGCATCCAATGATTTTTCTTAATTCCCTCATTTTAAGAAAAACTGCGTGGTCAACGTTTTTCGACGCCAGAAGAAGCTGTTGAAGCGTTCAAAAACCATGTATTGAAGGTGTCTCAATCGGAGTGAAAAAGTGCTTTCAAATTTGGTTTGGTTCGGCAAAATATATTGCAAATATGAGAATATTTTGGAAAACATTAAAACCATTTCCAATGGTAACTGACTGTTTTTTTTTATTAAAAATAAATAAATGGTTTCCCATTACATCCCATGAAGGGACTGGGGAGAACTTCTCACAATCACTGAGCTGTGCGCTTTCCAGTTTTCACTCACTGATTGGGACCTACAGTTTTACACCGATTCCGAACGGTAATATGAGAAGCTTTTTCAAGGCTAGAAACTCGATAGTGTCGCCGTCACTATGCGAGGTGACCGCCGCCGAAAGAAAATTTGAAGGTGGTCAGAGCCGGGTTCGAACCCAGGATCTCATGTACAAGAGCCGCGTACACTAACCATTGCACCACCGACGGCCATTATATAAATAGCAACCCTCGATATGAACTTCCGTTGGTTAAATTTGTTGTTATTTAGATTTTTCCTAATAAGGAATTTGAGCTCTTACTAAAATAAATATTCCACGAAAATATTTTTGAAATTTGAGGGATTTTGCCAAACGGGTTTGTTAAAAAATGAGAGTGCCACCTTTCCTAGATCGTTATCCCTTACATTTAAATAATAAAGCGTCAAAAAGTTCTGCCTAAAATTTATTTCTCTAGTTTTACAAAAGACAGTTCGTTTTGGTTGGCATTCAACAGAAAGAAAACTTTCCTAATGACCAGTTTTTCTGCAACAAATACAAAAACCAAAAAAAAAAAACCAACTTTATGCTAAGGACTTGAAGCCCTTTGTGCAACAGCAGCAACAAGACAAGGAAACAAGAAATTACAATTGTTGTCAAAAACACTTAAAACCCATTAGCCAACATTATATGTTGACAAAGAAGACAATGTTTATGGGCAACGACAACAACGCCAAGAAAAATAAAACTTTCCACAAAAGCTTGCCACTTTTTGCAGCAAAACCTAATGTTTGTATGTAGGTAAGTAGATATGTATGTATGGGCGTGTGGCAGTGAGTGTTGCAGCTATGCCCGCCAGGACATGAACAAACCGAAAATGTGCATTATGCATATAATTACAAAAACAAACAAAGTACTTAAAGGGGAGGGCACAAAGTTGTATAAAGCAATAAAAACAAAAACACACACACACCAAGCACCATGCAACCAAACATTGCCACGGAAAAAGGCCAGCAATGCGCCTACTTTGGCAACATTTAAAAATGTAATGTTTGCTTTTAGAGCTAAAGAACAGATGAAAAAAATCAAAATGGTACAAGAAGAATGGCAGAAGAATGATTTTAGTGCCACTGCCACACAATGTTACAAGCCTAACATTGAGGCAGAGTTTTGAAGTTGAAGGGTCATCAAGTGTCGCTTGCGAACAAAAGGCCAGAGATATAGAGGCAGACATAAAAACCGCCTCGCTAGGAAAGAGGAAAAGAGACACAATGTTGAAGCACAATTGCAACATTTTCTTGCATAAATTTTCCAGAGTTCAAGTGAGTTTTTGTTAATTGTTTTTTTTTATGCTGGCAGGAGGTTTTTTGTTCAAAAACATTTAGTGTCGGAAAACAACAAATTGGTTGTAATTAAATGCATTTTTTGGTAAATTAAAAAAACGTAGCACTCTAGAAAACTAAAAAGAGATGGCAAGTCGAATTCGCAAAATCTTGGATTTCACCATCCTCCCAAGGGTGCGATAGTATAATTATTTTATTTAAAAAAAACCTGGTGTTGATGAGTTTGTTTTTTAATGAAATTCAATTAAAATTCTTGTTGATTTTCTGTTCATTGTGTTATTTGTTTTAATTCGTCCTTGTTTTTTCACATGCCATCTTGTAAGGATGGAAGTAATCCCATTAGATGTTGCATTGAAATGTTGTAGGTGCATGTATTATGCGTGACTAAAACGATGTATTCATTGTTTGCCCTGAAGCGGAGAAACAATTTTGAGAAAAGTTTTAACTTTTTTAAATTTTCGTCACTTTGAATTTTTTGTCCTAAAATGTTTCAAAATTCAGATTTATTTATTAAAAGCAAAGTAATCTAGGGCCATGCGTGGCAGAAGATTGGAGTCTCAGTGCATAGAGATTATTAATTGTATTTATTTAGAAAGAATTCGCTACAGCCCACATTTTTTGAACGACGTCAAAAGTCATTGCAATATTTTTTGGGAAATATTTTAAATAACCATCATTTTTCGAGCTTGAGGTCAGTAATGCTTTTTTATTTTCGATGCTTGAAAAAAATAAAATTAAAAAACTCACATGAGGTTGCAGGGGACACCCGGTTGGAACGAAAGTTTTTTTCCCCGAAAAATACTATAATTTAAATGTGTCCAAAAATTAAATTGTTCGAGCGTTTTGTCGTATTTTTAATTCAAATTATTCTTCGATATTTCGCTACCCTTTGGATAGCATCGTCAGGAAGATAAACTCAATTATTAATTAGAAACGAATAAAATAAAATTTTCGTTTCTAATTAATAATTGTGTTTATCTTCCTGACGACGCTATTTAAAGGATAGGAAAATATCGAAGAATAAAATTAATTAGAAATACGACCAAAAGATCGTACAATTTAATTTTTGAATACAATACGAAAGGTCGGATAAATCATTACTTATTTAAAAGGCTCTTCAAGAAAATATAGTTCTTGTAAAATGATAAACGTTTTTTTAAGAAATTTTGTTATAGAATGTATATTTTTTTTAATGTATATTTTTAGGTCCTTTTTGGAAGAATATGTATTATATTTTCTCGAAAAGGTCCTTTTTTAAAGAGAGGGACATCTTTTATTAAAAGCTAATGTTTTTTTTAAGAAAATGTACTATTTTTCAAAAGAAGTACTTTCTGTAAGAAAAATTCATAAGAGTATGATTTTTTTTACAAAAAAGTACTTTTTTTAAGAACAGGTCCTATTTAAAGAAGTGGTACTATTTTCAGGAAAAGGTAATTTTTTTAAGAAAATGTACTTATTTTCAAAAAGACTGCTCATTTCAAGAAAGGAAAGTAAAGGTATTATTTTATTTTTAAGAAAAAGTTCTTTTAAGAAAAGGAAATTTTTTAGGAAAAGGTTTTTTTTTTAGAGAAGGTATATTTTTGAAAACAGATTTTTTTAAAGAAATGGTTATGTTTTTTAGAATGGGTCTTTGTTCAAGAATAGGTAAATTTTTAGAGTAGGTACGTATTCCAAGAAAAGTGTTTTTGTTTCAACAAAAAGGTACTCTTTAAACAAAACGTAGTTTTTTAAGAAAAGGCAATTAGTTCAAAGAAAATGTGCTTTTTTAAGAAAATGTACTTATTTAAAAAAAATTGTTTTTTTAACAGAAAAGGTAGTTTTTGTTGATTGGTTGGCTGCTTGAAACACTTAGGCTAAAGAAGCCCATTGTGATACCTGCAGTTTCGTCTACAGCAACTATGGACCAGTCGTCTTGCCAATTTGCCCTTTCAATGAATTTGTCTATAAGACCTATAGGAATATCCTGTAGGGCTACGGTACTAACTAAATGTGTTCCGAATATCCTACTTCTCAGTCCTGCCAGAGCAGGGCAATCCAAGAGAAGGTGTTTGGTCGTTTCCTCGTCCTCTTCCATGCAGCATTTACAGAGCGTGGAGTTTCTATGTCCCAATCTTAGGAAGTCTTTTCCTACAAAACAATGGCCCGTAAGTGTTCCTATCATTGTGGATATCCTGCCTCTCGGCAATTTAAGTAGTTGCCTAGTCCCCTTCCTGTCCACCTGTGGCCAGAGGACCCTGGCTTGTTTGCAAGTTGAAGTAAGTTTCCACTTGACCTTGAACAAATTATCGGCCCACTTCCTTATCTGCAAACGGCAGGTAGAGATTGGCATACTACCACCTTCTTTTGCCGGAAGACCTGGTCGGTAGTGCCCTGTCTAGCTAACGCATCCGCTACGCAATTTCCTGGGATGTCGCTGTGTCCCGGTACCCAGATGAGCCTGATGTCAAAATACTCGGCCATCACCCTAAGTAATGAGTTGCATTCTTTCACCGTCAGGGACGTAGAAAACATGGCTTCGAGGGCTTTTATGGCAGCCTGGCTGTCTGTGTAGATACATATTCTCCGGATGGTTGTGACACTACTTTTCAGTTTTCAGGTAATTTCCGCCTGAAATACACTACAGTGATCAGTCAGCTTGAAGAAGATATTTACATTTAGGTCCGGTGAATGGACCCCATAGCCTACTTGCTCGTCCAACTTTGAGCCATGCATGAAAAATCTGATACCACTGGTATCCCCTTTCAGTGACTTTTCTCAGGTATTCCTGTTCGGAATAAAAGTCCTTAGATTTGTCGCTGGTAGTAGTTAGGGGATACAGTAGTCCGTTTTTACGGGAATAGATTTGATCCGGTGTAGTAATTCAACGTGTCCGGAATGCCCCGATATCGAAACGCCACAATCTCTGATTCTCACCAGGGATGTAGCGGCTGCCGACTCGGCCATGATATCAGGAGTACCGATGTTCAGGACAGCTGATCTTTGAATTTTCATCAAGGCATGCAGAATATACTTCTTTTGGAGGGACCTCCGCCAAAAGGCATTGGTCTGACTATTGCCGTATAAATTAAAATAACTTGGAGTATTCGAGAGAAAAATTCTCCGTAAAATGTATGGTCCTGTTAAAGAAAATGGCGAGTACCGACGTCGTTGGAGCCAGGAGCTATATAATTTGTATTGCGACGTGGACATAGCTAGGCGAATCAAATTAGGCCAATTAAGTTGGTTAGGCTATGTTATCAGAATGGATGAAGATGAGCCAGCACGAAGAGTTTTTGATAACGTACCCGATGGAAGTAGGAAATTAGGACGACCAAGACGCCGCTGGAAAGATTAAACTGAAGAATCCATCCGTATACTTGTTATTACCAACTGGCGAGAATAGGTGAGGGATAGAACCAGTTGGAGAAATATGTTAAAATTTGTTTCATTTATTTATTAGTCTGATGAATTAATATGTGTAAGGCATTTGACCTCATGAGGTTGTGAAATAGCCAATAAAAGCAAATAAACAACTCGAGCCTAAATTTTAGTTAAGAAAATCAATATATAAAACCGGTTTCAAACATCTATACAAAATTGCAATATAAATCAACAGCCATTTTGTGAAATCGACTATTTTTGAAACGATTAAATGAGGGCTGTACCAGCTTTACAACAAAAATAGTGTCGTTCAAATGGTTTAATGTCCATTTGCTAGTTGGTGCCAGCAGGAAGGCAAGAAAAGAAGGTATCGCTCTCTAAACATATATTTATAATGCATTTCTCTCTCGTTGATTTGTTCTACATCAACGGAAAGTTTGGAAAATCAAAATGATTCTCAAACCGCGAAAATATTTGTTTGTTGTATCAAGATCACAGATATATTTGTATCACAACACACATATTATAATATTTTAATTATTGTGTCTTCAATATTAAATATTGAATAGCAGGAGTCAAAACACAAAAATCAAACAAAATGAAAGGGATTTTTTAGCGTGTAATACAAATTTTCCCCATCATGCTTACTTCATCAACCAGGCGCATTTTCTGTCCTCTGTTCGACTGACGACTGAATTCATGAAGCTAAAACGCAAGATATGTAAGAAATACTCACTTCATCTACAATTTAGACACGCATTAAGGAAGTTTTATGAATCCCTGACTTAAAAATACTGCAAAAATTCAGCTACAAGTATATAACTTTGACTGTGAATAATCTCTCCTTCTCCCTCCTCTATTCTGTTGCTCTCAATAGAGAGTAAATAGTGCAATAAACACAGTTATATTTGCATCCCAAACACAGCTATATTCGGGGCACAAAAAACGTATATAATAACATATTAATCATTGTGTCTCCAACATTGTACTACTGAATGACACACACGCTGTGTTTGGACACAAGTATACTACTTATGTACTTGCTACAAGCTGCAAACACACGTTATATTTGGATTCGAACAACAACAGAATACAGATTTTCAGCATGCATTATTTTTGGTAGAAATGCAGTGCGAATTATAGCAGCTATAGGCATTATGCCGTGTCCCACAGAAATTAGTTGTAGGTAGATATGACATATGACTCCACAGATAACAATTTCAGCACCGAAGATCTAATCTCCTCAAAATAAATTCAGAAATTCCGATCGGGTCGTTGCTATTGGGCACTGGGATGGCAAATTTGTTCCAGACATATTGACTAAGGAAAATCTGTTTTGGTACGACTGCAGTAAATAGTGGTCGCTATAAGGACCCTGCATTTTCAATTGAAAAATTTGCCAATCCATTTATTTTTCGAAAATTCTTAAATTCCTAAATAGTTAAAAAACTCATGCAACTTTGCCTGACGACCTAGAACGTCTTCCACGGCAAAAAAAAATACTTTGAGAGTACGTGCAGCAATTCATCATGCCAGATTGATGGCAAAGGCCATTTATTGTCGTTACCTGATTTCGAGAGAGAGGGTATTAAAGATGTATATTTATTTATAATTAATATTTATATAAAAGCACGGTTTACTGACCACAAAGCCACCCGGGCCCCCAACCAAGCCCTACAATTAGCAAAATCGTTAGGTCAATTCAGAATTATTGATAAGGAAACTGCAGAATAATAGAATATTTTGTTGGAAAATGGAATATAATTGGAAATTCTTTTGTCACAACGGAATCAACTATGAATCGAAGTATTGACTATTGAATTTCAGCTCTGGGGAATAAATGCAACCGTAACGACCTGAGTTCGGAGAAACTCAAAACCGAGGTTTAGTTTTGGGTATTAAATGCAGTCGCGATAATAGCAACCTTAATTCGGAAACAATAGCGGAATTTACGGTTGCAGCAACTTCTTTTCAAACTACTGTGAGTGTAGTCTGCAGGGCTGGGGAGTCTAAGCAAAAACACAGGACTCCGACTCTAACATTTTGAAAATGCCCAACTCCATTCCGACTCAGCACTTTAAAAATGATCTGTCATCAGTATTTTGTAAAAGTTTGACTTCGACATAAAATGTTTAATTATTATGTATTTAAGAAACAGAAGCGGAAGGTCGTAATTTTAAACCCATAATTGGCGTATATTCCAAATACGAACCAAATAGCAACATCAGACAAAAGAGTATTGCTAGTAATTTAGATTCAAGTTCTGGCCATCGCGGGAGAATAATATAGTTTCGAATTTAAACCACGACAACCGCATAAGCGTTTTGATTCCTTTATGTTTAACAAAATTCCGAACTTGCATTTGGACTCGTCCATTTGTACGACCCTGACTCCAGACATATATCACAGACTCCGACTCCACGGCATTGCTAGTTTGGGTGGTCGTCATTGCGCTCCCATGCATTTGAGTGCTATAATCTCTTTTATCATTATCATTATACATTTTGTTTTCTATGGACTATAAACTTTTGCTGCATTTACCATACCGGCCCCTCCCAAGTGCGTGCGGCATCATTATGCGTTTCTTGTTTTCCTCACAATTTCCAATTTGTCCCAAGAGTCTTCTTATTTTTTTTGGTTGCGTGGCTTTTTGTTCCTTCTACTACGTTCATATGCACGTTTAGAAGTGCAAACTTTTCAGTGTGTGTTTGCATTTATCTACATCCGGTTCACTTTGATTTCTCTATGGCTTTTGATGTTGATAATAGTGATGATGATGATGACAATGGCGACGACGGCAACGACGACTATAACGCCGACTCCGGCCGGCCTGCAGACTGGTGCCTGATACTGATAGAGGTGGCGGCGGCGGCGGCGACGGCATCAGTGTTGACGTTTGGTAACGTTGATATCGCTACAGTTGACGTTGATGTCGCACCGTCAACAATTTGCAATAAGTTTACTTGTGTGGAAACAAGAAATTACGACAAAAATTTCTCCTACTTTTTTGGATTTTTGCTCTGCAAAACTTAGTCAAAGTAGAAAAGTTAAAAATCTTTTTAAGTGTGATTGTGTGAGTGCGGTTTTGTTTGGGTGTGTGCGGGTGTTAGGGGGTTCGCAAGAATGAAATCATGTGCTTGAAAGCATTCGTTTATGTGATTGTTAAGAAGACTTGGAGTATTGTAAAAGTGCATGGCATATATGTATATTAGGGTGATAATATAGTTTATAAAGTAATTAAATTATTCTTTTCTAAATTATCAGTGAAATTTAAGGTTATCTTTTCCAATGTATTAATGAAAAGTTTTTAACATCTTATTTTTGATGTGTTAACATCTATGGGCGCGGGTACGGCCTAAATTCACAAAGTGAATACATCCAAACATAGTTTGTACGACTATGATCACACAGATTGTCAGAGTGCGATCACACAGATTGTCCGATTGCGATCACATATTGTCTGCCATTAAACTCCTCCGAAACGGCTGGACCGATTTGTATGAAATTTTGTATGCATATCGGGTAGGTCTCAGAATCGGCCAACATCTATTATTCATACCCCTAAATGATAAGGGTGATCCACCACTATATAGAACACCGATTTGTCCGACTACGAAACACAGATTGTCAGACTGCGGAAAAAACACACAATGATGTACCGGCAGCGAATAGTTGACTTGTTTGGGTGCGGAGCACTCTCAGAGCAAAGAGAATAATGACGTAGTTCGACGTGCATAAAACTGAGATGGCAAGAGAGCAACGAAAGTTGTGTGAACTTGTGTAGCATATGTACGAACATAACCATGTATGTATGCACATGTGTCTGTTGCTTTGCATTCTCTGTTTTTGTGGGAATAAAACAAAAAGTATTAAGAAAGAACATAACGACACGTGCTTGCACGATCGGACACATCGTTCTCGAGTAATGGTGACATACAAACATAAATAACATACAAATAACAATTTTTAGGATACAAAGTGATTTGTATGTGCTATTATTTAGGGTGACTAGGCATATTCCGATTGTATTACAGTAGTTTTGACTTAACTGCCACTCTTTTAGCTGCCAATTTGAGATACCAGCCAAAAACCACAAAATTTCACTAATTTCTTCAATTTCGTATGAAATGTACTTGTTTAAGTGCCAATTTCATACGTGCCAATTTAAGTTAGCTGCCACAAATATTTGGAATTATTATCCCATATTCATTGATAATTTTTCATTTAACAGCCACAAAATTTTTTTTCCAACTGTTGCTAACGTAAACTATGTATGTATGTAAATAGTTTGTTTTTGTTAGAATGCTCGCAGCCTTTCTATAATACTCTCATTCTCTTTATAACTCTCTCTTGGTTTAAAAAAAAAACCAAAAAAAAACAGTGTGTATGTACATATGTGAGTTCCTAGTATAAATAAACACAATAGATCATACGAAAGGGTGCTTTTGTTTGTTTTCTTCGGCAGTTGCATTGTTTGTTAATTACCTTTTACTTAAAAAATGTATTTGCAAAGACTGAAATATTTTGTTCCTTTTAATTTATATTATTTTTCATGAACTAGCTTTATGTTGTTTTATTAATGAATAATAAATGAAAAGAATATTTTTTCTTAAAGTTTTGGTTGTAAAAATAGGGAATTGTGTGAATCGCACTTATGGGCCACTTCTGTGGCAGGTAAGCGAATCAGATAACTACCAATTTTTGGCAGTTAAAAAATTTAACTTAAGTGCCATTTTGACTTACCTGCCACAAAATGCGCGCAAAACACGGTGTGGCAGTTAAGTCAAAACTACTGTACTACGAAATTTTCACAAAAATTTTGTCACTATCGTGAGAGAAAAATTTGGAGTCCCTTGAAGTTATGCTGAAACAAGTGAAAAAAAATATTTTTCTTCAAAAAAAGTGCAAGAAAATCAGAGAATTGGTACAACTCGATTTAAAAAAAAACGGTTCATGGATACCGATCAACACAGTAGACTAGGCTCTAACCGATACAATTTACTAGATCGTGGATACATTTTTGGACTACGACAGTGGGGTTTGCTATCTAATGTCATGTTCTCTCCAAAAAGTCGCCAACATATAAACCTCGAGCCAATTGTATTCGACCCACAATTGGCGTAGCCGTCATCACCGACAATACGATAGAGTTATTAACAATGCAAAAGCTTCTCAAAACCCGTTCGCAATCGCTGTAAAACTCTAGGTCTCAATCAGTAAGTGTAAAACTAGAAAGCGCTCAGCTGTCCAATTGTGAGAAGCTCTCCCCAGTTCCTTCATGGGATGTAACATAAAATTATTTATTTATTTGCATGTATAAAGGGGAACAATTTAGAAGATGCCCTCAAACAAATTTCTCAGTCCTTTGCTGAACTTGTAAAATTTTCATAAAAAAAAATCCAATGAGTGTTTGAACTCACGGGCGATGTGTTAACATCTTTTTGCTACACGGTACCTGTTCGATTTCTATGAACACATTGGTAAATGTTACATTGGAAAATAAAAAACAGCGTTCAATCATATGATGACGTTACAGTTAAATAATATTAATACTTAAAATTATTTAAAGACCCAGTGCAAGCACATGTGTCATTATTTTCTTGCTCAATACTTTTTGTTTTATTCCCCCAAAAGTCAAAGAATGCAGAGCAACAGCAACTTGTATATACATACATACATTGTTATATTCGTACATACGCTACACAAGTTCACAAAATTGTCGTTGCTCTCTCTCTTGCTATCTCATTTTTATAAACGTATAATACGTTATTACTCTCTTTGCTCTGAGAGTGCTCCGCACCCACATTTTATTGGACTTACCTTTCACTATAATAAAACAAAATGAAAAAAATTAAACAGAAGTGCTAATGATTTCATTATTTTCTTGCTTAATACTTTTTATTTATTTTATATTAAACCCACAAAAAACAAAGAGAATGCAAAGCAACAGACAAATGTACATACATACATTGTTATGTTTGTACATAAGCTCCATACGTTGCTGTCTTGCTATCTCATTTTTATATATGTATGTACGTATAACCACGTCACTATTCTCTTTGCTATGCATAAGACAAATCCGAAGATCAACATAAAACACTTTTTTAATATTACTCCAAATTAAAACACTTAAATATCGGCTCGCCGATATCGGATCGCCTTAATTTTTGGCCTAAACTCTTCGTCGAAACCCGCACTAGCTTTTTAATCCAAAAACTAATAAAATCGGCTATGAATTTCCGGAGAAAATCGCGTGGGAAAATTATATGAAAATCGCCCAATAATCACTTTCAATACCGACTGCCAAGCAACGAACAAACAAACGATGATTTACTCTTACATACCTAACACTTGCGTATGTATTGAAACTGACAGTTTTTTGCCCTAGAGGCGCGCGTATAGATGTTAACACATCAAAAATAAACTTGAAAGAACACATTAGCTGCACACCCTATTGCTTATATATGTATATAAGTGTGTGGGTTGCCTATTCACAATGGCATCAAATGACAAATAAATTAACATTCCAAAGATTCCTTCATGTAAGTTTATTTGTTAGAACATTTCTTTGACTTTAGTGCAGAAAATTTGCATTTTATTTGATTTAAAATTGTCGTAAGTTTTTCAATAGAAAATTTTGCCAAAAGGATTAAAATTTAATTTACACAATAATTTAGTAAGTTTTTGAATATTTTCGTGACTTTCATAACCAACAATCCAAATCATTTAAACACTATTTTGTTCTTATTCTCATTGAAATTAACAGTTTAGTTTGGTGAAAAAGGAAACATTAAGAGTTTTTGAATTCTTATTTTGAGCGTATCAGTTAAAAGAAACCTAAAAAGGTGCGTTTAGACTACGCTAATATTTGTTCAAAATCATTAAAATTTTGTTTGTCCTAGTGTAAACACTCGAATTTGTTAGCCACCAAATATTTTTCGACTGTTTGTTGGCTAACAAAAATTTTTGTTTGTGAAGACAGCTTTGGATAGTGTAAACACTTTATCAGCACGTCGCAACAAATATTTGGCTCGATATTTTGTTTGTTCTCGTAATATTTTTGGCGGAACAAACAGCGACAAATAATTGAGGGGCCTAGATTCAAAAGTGGTCAAGTCCAAAAAAATAAAAATTCGAGATATTTCGCCAAAAAAAAAATATTTTGTTTTTCTAACTGTCTACGAAGTCTTAGGTTGAAAAACAATTTTTATCTTTATTTTTCATTGTAAATGGTAATTTTTACAAGTAATGAAAATCTAAACTGGTCAAGTCCAGCGTGTTTAGTTTCAAAAGTGGTCAAGTCCATTTATTCAGTTTTAAAATGAACAATATCTTGTTTTTAAAAGTTAAATTAGGATGAGAAAACACTAAAATTGTAATTGTTTCTCTAACAAGAAAATTCCTCGAATATTAATACCGTTTATCAGTATGTAACATTATTAACATTATTTACTGTCATAACTCGTCATAATCAATGATTCATTTTCAAATTTGATCAAGTCCATCATTATTGAATCAAAACTGGTCAAGTCCAACGGTTTTAGTTTCAAACGTGGTCAAGTCACTATATTGAGTTTCAAAACTAGTCAAGTCCAATCAATTTTTAACGATAAAACCGGTAATTTATCAGAAAAAGTCGCCAGAAAGTGGTATGCAAATTGAACATTCGACGACAATCATAACTACTATTTTCTTCTTGAATTTTGAAAACTTAAATGCTGTGTATTAGTTTTTTTGGTTTTATTCAAAAAAGTGAAAAGTGGACTTGACCATTTTTGAATCTAGGCCCCTCAATTGTAGAAACGTGGGTTGCCAACAGTTATTTTTGACAGTGCTTAACATATAAAAAATTAAATAAATTGAAATGGCAATACTGGTCAATTCGTTTGACAGATTGGTAAGTAAATAACGCGCTTCCGTAATTCTTAATTATAAAGCATATTTTTCTGAAAGAAAATAGACGACAACGATGCAGCAGTTATTGAATCGCCCCCATCATTTGCCAAAAAAAAACAAAAGGAAGAAGATGACGCATGGCTGGAGCGAAGAAGATATATTTAAATTGATCAGCGAAGTGGAGTGCCATCCTTGCATTTGGAATGCATCAAGTGCTGACTACCATAATAAACCCATGCGGGATAGTGCATGGATTGAGATTGGCGGTATGCTAAATATTAGAACGGAAGAAGTTTGCACAAAATGGTCGAATTTGAGGATTCAGTACCGGGGCTACCTCAACAAAAAAACAAAATCTGGACAAGGTGCAGACAATGCGCCAAAGTGGAAATATTTCGACTCCATGGCTTTTGTTGGGCGTGCAGAGGTTAGCCAGCGGCAACCAACAACAACAAATTTATATATTGCATCTGAAAGCGAAGGTAAACTAATGAGAATGTATTCATTAATTGTTAATATTGTTGTTATCGGAAAACCTTTTTCTTACAGAATCAGCCCTATCATCTGCGCCCCCGTCGAACAAGACAACGACAAATGTCATGGCAACATTTTGTGATGTTGTCCAAACTATTAAGGACAGGCGCAAATCATTAAACCCAAATGAGGAATTCGGACGCTACATGGTCACTGAGCTCAATGCCTTGAATGAAGGCGATGCTGCAAACATAAGAAGAAGTCTTGGAGGTTTTTTGTTTAAAGAATTAAGTGAGCTCAAACAAAAACAAAATCCAGCGACAGAGTTCCAAGAGAATTTCAACCAGCTTCTTAATTGAAAGTGCAACGATGAATGTGATAATTTTCATAATATTAATATTGCCAACGAATTTGCTATAATTTTTTTTTATCAAACATTAATTTTAAGATTGCCAATGAATGTGCCTGATTTTTGGTTTTTTTTAGCAAACATTAATCTTAACCCTGCTGTTAGATTAGAAAAAACTTACGAATCTTAGATTGAGGGACCATTTGGTCCATACTGCAATTTTCATCCAAAATAATAATTTTATCTTATTCTTTGTAACTATTTTGGTTCAAAAATTTCTAAAGCAAGTATTTGACATATCAAAAACATCCGCTAACATATCAAAAACATCTTCTAAATATTTGACATGAATTTACATTCGCTTGGTAATGAAAAAACTTACGAATCTTAGATTGAGGGACCATTTGGTCCATACTGGAATTTTCATCCAAAATAATAATTTTATCTTATCCTTTGTAACTATTTTGGTTCAATAATTTCTAAAGCAAGTATTTGACATATCAAAAACATCTTCTAAATATTTGACATGAATTTACATTCGCTTGGTAATGAAAAAATGTACTATTGACCAAATGGTCCTCTAATCTAAGATTCGTCATTTTGTATTTTTCTCAGTCCTGAATAAAGTTAGAAAATTTAATTTTCGCACATAACATTGTTTTATTAAAAGACCCCATTAGCAGAAAAATTTAGTCAGTATATATCACCGTTCCAAAGTTACAAGGGAAAACAGAAAAAATTTGGACCAAATGGTCCTAATCTAACAGCAGGGTTAAGATTGCCAAAGAATGTGCCTTAATTTTTTTTAATAATAATAAAAATATACTTCAAATGGACAAATATTATTTTAAAAAATAGACAGCAATTCAGTTATATTTGTTGATATTGGAAAGGTATTTCTCCTTGATTTATGAAGTACTGGCTGAATTCGTTCTTAATTTCGGCTATTGTTTCGCTGTTGTAAGAACGTTGTCTTGTGAGAGGATGTAAAGATGAGTCAATTGCATCATTCCGCCATTCTCCTGGAGTAATGCTACCATCGGCATTATCACGATCAACCAATGACGACGTCAAGTAAGTTCTTGCGTTCCTCATCATTAAAAAATTGTGTAATGCACAACAAGCAGTGGTTATTTTTCTTACTTTTTCGGGATTAAGCTGTATTGGGCTGCGGAAAATGCGAAATCGTGCTGACAATATGCCAAATGCATTCTCTACAACGCGTCGTGCTCTCGATAGGCGATAATTAAAGATGCGCTGAATACCATCAAGCCTGTTCTTATTAAAGGGTTTCAAAAGATTTGTGCTTGCAGAAAATGCATCATCAGCCACTAGGACAAACGGCATGCATTTTGACCTTTCGGGCAATGGCACAGGTTGAGGATGATGGAAAGAATTGTTTTGTAGCGCATCATAAAATGCAGTTCTCCGGAAAACGCCCCCATCAGAAACTCGACCATTTGTTCCTACGTCTATGTAAATAAATTTATATAACGCATCGGCAATGCCCATGAGCACAATACTATGTGTGCCTGCCAAATAGAAAAAAAGGAGATTAATTAATTTGTCAATTATTTTTGTATACATTTTGCATAACCTTTATAATTATAAAATACGCTTCCTGAATTCTTAGGAGCCACCATCACCACGTGCTTGCCATCTACGGCACCAAGGCAGTTTGGAAAATTCCATTTTTCCTGAAACTCATCTGCAACGCTTTTCCACTCCTCTTCGTTCGACGGAACCTTTTATTAAAAAAAAAGACGTAATTGAAACATTGCTGCTAAAAATGCTGTTACCTTCATAAAGTCTGGTTTTAAAACATTGTAAATAGCATCGCACACTTCTGGCACAATACCCGATATCGTGCATGGGGGAATCCTAAAAACATATTGCAGCGACGAGAAACTTTCGCCAGTCGCCAAATACCGCAAAGTCAGAGCTAATCTTTCAGACGCAGATATTGGTTCCCGCAAATGTGTGGTTTTCTTTGTTATAATCGGCGCCACTAGATTCAGCTTTATGTGAAAAACATGAACATATATTTAATGTTAATATGCTGAATATTGTAAGCAAATTACCAAGTAATCGAAGTCATTTGAACCCATGCGCACGAAGTTTTTATGCAGCGAAGGTTCTTCAGAACGCAATTCCTTCAGAAATTTTTCGCAACATCCTTCCATTTTACGGCGCTGCACCCAAGCTCGAACCCACATTCTTCTGGATCTTCTTTTTTTCTTTTTGCTGGGTTTCTGAAACTGCTATAGCCCCAGCAGTTATTAATAATAAATCTCCAATATCACTGTCACTAAACATTTTAACTTTTCACATTGGTTCACAAACACAATTTGATACTGTTTGACAGATGGATTTCATAAACATAACAACATTGTTTGACAGATGTTTATCATACACACCGGACAAGGTAGAAGCATTAGCATTAAAATTAAGGCAATTGGTACACTGGGGATCGAAAAAGTACAATTTTATAATCTCGATGGCACAAAATTGAAATTCTCATTTTCCATACCTGATGGAGAAATATATGACAACAACAAAGAGTAAACCAAATTTGACAATTGTAACTGATAAGCGAAAGAAAAACAAATGGAAATCAGCTGACAAACAAATGAAAAAAGTTCAGTCAGCTGTGCTTACGCTTCTACCTTTTAATAAATATACCTTGCACACCGGACAAATAAAATTATTAGTATAGTGTAAAGGGGTATACAAATATTTGTACCAAACATGGCTGACACAGAATTGTCTGTTATTTGCGCAAATAAAATTCAAACAAATATTAGTGCAATCTAAACACATGCCCAAACATTTGTCACAAACCATACTATTAGCCCAAACCATTATTTGTTGTGTTTGGACAAATATTAGCATAGTCTATATCCCAATATCCCAATAAAGGACATCATGACTTGGCAATGATGCCAGCAGATCTTCTTTTGGAGTCCTTCGGCGCATATCTACTTCATTTCCGAGGAATGACTCTGCAGTATTTCGGCACCACGAACATAGGTGTGGTAGTCTGGTATGCCATTACATTCTCCCAGATACGGAATATGAGACATCTTCCTCATAGATGACATGCTTAAATCGTTATTTGGCAATGACTTCCTTAGATAAGGACTTCGCACGGCATGAAGCTTGAACAGCTGCTTGAGTTCTTTAGTCAGGCCTCTGAGAAAACTTTGCCATTACTGGTTTGTTTAATTTTTACGCACATTCTCACTGTTCAATTGTATAAGCAAGTTTCAAGGCCCGTTGAAATTTATGCAGAGCGAACTCAAACGTATACCACTTCGCATTCTTTTGAAGGTCTTACTGAAGGCCTGAAAAGTGGGTGGCAGTGTCGGTTCACAATCACACAATCTCCATTCGAATTTTAAGAATGACTTTCAGATGCATTCTAAATTAAAGTTTAGAGAATGCAAACACTTCCCTTGGAATTTGCTTTCAAGATACACATTGTAGGCCTTAGGGAAAGTGGCTTTCATTTCAGTCACATGTTCCCAACTTATTATATAGACCAAAAGTATTTCCAGTCACTATCTTCTCCTTTAAAAAGGTATAATAATAGCCTTACAAATGACGCTTTGTGTTTCGTTGTGATTTTAGCCTTTAAGTGTAGGAGCATATTTAAAGCCAGCGATTACGACTCTTCCATTGAAAAATTTTAATACCTCAGGCGGAATATTTCCTTTTAAGAATTCGATTGTCATTGTCATTCCAATAAATACAGTGGGCAACCACAACCTGGTTTCACTTTCCAATAAGAAGTGCACAAGTAGTATTCCTCTCTGACTCTTGGATTCCATTCGTGTTCCTACACGTAGGGGGGAAAGTGCAGTGGAAATAAAGTTAACCACGAGAACAAGTACCTCTCATCTTCTTTGAAGAAAGCCTGCAAAATAAATATAACGTCTTTAAAATTGCGTCGTTACAATTCCCGAGATTATGTGAATTTTATCCATATAAAGCCCTTAAATTATTCCCATTCTGGAAGGACTTCAAAATGACCTTCCTAATGGAACAAGAATATTAGTCCTAGTCACCCATTCTCACTCAATGTATAATCGATAAGATTAGGCAATATATCGGTTTCTGTAGCAGGCCTGTAGTTAGGTCTGCAACCTTATGATTTCTTTGGCTGGGATACTACACCATAACTCTGTACAATGGCGAAATTAGTTGGTGTCATTTCTCTTGACTACCAAATGCAGGCATGATTCCTGGTGTCGCTTAAGACTGGTGGATGGAATAGTCACCGAATTTTGATATAAATTATACAACAAGCGCAATATCATGGTAAAACTGCTAAAAGACTTAAAAAATAATATGCAACACACGCTATTCCAAATCCATCAGAAGGTCATCGGAGGTTTAATGGTAAGGCCTAAAAAAAAAATAAATGGTTTCCCATTACATCCCATGAAGGGACGGGGAAGAACTTCTCACAATCACTGACCTGTGCGCTTTCCAGTTTTCACTCACTGATTGGGACCTACAGTTTTACACCGATTCCGAACGGTAATTTGAGAAGCGTTTTCATGGCTAGATACTCGATAGTGTCGCCGTCACTATGCGAGTTGGCCGCCGCCGAAAGAAAATTTGAAGGTGGTCAGAGCCTGGTTCGAACCCAGGATCTCATGTACAAGAGCCGTGCACACTAACCATTGCACCACCGACGGCCACAGTGGTAAGGCCTGTCATACGCAAAATATCATATTATATTTATTTGCTAGCGTTGAGACGACAATAGGAGTACTAGTCCGGCAGGCTACTAACGGGTCCGCCAAATAACTTTTTGATGTGTAAACATCTATACGCTGGGGGTAAATATCTTTTTCACAATACAATCACAAATTTAGAGTAAGATGTGCGATGTAATCGTTAACCAATCGTAAAGCGTTATCAAATCGGTGTGAGCTATGTATGAGTGTATTAGTGTAATCATACGCTGCATACAATATACTCAGCACCATCCAGTGTGCAATAGTAGCTACTAATTTTCACTAATTGTCGTACATTATGTTATCGTCGGCAAATGAAAACAAATAAATAAAATGAATACAAAAACATTTAATTTTAATAACTTTTAAAAAGATTTTTTGCACTTTTAATAAGAAATTTACTAAAACAAAGCAAAATAAGGAAAACTAAAAACTAAACTTGTCAAATATAAGGAAAACTAAAAACTAAACTTGTCAAACTAAAAGTCTTCTTCCTGTTTGAGATTGTCATTCATACTTAACAGCTGCATATAACCACCATCTAGTGTGCAATAGTAGCTACTAATTTTCGAAAACCATTGCTGTAAAATAACTACATGCATTACATTTCAGTAAACAGCTGATTAATAACTTGTCAACCGCAACAAATACAAAATAATAAAATGTTTTACAAAACACCAAAAAAATTATAACTTAGAACATAAAACAACACAAAGTGTATCAAAGCTGAATGGCGGTAATGTTAATTCTAATCAAATTTCTATTAGATTCCAATATAGATTAAGATTATAACATATCTTCATTACGTACTGTTGCCTTACACTGAAACTGGTGCACGACAATTGGGTAACAATCTCCATCTCATGCCAATTATTATGGGTGGAGATTTTAATACAAATTGTGCAAACCCACAGTCGCAAGCTTTATCAAAATTTTTATTTGACGTTTTCCACTTGCATATGAGCAATTCTCCACAAACCCCCACAACTAACAATTCCACTACTATAGATGCAGTTTTCCATAGATTTTTAAATACAATCGAGTCAAAAAATTAAATATGTATCTTATTTTAGTTACCATAAGCCAATATTAATTATTTGTACTTAAGGGATTTACCATAGATGGGCACTCTGCAGTACAACTAAAAATTCAGTAAAAATAATTCTTTAACTAGTACATTTGTACTGATTACTAAAATTTTTTTCAGCAATTTTTATAAAGTGCCTGCATGATTATGATGAGGTGCATTGAATTTTCAGTAATCAGTAATGCCCGATTACTGATTATTATGAATACGGCCGTATGATTTTACTGGTAATGCAAATTAAATTTCATTATCAGTAAAAATTTACTGAATTTTTTCAGTAATCAGTAAATTTACTGCTTACTGTAATTTTTAATGCAGTACATATATGCTGCAGTGTGCCCATTTACTAACCAAATAAGTTAAATAAAACAAACAAAAACCAGCAATTTCCTATGTATTTACAATATTGAAAGTTTTGATACTTTTAATTGATTAATTAAAAACATATACTAAAAGCATAAATACTTCCAACTTTCATTACTAGATGTTTACACATCTCCCCTGTGATCGGACTCACATTAATTTATTTTTTTTTGTGAAAATGCTGTAAAAAAAAACTACTGAATATTTTCTCAAATTTCTTTTTTATTTGAAAGTACAATCCTTCCGGTTAATAATGGAAAATAATTTCATTCAACTGGCTGCCTCGGCTGGCCATGCAGTAGCCTACACGATCGATCCAATTTTTAAGCACATTATCGATTGTGTGCAGCTGTATTTCACCAATGGCTTCACGAATATTGTCCTTTAAAGCGTCAATTGTCTCTGGCTTGTCGGCGTAACACTTATCTTTGAGGACACCCCACAAATAATAGTCCAACGGTGTCAAATCGCAGCTCCGAGGTGGCCAAACGACATCAGCTCTGCGGCTGATAATGCGATCTTCAAAAACAGGGCGCAAAACATCGAGTGTAGCTTCGGCTGTGTGGCACATAGCGCCGTCCTGTTGAAATCAAATGTTGCCAATATCCTCCTCTTCAATTTTTGTGAACAAAAATTCGTTCAACATGGCCCGATAACGATCGCCATTGACTGTAACGGCCACTCCTTGCTCATTTTCGAAGAAAAATGGCCTAATTATGCCTCTGGACCAAAATCCGCACCAAACAGTGACTCGTTTTGGGTGCATCGGCTTTTCAATGTATGCGTGCGGGTTTTCTGTGCCCCAAATGCGACAATTTTGCTTGTTTAAATACCCGCCAAGATCAAAATGAGCTTCATCTGAAAATATGATTTTTTTTGGCAAAGTCGGCAAAATCGCCATCTGCAACATTACCATGATTTTCAAAGTAATGTCGCAATATTTCCCAGCGTTGTTCAAGCTTATACACAACCATATTCGTTCAGCGTATGGATAAAACTAATTATCTGTCTAATCAGGCATGAGCTAAGTGTTACCAGTCACGAAATAAGCACTAGTTGAAAAAAAACGTTACATGGCGGACCCTTTATATCATATAATTCAGACTAAAAATAACATATCCAATTTCTGTCTTTCTGCTTGGTTTCCAGGAGCGGTAATGCTCGCAGGCTTTCCTGAAAAAGTTCGCCAAAATTGCTAACGAACTTTTAAAATTTAACAGTTTCCTGGGCAGATGGAATTTGATCGGCACACCGCTAAAAGTTTGCAATATAATGTGTAACACACGCTACTTAAACCATGTTTGGAAGGCTTTCGGGCGTAACAATTAAAAGCGTGGGATGATAGTGTGTAGTATTTTCACTCTATTCTCTTTTATATGGCATTATAGAGTACTTTTATTACCATTATTACCTAACGTATATCAGAAGTAACGAACGACGTCTTTGCAACGCCATTTAAGAAGGCATGTGCGCTTTTGTATAACACCCGATATAAGGCCTTCAGATGGATATTTTTGAGGGGTAGCGCCTGCCAGTGCCATATTACCTTCATTTGCCAGTATTTGATATCACAGCCATGGGAGTTGTAGTCTAGGTTTCGTGTATATATTGTTATATACATTAAACCTAACCAGCGCAAAAGCTAATTTTAATATTATATTTGGGTTCCAAAAACAGGTCATTCGTCTAGGCCTTCCTGAAATGAGTGTATTGAAGTGTCATCGATTTTTTTTAATGTTTACAAAAACATTTCGTCGCCACAAGAAAATTGGCCGTGAGGCCGCTAAACGATTATTCACAGAATGTGAAGCATATGAGAATCTACCCTATTCTGTATGGGCTTCGACGGAGAATACAAAAAAATGGGAATAATGAAGTGTAACAGATACAGTCTTTTTTATTCGTGAAGTCATTTGACAGTAGTCTAATTGAATGGAATGACAATGAATTATAGTTGTTATTTCCTTTAAGGCTGTAAGAGATCATGTTTCTCCGGTTAGTGAAAAAATGTAAATGTCGCGGGTGGGATTCGAACTCTCATTCGCTGGACGATCGTTTCGATGTTTGTGAAGCATCGTCTTCAGCAGCGTCTGGCCCGTTAAACCACTGCGATGTGTATTTACACAAGTCACTAACCGAAGACATTTATTGATTTTCTTGAACCAAAGACATTTATTGAATTATAATTTATATAAAAAAGTCGTCGTTGGTGCAATGGTTATTGTACGCGGCTCTTGTACAAGAGGACGTGGGTTCGAATCCTGCTCAGACCACCTCACTTTTTTTCGACGACGGTCACCTCGCTTAGTGATGGCGACACTATCGAGTACTTAGCCATGACAAAGCTTCTAAAATTACCGTTCGGAACCAGTGTAGAACTGTGTAAAAATTAGAAATCGCGCATCTCACTGATTGTGATAAACTCTCCTCAATCCTGTCATGAAGTGTTATGGGACACCACTTGTTTTATAAGAACGAATGAAGGAGACCTTCTGTAATATTGTTGAGTCGAAGCCATCTTTTTGAATAATCTCTTTGTGTATTTATATCAGACGAACGCAGACTAACCTTTGACATAAAAGCAAATTATTAACGCGACACAAAATCTGTAACACTGGTTTTAGAGTGATATTATACAATATTGATTTAGGCTGTTACGAATGTCACCCAAAGGTTCAAAAATTTTCTAATATGTTGTTGGTTCTATAAAATGCTGGAAAATACTAGATCTAATTAGACTGTGATTTTACAAAGTAAAGAGTTTAATATAAGTATTCGACTGATTTCGCTGTTCCGTTGAGCTTTAATTCAAATTCTGAAGTTTCTACACAATGAACGTGGTTTTGTCATTAGGATCCACCAAACCTTTCGAAATAAGAACAGAATAGTTTAAACTTTTATGGCCTTCGACTTCAGGTGCTGTATTAATCTTTAATTTACAAAGTACTTTGATTTATAGAAATAACATCAACTTATTCCCTCGTTGAGGACACTCATCTGGATGGACGACACTCTTCCTGGGGCACTTGTCTTGGCTTAACAACACTCTTCTGGGGGTACTTGTCTTCGCTTAACAATACTTTACTGAGGCAAGTTACGGACTGGTAGCTTTTAAGACGATTGGGAACGTAGTGTGTTGCATACCCCATTATTCGGATTCGTTCTGTAGATCGGGTATGCGGGTGATTGAGTCGGAATATGATTTACATGTTCGGTTCGGTATCGGTCATCATTGAATGGATTGTGTAGGAACAGTACAGGGGAACAGTCGGTAAGAGACCCAGTATGGGTAATAGTCAGCCGAAAGTTCCATAATCGAATAATCAGCCGAAGCCGCTGTAATAGTTGAATTGTCAGCCGCTATAATTGAATAGTCAGTAGAAGACGCTATAGTCGAACAGTCAGCCAAAGCCGCTAGAGACGAATACTCAGCCGAAGCCGCTATAATAGAAAAGTCCGCCGAAACCGCTATAGTCGAATACTCAACCGGAGCTGCTATAATAGAATAGTCAGCGGAGACCGCAATAGTCGAATAATCAGCCGAAGTCAATACAATTGAATTGTTAGCTGAAGCCGCTATAATCGAAGAATCAGCCGAAGTCACTATAATTGAATTCTTAGCTGAAGCCGCTATGATCCAATAGTCAGCCGAAGCCGCTATAATATAATAGTCAGCGGAAGCCGCTTTAGTCGAATACTCAGCCGGAGCCGCTATAATATAATAGTCAGCCGAAGCCGCTATAGTCGATTAGTCAACCGAAGCCGCTGTAGTCTAATAGTCGGCCTAAGCCGCTATAATCGAATAGTCATCCGTAGCCGCTATAACGGAATATTCAGCCGAAGCCGCTATAACCAGCCGAAGCCGATGTAATAGAATAGTCAGCCGAAGCCGCTGTAATAGAATAGTCAGCCGGAGCCGCAATAGTCAGCCGAAGCTGCTAAAATAGAATAGTCAGCCGAGGCCGCTATAATCGGTAAATTTTACTTAATCAGTCAGTTTTCAAAAAGTTACGCCTATTCTATGCAGAACTAGAACCCCAGATCCCGTGCAATGTTCGTGTTGTGCGCTTTGAAGTCAGCAACTGTCGGGGCTACTTAAACTTATCATTAAGTAATTTAGCCGCTTTAACGCGAATGAGAACTACATCAAACTATTTATTATTGTGTAACCACTGAAACAAGTGCATTGCTGCAATGTATGCAAGGTTGACAGAGTTTGTGTGGTTGTCAGTGAGTGTGGTTGGTTGCGAGAGTGACGTATGTATGTTGGGTTGCTGGCATCAAAGAGAGTTACTGTTTGAATGTTTGCTCGTAAGAGTGGTTTTTATGTAAATGTAGGGATGGTCAACGGGTATGAGACTGATCATTTGAATATGTACCGATGGATTATACCGTCCGGTTACAACGGTCCACGTGGTTAAAAATAATATGATGGCATTGTGTATCCAAATATTTTTTGAGGAATTGTGTGAAACATAAAATCCAAACAATTTAAATAAAGTTCAAAACGTAGTTGGAAAGAACTTGGGTTTTGACAAAAAAAAATTATCCATAGTTTAGTATGAGAGTCGTTCTTTCAAATGCTGTCAAGTTGCAGGCCAAATTCGCTTTGGCCAAAAGATAATCGGAAGTTCTGTTCTTACTCACTGTTCTTTATTGACGCCACCACGAACTTTACCCTCTCTTAAATCCAATCTACCCACAGATTCTATTAAATTAAACTAACTGGAAACCATTATCAAACCCCTCTCGCCCATTCCAAATAATGCCAAGACAAGATAACATTGTATCATAATATGAAAAATTCAATCACCAATTGAAAAACCTAGTTGTTGTTTACGTTGTGTAATGGAAAGTGCTGAGGTAACTTTGTAACTATCGATAATTTGCTATGTAGTTTGAAACCTCCTTTCCTATCTATACCTTAACACATTTGACATTTTGCTGCAAAACGAACACACACACACACACACACGTTCATTCAAATATCACACTGTCACTGAAATTTAGACTTATACAAAGAGATGATTACACATGCCTTCATAGTCATTTACAGTACAGTAGCGCGCACACACACAGAAAGAGTGAAGGAAAAAGGACGACCGGAGGCATTATAAATTTTTCAAACGATTGACTCAGCAAACTGTCCATGTGACATGATGATGTTAAAACATTTTTCGACAAACAGACACACATTCACAATGAAACATACACACACATGTTTATAAACAAATACATACCACAAGGCAGGACAGTTACACTAGTACGAATAATACAGTGGTTTGGGGGCACAATTTTGATATGTGCTGGTTATTTATATTGAAACTTAAGACAGCAAATATAAGAGTAATAAATAAATTAAATAAATAAATAAATTATTCTTGAAGGAATTGTAAATATTGAAATGTGTTTATAATTCAATTTAATATTATTAAATTAATTCGCCCCAACAATGTTTTTTTTTTTTGGCCTACAGTAGCTATAATCAAAATTCGTACATGTATTTGAAATTAAAACTTTTTGATTTCATTATTCAAGTTCAAGACCATTCACATATGAATACAACTTTTTGTTACACGGTACCTGTTCGATTTCTATGAACATATTTGTAAATGTTACATTGGAAAAAAATACATGAGGTGTAAGGAGACACCCGGTTGGGACGATTTTCCTTTCGCTATATATTATGCACTAATTAGTTCGAACACGCCTAAGACGCCTGTTGAAAAATACGATAATTTAAATGGATCTTTTATAATAAATATTTTTAGGTCCTTTTTGTAAGAATTTGCATCATATAATGGTAATTTGGTAAATAGAGGTAGTTCGTTTATTAAAAGCTAATGTCTTTCTTAGAAAAGGTACTATTTTTAAGAAGAAGTTCATCCTGTACGAAAGAGCCTCATCTTTTTGCAAAGAAGTACTTTTTTAAGAACAGGTACTTTTTAAAGAAGTGGTGCTCTTTTTAGGAAAAGGTTATTTTTTTAGAAAATGTACTTATTTTCAGAAAGGCTACTCATCTAAAGAAAGAAAAGAATGTCATAATTTTTTTTTAAGCCAAAGAGGAATTTTGGTAAGAAAGGTAGGAAAGGTATTTGTTTGAAGAAAATGCTATTTTTAGGAACTGTGAATTTTTTTAGAATTGGTCCATTTTGCATGAACAGGTAAATTTTTAAAAGTATTCATCCGTCCCTCGAGAAGCTATTTTGTTTCCCAAAAAGACACTCTTTAAAGAAAACGTAGTTTTTTAAGAAAGGGCAATTTGTTGTAAGTAAATGTACTTTTTTAAGAAAAAGTACTTAATTAAAAAAAAATATTTTTTTTTAAGAAAAAGTACTTTTTGTAAAAAAATTTACTTTTTTAAGCAAAGATACCTCTTTAAGATAAGGCACTTTTTTTAAGAAAATGTACTTTGGTTAAAAATATGAATAGGTATTTTTTTTGAGGAAATTTACTTTTTTAGGAAAAGGGACTTAATTTAGAAAATTTTGTTTTTTAAACTTCTTTCACTTCGGCTTTTCTAAATTTACTTTTTATTGAGTTCCAATCTACAATATATGCTAAATATTAGTACAGGCTCCACCCAGAAAGCTTCCCATGAAACAAGAAATTTTTCAACCTATTTTAGTGTTGACACAAACCAAAGCAAAAGTACCCAATATTGATGATTATACTGACGGTTGCAACAGTTGGTAATACTCAACCAAAATTAGTAACATTTAAACAGCTTGGTAAACCTGATAACATTTAACTCATTTTGGTAACCTTTTGATATGAAAGAATTATTATAAAAAAAGCATTTGGTTTCATACTTCTATTAGAAAATTTGACGAAATGTGATCTAAAATGTTACTTACAAAGAGAAGAAAACATGAGGCACTGGCAACACTATTTGGGAGAATTGAATGATTATGGGCGTAAACAAAATACGCGTTTGGCGTCGTTCGCACTAAATAACCAAATATATTCGTCTCTTTCGCACTAACGAACTCTTTGTGCTTTGATTGGTCTGAACCTAAAGTGTTACAATACTTCTGCACTAAATAATTTTGCACTGCAACTGAAAGGCAATAAAATGCAGAGAAAGTGAAGATTATATGTTGTTATGCCATATTTGGTTTTTTTTTGCTTTTGGTTTTTTTTTAATCTTTACATTGATGTGTGATGATGAAGAAGCTTCTCAAAATACCGTTCGGAATCGATGTAAAACCGTAGGTCCCAATCAGTGATTATAAAACTCGAAAGAGCACTGCTCACTGGTTGTGTGAAGCTCCCTTCATGGGACGTAATGGGAAACCATTTATTTATTTTTTGATGTGTAAACATCTATACGCTGGGGGTAAAATCTTTTTCACAATACAATCACAAATGTAGAGTAAGATGTGCGATGTAATCGTTAACCAATCGTAAAGCGTTATCAAATCGGTGTGAGCTATGTATGAGTGTATTAATGTAATCATACGCTGGATACAATATACTCAACACCATCTAGTGTGCAATAGTAGCTACTAATTTTCACTCATTGTCGTACATTATGTTATCGTAGGCAAATGAAAACAAATAAATAAAATGAATACAAAAACATTTAATTTTAATAACTTTTAAAACGATTTTTTGCACTTTTAATAAAAAATTTACTAAAACAAAGCAAAATAAGGAAAACTAAAAAGTAAACTTGTCAAACTATAAGTCTTCTTCGTCTTTGAGATTGTCATTCATACTTAACAGCTGCATATAAGCACCATCTAGTGGGCAATAGTAGCTACTAATTTTCGAAAACCATTGTTGTAAAATAACTACATGCATTACATTTCAGTAAACAGCTGATTAATAACTTGTCAACCGCAACAAATACAAAATAATAAAATAGTTTACAAAACACCAAAAAAATTATAACTCAGAACATAAAACAACACAAAGTGTATCAAAGCTGAATGGAGGTAATATTAATTCTAATAAAATTTCTATTAGATTCCAATATAAATTAAGATTATAACATATCTTCATTACGTAATGTTGCCTTACACTGAAACTGGTGCACGACAATTGGGTAACAATCTCCATCTCATGCCAATTATTATGGGTGGATATTTTGATACAAATTTTGCAAACCCACAGTCGCAAGCTTTATCAAAATTTTTATTTGACGTTTTCCACTTGCATATGAACAATTCTCCACAAACCCCCACAACTAACAATTCCACTACTATAGATGCAGTTTTCCAGAGATTTTTAAATACAATCGAGTCAAAAAATTATATATCTTATTTTAGTTACCATAAGCCAAAATTAACTATTTGTACTTAAGGCACTTACCATAGATGGGCACTTTGCAGTACTACTAAAATTTCAGTAAAAATAATTCTTTAACTAGTACATTTTTACTGATTACTAACATTTTTTTCAGCAATTTTTATAAAGTGCCTGCATGATTATGATGAGGTGCATTGAATTTTCAGTAATCAGTAATGCCCGATTACTGATTATTATGAATACGGCCCTATGATTTTACTGGTAATGCAAATTAAATTTCATTATCAGTAAAAATTTACTGAATTTTTTCAGTAATCAGTAAATTTATTGCTTACTGTAATGCAGTACATATATACTGCAGTGTGCCCATTTACTAACCAAATACGTTAAATAAAACAAACAAAAACCAGAAAATTCCTATGTATTTACAATATTGAAAGTTTTGATACTTTTAATTGATTAATTAAAAAAATATACTAAAAGCATAAGTACTTCCAACTTAAAAAAAATTTTTCATTACTAGATGTTTACACATCTCCCATGTGATCGGACTCACATTAATTTCTTTTTATGTATGTAATATGATTTTCTGTAATGAGTTATTTTAAATAAACATTTAATGTTCTAATAAAAAAAATTAAAAATTTGGTAATTTTTGGTAACTTTTTTGAAAATTCTGTTAATTAAACAATTATCCCTGTGGCAAACGTGATTATATTATGTTGTAGCATAATAGTGTTAAAAAAAGGTTGTTTAATTTTTTTTCATTTAACCCCTACCCCGCAACGTGCGACTAGGAACTTCGTTCCAATAAAAAAAAGTAATAGTTTTGTTGCTGAAGGCTCTTTTGCTATTGCACTATCTTTTTTCTTACATCTGCTTTAATATTATATGTAATATTTTTAAAATAAATAGAGCAATATTTAGTTCACGGAAATAATTGTTTTTGTTTTGTCATAAACACGACGACGACCAAAATTATTGAATAGTATAGAGAACTTATTGCACTCTTTTTCCGCTCTCATGTAGAGAATCTGAGTAAAAGAGCTTAAACGAGTTTTATTCTCTTTATAGAATATTTCAATATAAATACACCATTTCGACAATGTTACTACATAAAACTATAGAAAAAGAATTAATTTTTCAAAAAGAATCAATGTTTCACATCACACTTATGAATGGACCAAGTTATGACAAAAAGAGAGTTCCATGAATTCTCTATAATATTCAATACTCTTTGGCGACTATGACCTGCTTGTTTGTTCGGCGCCGCTACAACATACTTATTTTCAGACAAAGACTGTTGTTGTACAACAACCACGTATGTGATGCTAACGCTGTGTGTTGTTTGCATGTGTTCATTTTATAGATTGCCCTACCCCTCGGCCCCCATTAGAATGATTTTTTTTGATGCCCAAAACACAATACAATGATTACAGGCAATAACAATTGGCTGCACCTTCGTCATGCTCTACGTTCATCAGGTATGAAGAAGTACTACTAAAAAGGTCGAATAACTAAAACTAGTTACTGAAGTCTTTCCATTAATTACTTTCAAAATCACTGTGCACTTTGGAGGAATATTAAACATGTCCAACATAAACATCAAATGTAGCATAGACAAGTGTGTTATTGTGTGTTTGTGTAGGGCTGTGTTTTCGGCTTCTAAATTTGTTGTATTGTATATTATTAAGTTTATAACCCAAGGCAAAGATTTTGCTACAAGTCTACTATATCTCGCATACTACAACAACTGCTACAAGAGAGCCAACCAGCAAACCAAGGCCGTTGGCATCTAATGAAGAGCGCTGTAGTGCTGGTGTCAGTGGCAGGAATAGTTGCTGGTGCTGCCGTTATCCCACTGACTGTTGCTGATGTTTGTGTGCGTGTGTTCTACTGTTTTATCAACATCAATAAACACATACGGCAAAACAATTTTGCCACTTGACTTGCAGCACATCGAACGACAGCATCAAAAGCAACAAGGGAGCAGAGTCATGGCCATACGATATTACAACCCAACTGAAGGGTAGAGAGATATCACTGACTGCCATATACCAAAGCTAAAATCAAAATTTAATTTTTCTTTAGCCGTGCCGGTGTGGAAGAGGGGAGGGAAACAGGTAAATTCAATAGAATGGAAGGGATGGTTGATGTGTTTGGGTAAACTGATAACGAATGCAAACATTCTTTTTTTTTTGAAAATGATTAAATTATGGTTTATTAAGATGGTATTTAGTAGATTTTGCTGATAAAAGATTATCGTCAGCTAAAATGTAAAATGACGTAACTAACACAAACTTAAATATCGGAGATTTTTATTGATAACATGGTGCAGTAGTCCAAAACAAAAATATAGAAAAAGAATAGATGACGCACATGTATTGGCCAACTGTTAGTCTAATGGGTATTATTCTAGGTGTCGTTGAAATCAGCAAATGGGATCTTCTTTACGGGAGTATTTCCACAAAATTGTGGATGGTTTTCGATGCCTCGTGTAGAAGATTATCACAATATCACAACATTCTCCTTATGATTGAACCAACCATTCAAGAAGAGTTTTTTCTTTACTAATCCACTTTCGAATGGATAAATATGCAATAATGGTTGATATTTAGAAAACGACCCGTCATGTATTAACTAATGAGGCCGATAGAGAATTCCAGCTGATTTTATATCGCGAAAATCCCAGTGACAATCTGTGTATTTACAGATTAAATACTGTCACTGTTGCTGCCCAAACACGCAACATTGTTTGAAACATGGCCATGTTTCATGTTTACATTCGTATTCCATTGTTGGTTTCAAAAATATCAAAATTTTTTGATATTTTCTGTGTTTCAAACACAATGTTGCATCGTATGTGGCGATGTTTACTGTTTTTGCTTAATCATTCGTTGCGAGCAGTCGTACTGTGAGGGTCTTTTTTATAATTCGCGGAGTAAAGGAAAGCGAAAACTTACGACAATTGGAAATAATAAAAACTGGAAAAATTTTATAAATGAATTTATGAAATTACCAGAATTATGGAACGTAAAATGTGTCACTCATTTCAAAATATTTGTGTCCTGCCGCGTCTGTTTGTTTAGCAGAAAAACTCACCGATTGATGTTTCATTCATGGTTTCAATTTTGGTTGCATCGTTTGTGGTAAAAAATAAAACCAGGCTTCAAACATATGTTGCAAACAATGTTGCATCGTGTGTGGGCAGCATTAAGGTACATCTTCGGCTCCATTTTTGGCCATAAGGTGCCTGACATATTTAAGCGAATTATACAAGGACAAATTCCCGAGACGTTCGTTAATCATCTGAAAGAATTTTTATGTCAACTCGAGCGAATTCACTAGAGGAACTGGAGGCAATATCATTCCAAATATTGTCGTCGCGTGCTTCAATCTGCAAAATTGTTTTCAAATTGTTCGAGGTGTGTATGGTCGTCAACTTCTGCGACAAAGTTGTAATTCAGCGGCGATGCGATCAAAGTATTGGGCATGTACTGGGATCCTAAGAGTGATACTCTGAAGTATCGTTTAAAGTATACAATTCAGTCTCCCAAGGCAACAAGAAGGAGCATCTTGTCAATTGTAGCCAGATTTTATAATCCCCTGGTATTAGTGTGCCCCGTGGTAACTATGACCAAACAATTTAATTGATGTATGACTAATTCATACTAGAAGCTTGCAAGGTCAGGAACATTTTTGTATTTGAAAAATTGTTGGGTTTTGTTGGAAACAATAGAAAATTCAATTAAGCACAATTAGAAAATTAGAAAACCGTTCCTGGCCTTGCAAGCTTGTAGTATGAATTTGTCACATATTAACTAAAAACTAAGAAAATCGGTCATAAAATTTAAATTCAAATAAACGTTACTGACACTAGCCCGTTCATCAAAATACTATATCGCGGAAAAATACAACTCTGTGTTATAGATAAAAATAAGCACTGCATAAATGCGAGTACGCACAAGGACAATAAGAACATGGTGGAAAAAAGTTGCCTGTTCTTGTGTTGGAATTCTGGGCGTTTCAGTGTGTTTTGTAAATTTGTAAATTGCATATTTCAGTTCGTACATATCCGATTGATGATCAACCGATGGTATCAATTCAGGCACAGTATATAGGCATTTGATTATGAACTTGCCACGGAGTTCGAAACTAGTCATGCCAGTGAGTGTACGTGCTTAACTGAATTGTCTATTATTTCTAACAAAGGCCAACCATTTTTCAATTAGAAAATTTTGTAAGCTTGTAGTATGAATTTGTCATACAATATCTGAAATCTAACAAAATCGGTTATAAAATTTAAACTCAAACAAAACAATTAAATGTTTTATGTATATGAATTATGTTGTGGTAACCGACCTGATAGTACATTCGGTTGCACCAACAGAATTTATTATACATTCGATTACAGCAACCGAATTAAGGCTAAATTTGAACGCTGCTGATGGGTTATGGCGACCAAATTGATAACAAATTCGATAGTAGCAACCGAATTGATGCCATATTCGGTTGCTGTACCTGAATGATGCAACATTCAGCTGTTGCAGGCGAATCTGGTACCAATTTTCGATGTTTCAGACGAATTGATCCCAAATTCGGTTGGTGCAATTGAAATTATAGAAAATTAAGTTCACACAAAGAATATAATTCAAACGTGGCACAACCCATTAAAGTATAGGGCCAGGGTACTCCAACCTTACTTCATTTGTGGGTACTAAATACAAACTTAATTCGGTTGCGGCAACCTCAATTCAGCGACTGCAGTTGAATTTATGGTTGCTACAACCTCTTTTCAAACAATTTGTTCTCAGACTGAAGTTAATAGAGTTGTTTGCTTCCTCTCCAAAAAAAAAACTAAAAGTGAAGTTATGTTATTTTGCACTTTAGCTAACGATATATGCATGCAGTTTAACGTTGTTGGTTGCTTCTATGACGCTAATTTCCTATAACATGCTCACTGTTTTACGACAACAGATGTGCTGTGCCATACTTAGTACACATGTTTGTGGCTCTAAAACAATTTTGTAAAATTATATGCTCTTGATTGTTTGACTTCCATTCACATACTCAAAAATTGCACTCAAAGGAAAGTTTGATAATTTCTGGTACTATGACCTCATATTTAGCATCTTATTGTTGCTAATAGTACTCAAGTTGTTCGCTATTAGCATTTAGTAGCACATTAAAATTATATTCTTTAGTTTTGGTACAGTGACCTCATTTGGAAAATTCTATTTATCAGATGTCTTAGTGACCCATATTAATCCATTTAACAACACACAAGTAGTTAGCTTTAGTCGTTTTCGTAAAAAAGCAACAATTACAGTAATTATTATCTTGCTATGGATGTTCAAGTTAACTGCCATCATTTCTAATGTGACCAACAGTGGCCATATTTGGTCACAGTTTAATTTGGCAATTTAATATTATTAGAAGAATAGAAAATATTTTTAGATTCTAAATAATTCTTTCGATTGCAATGATTAATCATGAGAGTTTTGATAATTTCTAGTAAAGTGAACATATTTGGATAATCACGAATTATGGCTATGTAAGGATATTAATGGATGAATATTTTGCTATTTGGTTTTTGAAAATTCAAAAAATCATAGAAAATTTGCACAAGTGAATGAAATATTTATGTGGATCCCTACTTCAATAACTGTCATTTTCTTTTAAAGATTGTTTCATGCAAATACTGCGACGGCTACGCTTCACCTGGTCTATTCTGAAACTCAAATTTTAGAAAACTTTGCACACTCACACTTACGGGTGAGATGAAAAAACTGCAACCAACTTCAGACTGCTGTCATTTCTAAGCCACTCGTCCGACAGCTGTTAAAATTATTCCAGTGACAGCTGATTGTATTGTTTACAAGCGTACAAAAGCATTTTGGTGAGAATTTTCCAGAAAAAAAGTTATTCGTGATGGAATTCAAGCGTGATAGTGTGATTTCTTTATATTTGGCTGGAAAACCACAAGTGGCTATCGTTAGAGCACTCCAGCATTTAAATGTTAATAAATCTTTTGTGTCTCGTACCATCGCTCGTTACCGTGATACTGGTAGCGTAGCCCGACGTCAAGGAAGTGGACGGAAGAAAACAGCAACATCAGCAGAAATGGTTCGAAAAGTTAAGAAGCGACTTGATCGAAATCCGCGTCGCAGTGGCCGAAAAATGGCTCGTGAGCTGAACATATCGCAATATTCCATTCGGCAAATATTGAAAAATGAGCTCGGGGTAAAGCCATTGAAATTCCAAAAAGTGCAAGAACTTACACCGCAACAGAAAGAAAATAGACTCAAAAGAGCCAAAGAGTTGCTTCGCTTGGCCGCAAGTGGTGAACTGCCGAATTTGGTTTTCTCCGATGAGAAAACATTCGTTGTCCAGCAGTTTGTAAACAAACAAAATGATCGTGTCTACTTGCCAAAGAGGTCAGCTGAAAATGTGCACCTTCGGTTGGCCACCAGAACTCAAGCGCCGGCCATGGTGATGGTGTGGGCCGCCATAACAGCCGATGGTCGCTCTCCGCTCGTATTTTCAGCGCACAATGGCCACCGAAATCTCCGGATACCAATCCGTTGGACTATTGTGTCTGGAGTATTTTGGAAAGCAAGGTTGGCACTAAAAAATACCAAAGTGTCGATCACCTCAAGCAAGCGCTTCGCCGGGAATGGGCCAAAATACCGCAGAGCAACATTCGGGCAGCGTGTGACGGTTTCATTGGCCGTTTGAAGGCCATAATTCGTGCCAAAGGTGACCAATTCGAACAAATCTAAACTTATTCTAAAATTTGATGCTATTTCCAACATTTTTTGCTTTCATTCAATAAAATTTAAAAAAAAATTAAAAAATTATGGCGTTTTACTTTGTTGCAGTTTTTTTATCTCACCCTGTATAATGCTGTCTTCCAAGGCATCAATCGTGGTTGTCCTGTCGCTATATATGCACCCACCACATTTAGTGTAGTGGAGTAAAATCGCATGCACCGAGGGGGTAATTTGCATCCCCACAACATTATGTTAATTGCTTACCAAACCTGGCTTTCAACGTGAACGTATCGGGCGAAGTGTGGCATGTGGCACCATCCTCTTGAAATCAAGTCCAATTCTCAATGATCATCGAACGTTACCTTGCTCCATTGACCGTAACATTGCAGTTATCATCGTCTTTGAAGATGTACAGTCTAATGACGATCCCCACCAAGCAGCGTATTTTTCAGGATGCATTGGCAGCTCTTGAACAACCCCTCTCTACACTTTAGACCAAATTCGGCAGTTTAGTTTTTTGGTATATCCATTGAAACCAAAATTGAGCCTCGTCGCTGAAGAAAACTTTTAGATAAAAAAGGTTATCTTTTTCCGGCTTCTATAAGGTCCATTCGCCGAAATGGAGATGCATTGGTTGGTCGACCGACTTCAGCTCCACGACTAGCTGTATTTTGTATGTCTTCAGACCGAATTCCTTACGAAAAATTTTCCAGCTGGTCGAATAACACAAACCCAATTGCTGCGGTCGGTCATATCGCGATCTTTATTAACACTGATGGATACAGCAGCAATATTCTTCTCGGTATGGACTCTAGGGATAGCGGTTGTTAGACTTATGCCCAATAGAGTGAAACTGGTGCGAAATTTGGTCACTATTGCTTGAATAGCTTGGTCGGTGGGTCCTGTACGGCTACCATACAGTGAACTTTTTGTACGTAACACATTTTTCACAGAACACGAATTTTGACAACGTAACTCAATGATTTACGAGCGGTGTCCGTTTGAAAGTCTGTTCATAGTAAAATGGCGAGGAAACCTGAACATTTTTGACTTTGGCTCATGTCACGACTGACGCTTGAACTTACACCGAAACTTAACGCTGAAACCCCAAATAGGAAAAAAATATCCCTTAGTTTCCGTGGATTGACTTCAGGGCTTAATGTGGGAACAACTATTAGACCATACTAGTGATTAGACAATACTAGTGTGGGTTAAGGCCTGGAAAATCGACAACATACCAGATTTTCACACAACGCCAAATGCTGGAGAAGATCCACGAATAGCAAATCGACAACTATCATATATTTATCGATTATAAGGTGCCCTTCGATAGCCCGATACGGAAGAAACTCTACGATGCAATGCCTGAGCTTGGTATTCCTGCAAACTCATACCCCCTTGCAGGATGACCTTGATGAACACCAAATACCCTGTGAAAATTGGTAAAGATCTTACCGAACCTTCTGAAACCAAGCGAGGCCTCAGGCACGGGGACACCCTATCGTGCGATCTCTTTAATATCTTAATGGAGATCAATTTGAGAAAAGCTGCAGTCAACATGAAAAAAACCATCAGCAGCAAAAGTCACAATCTGCTCGCGTATACTGATGATACAGATATAATTGGACGCTCAATGAGAGAAGTTACTGCGGTGTTTTCGAGAATTGAAAAGGAGTCAGGAAAACTGGGTCTGTAAGTAAATGAGGACAAGTCAATATTAATAGTTTCAACAGAGAGCATATACAGATAAAGAAGAAATAAAAAGTGCGCCATTTACCAACCCTCGTAGAGGAGAAGCAAAAAGTCAACGCGATTCACTCAAACGTATTTCTCGCTCGCTTCGTAACTTGATTATTTCATACTTTTTATATACTTTCTGCAATTTTATTTAAACATGGTTGGAATTTCCGTATGAGATAGAGCATAGAAATGAGGCGCTTCACTGGTTTTCTTTTTCTGGCATTCTACTCCATGAGTAAACTTTCTTCTCTACTTAAAATGTTATAATCTTTGGTTTCAAAGAGCAAGGTCTGCACGCGATTAGACCAAAGTCTGATCGTTGATACGATAATCTTTATAATTCCGAAGTGATGGACGAATTTGTGTACCTCGGGTCTGCCGGAAACAAAACCAACAACGTCAGCCTTGACATCAAGCGGAGAATTTTGCATGCGAATGAATGCTATTTTGGGCTAAACAAGAACTTTAGAGATAAATACCTCCTTCGAGTAACAAAATACCAGCTACACCAGACCTTGATTCAACCCGTCTTGCTTTATGGCGCAGAATCCTTGGTCTTATCGCAAGCAGGCGAAACATCTCCAGAAGTCTTTGACAGAAAAATAATTCGAAAAATGTTTGGTCCCATAGTGAAGAACGCCGAGTATGAACCATGAACTGTATGATTTATGTCCAGAAAATGACATTGATACGCGGATCAAATAGCGCCATTGCGCTAGCTAAGTCATGTCAGTAGAATGGATGTAGACGATCCAGCACGAAGTGTTTTCGAAACCGAACTGGAGGGAAGGAGAAAAGTAGGAACACCAAGACTCCGCTGGAGGGATAAGGTTGACGAATCCCTTCGTTCACTTGGTATTACCAACTAGAGAGATAAAGATAAAACTGGTTGGCGAAATATGTTGTCTGGCTTTGTTCGAAACCGGAGAAGTAGGTACGTATTTAGTAACTTAGTAATCTTACTTTTTTATGAACGAGTTTTTGAGTTAGAAGTAAGTTTATCACGAACATTTGACGTTTCTCGTTTTTTTTTTTTAAATTTGTTAGAGTAACTTTTTTGCGATAAACGGCTAAACAATTAATGAGGTCTTTTTCGTTTCTGGTAATAAATTGTTTAATCTTAGACTAACAACATTATTTTAGCATTTTCCGAGTCTGTTAATAAATTTATGTATTTAATTAGGAAGAATTTGGAAGATTGAATTTCATTCCTTTACGTGTCGAAATTTCGATTGGACGAAATGAAATTTTTCTTTGCAGGTTTAGGTCCCCTTCAAGTACTTTAATATAAGCTTCCACGATCTCAGATTCTATTCATATTTTAATTGATTGACTTGATAAATATAAACTTCTTAATATCTTTCTTATTAACTACATCTCACAAATATGTTGGCATTTTACATTATAATTCTTTGGTGTTTGGGTAAAGGGGTATATGTAAATTTTTTGGAAAACGGGTATAAGTCACAACTGGGTTTAGATAGGTGGTCTCTATATTGGGGTAAAGATAAATAAATCAGAATCTTATGTCGTCCTTGAAAAAAAAGGAAGTGTAAAGGGAGACAACTGAGAAACATAGGATTTCGGTTTGGGTAGAAGAGTACAAGTCGAGTTGAACCTCTTTGCCCGCCATGACTAGAGTCAGCTGATGCGTGTAAAGTCAGCTGATGCGTGTGCACCTTATAATCTTTGCCCGCCATGACTACAGTCAGCTGATGCGTGTAAAAGGATACATGTCAAGAAGGTGGTAAAGGGCAGGTTATTATTTCTTTTTTTTTTTAATTTTATTTGGTCCTCTGCTTTTACATAAAAGAAAATAAATTATAATTAAGGTTTTATAATAGTTTTAGGTTTAACAATAATAATATTATTAACCGCAGATGTGGCCCTGTGCAGTTTATTTATTCCAAAAAAAAATATATTAAAAATCTTGTTCCAAAAAGTTGCTGAACGGGTGCCACATCAGGATTTGACCAATTAGCGAAAATTATTTTATTAATTTTACATTTTTTAATTACAAAACTGGAATAAATTTTAAAAAACCAGTCTTTGATATACGTTAAAGTAACCAAGAAAAATTTTAAAAAGTAAAAATTATTGAACCGCTGTCTTTTTGGCGCCTCGGGGATTCATAATTTCTAAAGGTTATGACGAAAATGAAAAATCGAACTTAGGAAAAAGAAAATGGCGCGAAAAACAAAGCACTTCAATAATTTTCACTTTTTCGATATTTTTTTAATTACTTTGACTTACATGTCAAACTGGCTTGCCAAATTTCGTTTCACTATTTTGCCTTTTGTAGTTTTAAGTTGTTTGTTTAGTCGTTCGATAGCCATAAAGAAAAGAAGTTTGAATTGATTAGAAAGAAAGGCTTGCAGGCTTCAAACAAATATTATTAGTTACTTTTTTGTAGTGCAACACAGCTATATACTTATGGACAATCGAATAGATTTTTCAACTGATGTGTTTATCTGCGAGAAGATTCATTTTTTTTTTAACTAAAATGTGTTCCTAAAAATCTGGGCAGGTAGGTACAAGTCAGTTCTTGTTTGGTAAAAGGGGTACATGTCAGAAGCACAATTTACAAATTTAAAATTTGGGGCAAATAAACTTTAATATCACAAAAACATGCATGTACCCATGTTTGAGACACATTTTACCATCTACCAGTTTCAGCCAAATCTGATCTTAATTAACCTGCTATTTTGAACATTTCAAAAAATTGACATATACCCCTTTACCCAAACACTACAGAATTATGTTAACTCGGCACTAATGACTTTAAATTAAGTTATTTACTGCATAAGATTCATTTGCAATGCACTTTCGCAAATGTCCTCTTGCATATCCTTGCATTAGATAAATATATAGATAAAATGACTACGTGTGTTGGTGTGTAAATGACAGTTTGTATATCCTTACTACACAATTCGCTTGAGTCATGTTGTCGTAAAGTTAGTCTAACAATTAATGGGGGCTTTTTAATTTGAAATCTTTTGTTAGTACTCAGACAATATACACTCTATTGGAGAAATGCGGGTTTTGCTGACACAAACCCACAAACCTGAAATTCTGCTGCCCCAGTCCTTATTCCAGTTTTATCACACTGACAAAAGGCAAACCAATTGGAAAACTTGTCTTTGAAAATAGTTAAATTGAAAATTTGCAAAAGTTTGGGTCAAGTTGTCCAAGGCTGGAGAGGGGTTGTTTAAAGAATGTTTAGAAAAGGTGAGGGTTTGTAAATTATATTGATAAGAGCAGCAGATCATAATAGCCTTTAGACACATTCAACTCTTTGTTGAGTAGAGATCAAATGTCCTGAATGTCTAGTTTGAAGTGCAATGGAAAAACTAGGAATTGAGAGCAAATTTAATGATTATTAAATGAGTATAATGATTCATTAGCTCATGTATGTAAAAATTCATGAATTTGAAACAGTTTGTTTAAAACGTGAAAATTAATTAAAATTTAACGAAATTGTTTAATAATTTTTTAAAGATGGACTGGTCAAAAAAAGTACGAAATCGAATACATATGTTCACTGTATCCATTTAAATGGAATTCAAACGCCCCATGTTTGGTATTTAAATGTCATTCAATATGAAAATTTCGTGTGAGCTTTTAAATGACGCGTATGGAACTCGCTTTTATCTATTTTAGTTCCATTTAAAGTTGTATGCAGGCATTTTTCATGTAATTCTTAAATTTCAAACACGCCTTAATGTCTCTTCGCCATTGTTGGGTTGCACGGGAAGTTATTATTTCAATAACAACTATTTTTCTTGACTCAGGTGTAAGTGGTAAGATGTGTGAGTACATGACACATATCAGAGTGTAAACTTGTCCTTGATACATTTCTCATGTTCTATCCGAGGGACACTACATAATTTGTTATCAAGTTACAGACAACACCGAGAATGCGAATAGTGTTGGTATCTATTCCAATCATGGTTCGCATTTACATTCACTGTAGCACCGTGTAATGGGTTACCCTGGGTTATACTTGAAAGCGACCTAGTGTAGCTTATAGACCTTGTCGAGTAGATCAGAAATCAGTTTTAAAAATTTCAGAAACACCCACAAAATTCAGAGTTATTCTGAACAAATTTACTACAACTGCAAGCGTAATTAAGTTAACTTTTAACCGATTTTTATTTTTTTAAACGGCTTATGAAAGAAGAATAATATCGCACCCTATCTACAAAAGAGTCATAACTCAAAATATTCAAATTTTCAATAGAGCCAAAAAACTGATTTGGTTAATTAGAAATATGTATGAAAATACTCACTAATAGACATATTGATAAAAGATTTTTTTGACGAAAGAGAAGAGTAAACGACTTCAGATTTTTACAGTGGATAGAAATGGTCCTTGGTTATTGTTTTTAAGCAAAAAATTAAAATTTTGAGTTATGACTCTTTTGTATTTAGGGTGCGATATGTCTTTCCATCAATATATATATATTGTGGTATATTCATAAAATATTGGTAGTGAATTTCCTATGAATATATAAAAAAATTGTTCAGTTTTCAGTTTTTTTTTTTTAAATTGACTATTTTTCATTATGAATTTTTGTATTTTAATATTTAATGACAATTTCTTTCTGAACAATCAGCGTTTTAAGTTTTCCAAATCAGATAAAATTTGTAAAAGTTATTCGACTTTAATTCAAGACCTTTCACTTGCAAATGTTACTTTATGTCTCGCACAAGTGTTACTTTTACGTCACTTTCCGTGATTTCTAATCTACTCAGTAAGGTCTATTACCTACACTAGGTCGCTTTCCCAGTAAAAAAGATTTGATTTTTTTGTATCATCGTGTTATTATTGCCGTGGGGAATGGGTGGCGATCATTTATATCCATTACAACAGGCTATGGGGGAAATAGTGGGTAGCTACCCACGAGAATAGAGAATTACCCATCACGATTAGCCATTACCCACATGGTTATGGGGAAAATAATGGGTAGTTACACAAAGACAATGGGGAATTACCTATCACGATTACCCTTTACCCACAGGGTTATTGGGAAAAAATGGGTAGTTACACAAAGACAATGGCGAATTATCCATCACGATTACCCATTACTACAGGGCAATGGGGAAATAATTTGAAGCTACCTACTACGATGTGGAATTACCCATCATGATTATCCTTTACCCACAGGGTTATGGAGAAAATAATGGGTAGTTACCACTGGCGATGGGTACTGGGTTACCCAGGGAAACCCTTCCCCATATTTGATCGAAAATACGAACAACTTAGATGCAATTTCTATATCTCGGAAATGGAGCTTCCAATCGAAAAAATAACAAATTTTTGAAAATTTTCAAAGGATTTTCGTAAAGTGGCCCAATTCGTATTACCCACAGGGTAATGGGGGTAAATAATGGGTTGTTACCCACGGCGATGGGTAATGGGTTACCCAGGGAAACCCATTCCCATTTTTGATCCAAAATGTAAATAACTTAAAAAAAATTCATATCTCGAATTTCTGTATCCAAATTTCTAAAGTTTTTTTTTTCAAAAAATCTTTAAAATAAGAAAATCGGTAAAACAAAAAAAGTGCCTATAACTCAAAAACGGTGCGTCCAATCAAAATCATAATAAAATGTGTACATCCTTACGAGGCCTTAAAAAATGCCGTATTCAAGTTATCCATCCATACACCCTCCTTTGGAGCCTTTGGAGGTAGACAATTTATTAGTCTTTCGATTGGACGCACCGTTTACGAGTAATGGCCACGTTTTTATTTTAGCGATTTGGTTATTTTGGAGTTTTTTTGGAACAAAAGTTCTTCCTTACGAATTGGACAAGTGTATGAGAAAACCTCAGGAACCCTCAAAAATTGGTTATTTTCCGACTGGACGTTCCGTTTCCGAGATATAGATATTTTTTTATAATTTTGGATTACCCTGGGTAACCCGTTACCCACTGCAGTGAGTAACTAACCATAATTTTCCTCATTACTCTGAGGGTAATGTGTAATCGTGATGGCTAATTCCCCACCGTTGAGGGCATCTGCCCATTATATTCCCCATTACACTCAGGGTATTGGGTAATCGTGATGGGTAATTCTCCATTGTCGTATGTAGCTACTCATTATCTTCCCCATTACCCCGTAGATAATGGGTAATAGTGAAGGGTAATTCCCCATTTTCGTGGGTAGCTACCCATTATGTTCCCAAGACCCTGTGGGAAATGGTTAAACGTTCATTACACATTCCCCTCGACGATGTGTATGGGCAAATATGAACTCTAGATAGAGTATATTTATATCCTCACCAATAGAGATGTATTGCAATTAATACGGAAAATATTTCCATGTCCGTCTGTCGGTTTGGCTAGTCAACACGATAAATGCCGTACATTTATACCGATTACAATGAAATTTTGTCAGTGGCAATTATTTGCCCAAGCTTAGTTGGGGATTGAAAAAAAGGTATTGTGATCACGCGCCCTCTGGTACCTCGGATACAAATCGACACAATCATCTTTACAAAAAGTGTACTTGTTACAAAATCATGTTTCTCCTAAACCCATGTCTGGTTCATGTGATCAGGTTCAATTCACACATGGGTTAGTAATCTATAATTGTCTACATAACTGGAGAAAACTTGACAATTTTTCCACGCCCATTCTGGTACCTCCCACACAAATGATGGGTCTACGCTCTTTGCTGATAAGCATTTTCGATCCTAATGAAAGCAAGTAGTAGGCTTCGTTTTACTAAAGGCCAGCGTAATACTAAAACAAGGGTGATTTCGCACACCCATTTAGCTACCTCCTCGACAAGATAACTCCCATAAAAATCAACCAATCTTTATGAAATTTGGTATTAGCCAATATTCAGTGAAACGCCTCAATGCTGTGAAATGGGTGAATTTGCCACTCTCAGTTTGGTACCTCCCATTAGGGCTGCGACATCGACATCGATGTTTTGAAAACATCGATGTTTATGAAAAACATCGAGCACTTTTTACATCGATATTTTAGTGCCGATGTTTTTCCAACATCGATGGTCTATATCGATGTTTGCATCGATGTTTTTCTGTGTGACGATTGTAACAAATTGCCTTAATATAAAGAAATAAAACTCGAATTGTTTATATTTGCCCATGTATTCGCCGCTAGACGCCAACCACCACCATTATGCGTAGCTGGTTAAACATGGGAGGGGACGATGTCTAAAAAAAAGCTACCAAAAATAAAACATCCCCAAAAATATCGATGTTGGAAAACATCGATGTTTTGAGATCGATGTTTTATCGACATCGATGTCTCTTATTTGAAACATCGATGTTGTAAAACATCGATGTTTTGAGGTCGATGTCGCAGCACTACCTCCCATACAAGAAGTGGGCGGTTGTTCTTTTGATTGATGCATCACCACCTTTAAACTACAACCGATATTAACAAACGTTTGACTTTTTCTAAACTAATTCTAAACTAATAATTTAAAACTGTATTAATTAACCTTTAAAATTCTGTGCCCCTCTTGCGTTTTAAGTTATTTGCACATATTGTCTCACGTGATACACAACTTTGGCTAAAGTTTTATTTTCGCATACAGATGTGGTTCATATACACGAGTACAAAATTTGATAAGATAGTCTAACCCTGAATAAACTATGATTTAAAATATATATATATATAAGCAAGTTTTGTTTGTAGGTCTGTCTATCTGAACAAGGGCTTAATAATATTCGTTCTCCAATCTATGAAAGATATGGGGCAAACTTTTCTCAGCGAAAAACAAGTCGTTACACACTCCAATGGTTACGATAGTTTAACAACATGCACCTACACATGATGCTTTGCTACATACGAGTGTACTACTACACACAGGAAAATCCAAGACCAAAATTGAATAATGTAAAGGGTTTTTCAACAGTGACGCTACAAAATTAAATCGATAGGGGCAGCAAACGACGCCATATTTTTCCCGCTCTTTTGACATTTCTCTTCAGTAAGGTTTGCCATTTCATCACGGAAAGATATACGAGCCAAGAACGAGTCGAAATTATGAAAATTTACTACCGAAATTTGGAGTCTCAAGATCACTACTTTACGAGCGCTACGTCCAATTTATGGTCGTCATAATCGTCCTAGCAGATCAACAATTGAGCGTCTAGTGAAAAAATTTGAATTCACAGGCACAGTACAAAATGTTCCCGTGCCAGTGAGACAAAGAAGTGCCCGTAGTGTCGAGAATATTGCTGCTGCTGAGGCTTCAGTTCCAGAATGCCCAAATGTGTCTCTCACACGTCGTTCTCAAGCGTTGGGCATCTCTGTGACGTCGTTGTGGCGAATTTTGCGAAAAGATCTTGGCCTACATCCTTACAAGATCAAATTGACGCAAGAACTGATGCCGCTTGACCATCATAAGCGTCGTATGTTCGAGAATTGGGCTGAGCAACAACTTGAAAATGATTCGGATTTTCATCGGAAAATCATATTCAGCGATGAGGCTCATTTCTCGCTAAATGGCTTCGTCAATAAGCACAATATGCGTTATTGGGCAGACAGCAATCCACACGTCATCCATGAGTCATCATTGCATCCCGAAAAAATTACGGTTTGGTGCGGTTTATGGGCCGGCGGCGTTATTGGGTCGTACTTCTTCCGTGATGATCAGAACCGGCACATTACTGTGAATGCGAATCGCTACCGTTCAATGATAACCGAATATTTTTGCCCCAATTGGATAATATGGACTTGGAGGACATGTGGTTCCAACAGGACGGCGCCACAAGCCACACAGCGAATGCTACAATCAATTTATTGGAAACCAAGTTTGGTGAACGTGTTATCTCACAAAATGACACACTCGAGTGGCCGCCTCGATCGTGCGATTTGACGCCGTTAGATTATTTCCTGTGGGGCTACGTCAAGTCTATGGTCTATGCCAACAAGCCAGCGACGATTGATGAACTTCGTGCGAATATCGAACGTGAAATTGCAGCAGTATCGGCCGACTTATTCTTGAAAACCGTCGAAAATTGGGTTCAGTGTCTGGACTTCTGCAAGCGTGCCCGTGGTGGCCATGCAAAAGAAATCGAGTTCCATACATAATCGCATCGAACGTACTTTCACAGGAATAAAGAATTTTATTGGTATCTAAAACCGGTTTTGTTTTATTTAAAAAAACTTTTGTAGCGCTCTTATTGAAAAACCCGTTACATGCTCATTGATACTACAACCACAAAGAGTACAAGAACACCGACAACTACTACTACATTTACAACTTCTACTACTAATGTTAGAATGCATACTAGAACATCCGCATCCGGTTATTGTTGCCGTTACTATGAACATTACTACAGCTACCACAGCAATTACGAACCCTTTGCACATTTACATACTTCCTAAACTAACTATACAATGTAAAGTTTCAGACAATACTGAAGTATGTTCTTGAAGGATAAATCGTTTTTGTGATTTTTTTTTGTATTTGAAAAATAACATATTTTTTAAATCTAACTAAAGTTAAATAAATAAATAAATAGTGGCCCATTACATCGCACGAAGGGATAGGGGAAAGCTACTCACAATCAGTGAGCTGTGCGCTTTATAGTTTTACACTCACTGATTCTGACCTACATTTTTACTCAGGTTCCGAACAGTATTTTGAGAAGCTTTTTCACGGCTAAGTACTCGAAAGTGTTGCCATCACCAATCGAGGTGACCGTCGCGAAAGAAATGTAATGAACTTCAATGTTAAAATAAAAAAATACCAATAACTAGGCCGAATAAATAGATTTAAATCATCCCTGGTGAAATTGTCTGTAAGAATTGTGTTGTCTTCTTGGGAAACAACAAAAAGTCATGTCTAATAGGAACAGATGGTTCTCTGGAGACAGAAAGAAGTTTCGGCGAATATTTTCTTGTGTGTTTTGCTTGGGATATGTATCGAACAGTTGCATAGTGGTGAATTCTAAATTTAAATTAAATTTCGGTTGAATTTAGTTTGATGAATTTTTCAAAAGCATCATTCCAAATAACTGCTGATGAATATCTGTGGCTAGGTCTGAAGTCGCTACAGGGCTTGCCAGAAATCATGAGACTGCATTGTGCAAAACTTCTTATAGAAACAATATTTCTATTAATAAAATTATATTAATTACTTAATTATTATTAATTACTTACTAAACATAGTACGAAGTTTTGTTGATATTTCGAGTTTGCGAAACAAATCTGGTGCTGCAACGAATTAGTTGTTACTCCGGCGAAACTGAAAAACTAGCATCAAAATAGTCAGACTTAAGAACGAAAGGAAAGGACTGAGAGATACAAGTCAATATCAAAGATCAATGCTTGTGCAACAACCGACTGTGGAAGATATTTAATTCCCTGAGAATAATAACACTAGTTTAAAGCCATTTTACCTTAATTGTTTTTTTTTAATGTAGGTTTTGACACTTGAAGAAAATAAAGACCATTTGTACAAGACAATGAACTATTTATTTCGAACGATAAAACTATGTCTGCCATTTACTCGTTGAAGATAATTTCTTAGAAATGTTTCCCATGGCGACGCTGCACGTGGTCCATTTTTAAAGTCCACACTTTTTCCAACATTTCGGTCGGTATCTCACCAATGACATGTACAATGTTGTTTTCCAAAACAACAATCATGGTTGGGTTGTCCCTATAAACGAGAGACTTCAAGTGCCCCCACAAGTTGGGAGAACTCGCACGAACAAGAGCCACAACGTGGTTACCAAACTCGCCACTCACTAAGATCATGGTATCGCAAGATGTATGGAATAAGGCACGGTCCTGGTGAAACCACAAGTCAACCACATCCATTTCTTCCATTTTAGGCCAAAACAAAAGTCCATCACCGTTTTTGAATATGTACGGTCCAATGATGATGCCGGCGCATAAACCGAACCATAGAGTGCACCAAATGCCCACGCTGAAAAAAACGGTATATGTAATATATGCTCCCAAACATATTCTGGGGGAACCATGTAAATGTTTGGAACACACTCCAAACATTTATATGTTTGAAAGTCCCAAACTCGCTATATTTAAGTGGAAACATTATAATATTTACAGGCAAACATGTATGCTTTTATGTGGAAACATGTGCGTGCTTGAACTCAAACATCCATATACTTTCGTGGACACATTCGCATGGTTCCTCCCAAAACTTCATATAAAGGGTTTTTCAATAAGAGCGCTACGCTGTTGGAACCACATGCCCACCAAGTCCATGTTATCCAATTTGGGGCCAAAAATATTCGGTTATCATTGAACGGTAGCGATTCGCATTCACAGTAATGTGTCGGTCTTGATCATCACGGAAGAAGTACGGCCCAATGCCGCCGCCGGCCCATAAACCGCACCAAACCGTAATTTTTTCGGGATGCAATGATGACTCATGGATTACGTGTGGATTGCTGTCTGACTAATAACGCATATTTTGCTAATTGACGAAGCCATTCAGCCAGAAATGAGCCTCATCGCTGAAGATGATTTTCCGATGAAAATCCGAATTATATTCAAGTTGTTGATCAGCCCAATTCACGAACATACGACGCTTATGGTGGTCAAACGGCTCCAGTTCTGGCGTCAATTTGATCTTGTAAGGATGTCGGCCAAGATCTTTTCGCAAAATTCGCCACAACGACGTCACAGAGATACCCAACGCTTGAGAACGACGTGTGAGAGACACATTTTGGCTTCCTTGAACTGAAGCCTCAGCGGCAGCAACATTCTCAACACTACGGGCACTTCTTTGTCTCACTGGCACGGGAACATTTTGTACTGTGCCTGTGGATTCAAATTTTTCCACTAGACGCTCAATTGTTGATCTGGTAGGACGATTATGACGACCATAAATTGGACGTAGCGCTCTTAAAGTTGAGGCCACTGACTCCAAATTTCGGTAGTAAATTTTCATAATTTCGTCTCGTTCTTGGCTCGTATATCTTTCCATGATGAAATGGCAAACCTTACTAAAGACAAATGTCAAAAGAGCGGGGAAAAATATGGCGTCAGTTGCCGTCCCTATCGATTTACTTTTGTAGCGTCTCTGTTGAAAAACCCGTTAGCTACGTGGAAACATGTGCGTATTTCCTCCCAAACACAATAAAAACAAATTATTTTTGAATTCCAATATATATGGTATATTATTTATTATAAATAATTTTGTGAATACACATTCACTTTTATAGCCAATTAATAAAACAAACTAAAAGATTTAAAAAGTCCCTCTTTATACTTCCTTGCATTGAATGCATTATTTTTTTTATGAAATAAAAGTCTGTTGCTCATTTCCTTCTTGTCTCTCAGATTTTTTTCAGAAGGTTTCAACTTCGTCAAACTCTACAATGTTTTAGCTAACGAATATTCCTATGTATATATCACTATATGTATAAAACTATATTTTATTTATAAATGTATGTGTGTATAAACAAGCCAAGAGCGGTTTGAATACTGTGTGTTTTATTTATTAAATTTCACAAAATGCACGCCACTCCGATTATCGTAGTAAAGGCTCTGGCAGACTTCACGTTGTTTCAGCCTCTGGGCTCTTGAAATTCTTTAAAAAATCCTAGCGTTTTCGGTCACCGATTTGTTCAGCGATGGGGCCTATTTTTGGTTTTGGATATGTTTAATGGATATGACAATATGCAAACTTGGCAAATTTGGGCCGAAGAGAAATTTGAACAATTTCAAGAACTGTTAATTCATCCAGACAAAACCTCGGTTTGGTGTAGTTTATGGGCTGCTGCACTCATCGGTACGATTTTCTTTAACGATTAGCAAAAGTATTGTAGGGATTTGACTGTATTATTTGTTTTCGTTTCACGATGTATGGAAGGGGTCTGAACCCTTAGAAGAATTTTCACCAAATTTCAAATAGTTTTTCATTTAGTTTCTTACAATTTATATAAGAATCACTCTTCACGATTCGTAAAGTATTGTAGAGATTTTACTTTATTACTCGTTATCCTTTCACGATGTATGGGACGTGTCTGACTCCTGGAAGAATTTTCACCAAATTTCAAATAGTTTTTCATTTAGTGATTCATTAATGGCCGTCGGTGGTGCAATCGTTAGTGCGCGCTGCTCTTGCACATGAGAGCATGGGCTCGATCCTGGCTCTGACCACCTAACATGTCTTTCGACAACGGTCACTTCCCTTAGTGATGGCGACACTATTGAGTACTTAGCTATGAAAAAGTTGCTCAAAATACCGTGCGGAACCGCTGTAAAATTGTAGGTCCCAATCAGTGAGAACAACCCCCAATCTCTTCATGGAATTGATTTGATATTTTTTTTTTTTTGATTCATTAATCGATGTAAAGTTTCATTGACGCAACACGACTCCTTCCATTTTTGGCAACTTCTTGTAAATGGTGTCTCAGTATAAGATTGCAAATTTTAAATTTACTGTAATTTGTTTGTTGACAAGTAGCAACTCTGAAACTTGGCAGCTGTCACAAATGTTTATTCCGATTATTAAAAATTTAGCGCTTCGCGAAAGAACAATGCGTTGTAATTGAGAAAACTTTTTACAAAAGTTTGGAAAGTTCGAAACTTCGCAAAGTTCGAAGAATTTTCGGTCGAGAAAGTGCACCTAATGCGTCAACCATTCGAAGAGTGGTCAAACAATTATAAGAAACTGAACATTGTTGCTGTTTGCTGTAAACGAAAATATGATTGGGCCTGAGTTTTTTGAAGATGAGGCCAAAATTGCAGTGACTGTGAACGGCATTCGCTACAGAAACATGATAACGGTCACCTTGTGGCCTCAGCCGAACGGCATGGATCTGGACGACATGCAACGATTTCCAGAATAAATTATCTCAATAAATGCTGATGTCAACTGGCCACAAAAATCATGCAATATAACGCCGTGCGGTTTCTTTCTTTGGGGTTACAATGTGAAATTTCGAGTTTATGCGAATAAGCCAGAAAAAATTCCTGAGCTCAGATCCGAGATCCAACGAGTCATCTGTTAGATACAGCCACACTTCTGTGAAAAAGTCATGGAAATTTCATGAAAATATTAACGGCATGTCACCGGAGCCGTGGGGGCCATTTGACGTATAGTTTATTCCAGACCTAAGCACGACATGTCTTCTTTACAATTCAATAAAAAAATCGCAACTGCCGAAAAAAATTCAGGATTGGGTTTTAAAGTAAGAAAGTGTATTCTAAATGAGACACCCTAAATTAGAAAAAGGTAAGACTGTGAAAAGTTATATCTTTACCTTTTCCATTTGTGACAAGAAATCCCTGCTCTTTAATTATACAATGATTTTTTTCATCTATAGGTACGGGTAGAGCAATCTCTCAAAGTGAACACATACAAACAACACACAGCGTTAGCATCACATACGTGGAACGAATTGTATGACTCCAACGAACTGGCGACATCTGGCGAATGATTCAAAACGTATTACTCTCTTTTTGTCATAACTTGGTCTATTCATAATTTTGCTGTGAAACATTGATGCGTTTTGAAACATTTATGCATTTTGTATTGTTTTATGTAATAATATTGTCGAGATGATGCATTTATATTGAAATATTCTATCAAGACAATAAAACTTATTTATGCTCTCTTACTCAGACTATCTACATGAGAGCGGAAAAGAGTGCAAAAGCAATTATAAGTATTTCAGGGAGCTAAGTATTGCTTTTTGATAATGTTGCATGGTAATGTGCCCCCGGCTATTCAGCTCATTGCATCTTTGCTAGTGTTATGTGTACAAAACGCTCCAGCCTACATCTTCAAAATTTATATATGATATATGCGATAGTTGTGTGGAGGTTATGTGTTTATTTGAAACATCGATGTGCATACCGGCAAGTGTGCGTCAGCTTCGCCATTAAAGCCTTAACTCTTCGAACAAGGATCTTCATTTTGCACTTGGTACATGTGCTCACATTGCATCCTTCAGGACATGTGCATGTACATTTGCTTGTGTGCAATTTTCTAGTGCTATATGTACATCAAACTGTTACGTGTTTCTTGTGAAATACATAACTGTACATCTTTGTATCTACTTACACATGTCCGTGGATGTGGATATGAACATGGATATGGATAAGATGCATCCTTGGCCATATATTATAAAACTACCAGCAAACAAAATCTGATGATGTGCATTAACAGACCATTTAACAATTTATTTTTATAATAACTGTTATTTAATATGGCAACAGCAAAAAAAAAAACAACACAGGGGTAAGAGATGCTGATGGACTAGATTTAGGCAAATTAGGGTTTATAAAGGATAATATCTAAGGATGTTGTTAAATTATATAATGAACACACAACATTATGTTTTGCAGGAAAAAAAATAAGTGGTATTATGTCAGAGTTACCGTAAGATATTGGAAATTTTAGAGTAGACCAAAGTTAATGTAAGTATTGGAAATGATCTGTAGAAATAGAAAAACTAAAAGGACTCATTGGAATTTCTATGGTAATAATATCAGTTTAAGTGTGTGCTTTGTTCTGGAAAATCAATAGAAATATTTAAACTTTCAATCGATTAGGTTAGAATTTTAATTGACGTATTTTGATTGACATTGGTTTTCTACAGTATTCGTAAAATATTAATTTTTTTTGTATACAGGATCAGTTTGAATAAGAATTTTCCTTCAGAATAATATGCCTACAAATTCGATGTTCTTAAAACATGAAATATTTTTTGCCCTTAATTGTTTGTTTTTAAAATGACAAACCATTTGCATTCTAATTCAGAACCAATATTTTTCTTCTGAATTATTTTTTTTAAGAAACTTCTGAAACGTTTTACACTCCAGTTCACTTATTTAAGGGCACTAAAAATTCCATATTCAGCAGCCTGTATCTTTTGCAATTTCTAACCGCTTGCAGAATTTTAAAATGGAAGTGGAAGCTAGACATCTTGAGATATAAAAAAATCATCACGATAGTGGTTTCTTAACTAACGAACTTTTTTGAGCAATTTATAAAAAAAAGTCAAAAAATGTGCTATTTTTTTTTTGATTCACTTGAATAAAGGGCACTTTATTATTTTTTTTATTATTTTTAAAGTAAGCGATGATTTTTTGTAGGGAACATGTGTTTATTATAACTTATTACATTTTAATCATTTTACGAGTCAATGTAGCAAATCAAAAAATCTATCGGAAAAAGCTGAAATCGATGTTTACCGATCTGCAGGATATTCCAACCGCTTTGTCGACAATTATATCAAGGACCCCGAGAAGTATGGAAAACATTTTAAAGAAGGGGTTTCGTTGTCTTTATCTACGTATAAGAAAAGAAAAATCATCAGAATTGCCTCTAATTCTGCCTTATCCTTGGCAAAAATAGAGCTCAAGCTGAAGCGAAAGCTAGCAAGTCATCAGTATGCAGAGTAATTAAGAGCCGTGAGTATCATAAATATTTGAAACTACAGAAAAGACGTCACTTAATGCTCCTCGTGAGGCAAAGTGGCTTCAATTCGCAAGAGACTACATAGTATGGGATGTGCAGCCAAGAGGTCATGCAAATGACTGGAGAACAAAGGATGGTTGGAATCAAATTTCGTTAGATTACATAAATTCTATTTATCTCTCAATGAAAACCGATATATTTGAAGATATAAAAAGCAAAGGGGGTTGTACACGTTACTAGTAGTTCTTAAATAAAGTAGAATAAATTAAAAAACAAGAAAAACAGTTTTTTTTATTAAAATGAATTAAAGTGCCCTTATTCAAGTGAACCAAAAAAAAAAGAAAATTTTTGGACTTTTTTTATAAATTGCTCAAAAAAAACAGCAGACAGTAGTCCGAGGCCTTCGGCCTCGTATTACCTATTTACTTATACTTATACCTACTTACTTATACCTACTTACGTATACCTATTTACTTATACCTATTTACTTCTACCTATTTACTATTACCTATACCTATTTACTTAAATCGACCATTTGTTGTTGTTGCCGCTATAGGAACTGTAAATTAAATCCATTATTAGGAATTTATACATTACATTAATATATACATATGTACATATGTATATGTATGTAGGTATAAAACTTACCTCATTTGATTGATATTGGGTGCTGCCGCTGCTGTTGCGATTTGTTGCATATTTGTTGATGATGTTGCGCCTACAAGTTAATTAACATTTTTAATAAAAATATATATAAACAACGGAACACAAAACTTACCTGAGTATTTATTTCTCTGCCTAACAACCACTCGTTGCTTTCTTGTATTTCGTGTAGGTGCCATTTTGATTAGTAGTTTTTATTTTAATTTACAAAACGTCAACTGTCAGCTGCTGTCAAACAGTATTGTTATTTTGCATTTAACATAAAAATGTATGAATTAATTTTTTCATATATTTTTTATAATTATATATCCATGTTAAATTCAAATTCACATTTAACATTTTGTTTCACTTAAATACATAAGTAAATATGCGAAATTTCAATATTTCATCAATCAAAACAACAGCCGAAGGTTTATGTCCATACTGAAACAGCATCATAGTTTGTGTCCACGCTACAAACTCAAACACTCAACCAAACACCACACATATGTTTGAGTGTATGTGTTTAAACAATTTTCATTTGAGCAATTAAAATACTAGAAATATATCAACCAATATGAAATGTATATCAAACGAAAGATAACATCTTCATTTACCTACAAAAAAATTTTTAAAAAAACTTATCTCGCCGTTCCTCATAATCAATGAAATAAAGATTACAACAATAACAATCTGACATGACTCCCTATACCGTAAGGTAAGACGTATTCTACGTCAAAAATGTTTTTTAGTTATGAAACCACTATTCTCATAATTTTTTTATATCTCAAGATATCTAGCTACCATTTCCATTTTAAAATTCTGCAATCGGTTGCAAATTGCAAAAGATACTGGTTGATGAATATGGAATTTTTAGTGGCTTTAAATAAGTGAGCCGGAGTGTATGTTTGTTTGGATCCTGTTTACAGAATAGGGCCTATAATGAGGTTCTGAATTTTAGATGTTGCCTCATTAATATTTGTTTTTTAAATATCTCTTGATTTTATATTGATTTAATTTCAATCCAAAAATAATATTTGGAATTCAATGGATGTTTTCCGTATATCAAATTATATATTTTTAGTTTCACGGTATGTGGCTATATATAATTTTTTTTCCAAAAATTCAAAAACAGTGTATATATCAGCCGTGTATTTGTTTTCCATTTTCCATACATATATATTTCATATATTTCAATTTTCAATAGTATCATATGTGAGGGTGCTACAATTTCCATTAGTAATACAATCATTTACAATCGATTGATATTTTATATTTTATTATTTTATTTGCTTAATGTAAAGATAATTATGTGCCCTGATGACTGCAGCAAAACAATGCCAACTAATAAATTAAAATACACATTTCGCATGAACTTTTACAAAATTTATGATGTATTACATTAAAAATATTTGTTTAGCTGAATTTTGTTATGCTAAAATTTTACATATCAATTGTTAGCGTTCCCAAATACAAAATTTTCTATTAACTTCAGTCCAAATTGATTGCAAACATTTTTAAAATAAAATCAAAAAATCATTACTGCCAATATAATTTACGATAATAACGATACCTACATAAATATCGTCGGTTGACAGGAAAAACTCACTAAGTGCGTTTAGAGCACAATGGAGATAATGGGGTTGTAATCAATTATTTTGTACCAAAATTCTATTTTAGTAGTTATCGACTTAAAATCGTAGATTATAATAAAACTATATTTCTTTTTTATAGTTGAGCTTGTATCTTCGTGTTAAATGTAAAAGTCTTCGTAAAAGTGCGAAATGAAGGACTTAATGAATTTTACCTGCCTGGATCACAAACGTAGAGGCACATAATGAAAAACAAATTCTAATTTTAGTAAGATTAATCATTTATTTATTTAAAGAAATAAAAACACTTTCGTCGTCCTCTATATCGCTTTCATCATTAGATTGCTCTGGTAAGCGTTCCGGATGTACAAAATTAATAGTGGGCAAACTTTTGAACCACGGGATAACTTCTTCTGGAATTTGACCAGTATCGCAAAGTTTTACAAGGTCAGTTTTTTTTGCTTGTGAAATAGGTAAAAGATTACAGCATGCTGATGTTAGTTCAACTATTGTCCTTCGGCGACCTCTTCCGGATACATTTATTTTTTTTGTAGTCAGATGTATGATCGTATCTATAATATAAAATTTCGGGGAATTCTTTTTCGAATTTTAAACACTTTATTTTAAGCCATGACACTTTTTCACCACACTCGTCTTTGTTCCGGTTTTTGATATTGGTAGCTGCTAGTTCCTGTAGGTTATAGAAATCCGCGAACTTTAAGAGATGAACTTGATATTCACCCTTCTTTTTATCTTTTTTGGAAGATCTAGCAGATTGAAAAATCCGTATCCAGTCAGACATTGTGTAAGCGCTTTTATTTATTTTTTTGCCGACTCTATTGAGGATTGCATGGAGTCACATTCCATGTGCGAATGACCTGACTCTAAAAATTTTAGCTCCAATCTGTTGAGATGGCTTAACTGTTTTACAGCATACATTAACACGGCTGATACTTGCTGGTTTCTGTTCTGACCACCACAAGTGTCACAGAAGAGTGAAACATCTGTCACGGTCAAGGGCAATATTTTTAGGAATCGAAACAAAATTGAGCCTATCTCATTGCTCCCTCGCTTACCATTCAATTCATTCCAAGTGTAACAATGAGCATTTTCTCCGCTTCCTACGTAGATAGTCAAATTATATACGCATATCTTTCTGGAACAATAAAACAATGAGACACTCGAATACGGCAACTGTAATTAACGCAGGATCATTTTTGCACCTCAGTTTATCATTTTCCTTGGCTTCATTACACTGGTTTTTTCTCATTAAATGCATTGAATGCTCTGCTTCCAGCTCGTTTCTATTTATGGCTTGATCATATTTAGCGCACCTTGCACAGAGGTCTTTTTTTGGTTTAAAAAACGAATAGTTATAATTATCGCAGAATATCCTTCTATAAGTTTTTTCGCTGACAATTTCAGTAATATTGCGTTCTTTGCAGAAATCATTACGATAAAGTTTATACATCTTCCAAATAGACAGATCACTATTTAGGTACAGTTTCTTTGAGGACTTTCGAACATAGTGGGATTCCATAACTGGGAAGCTTTCTATATGTGTTTTTACCAAAGCGACCACTAATTCTCTAGTTTTGTTACCAGGCGCCTTTCGGCCTCTTTTATCGTTATCAGTAAATGATCCAAAATGGGAACCGCTGAAGGCTGTATTAATAGGCCCATTCGAAATACACAACGTCTTTTCAAAAAAATTTGAACATACTCTATGACGTGTTCCAGAGCTATTTTCTAAGAAATATTTTTTAGAAACATGGCGTGCTTTATCACTGCTGGGATCTACTTTTCTTCGTTTCGGTGGCTCTGCTTGGACAAATGTGACTATAAAATCTTTCTTTCTAGCAAAGTCACAAAATCCCCAATACAATTTGCAAATTTGTTGTTTGTCACTTAAACTTCCATTTGGAACAATCAGCAAGTTTTGGAGCTTTTGCAGGATGGCTTTTGTTTTTGGTAGTATAAGGCATACATTTTTCTCGACGAGATTTCACAACATTGACTTTCCAGGTTTCTGGGTGATTTGTGCTGCGTCTTGTTAGAACTTTTTTGTCAATTTCATCCGAATAATCGGAATTGTCAGAATCCTCTCGTACAGGCTGGAAAGTCGGGTCTGTATCAACACTATTGCAATCTTAGTTCACAAGTCGATATGTGTTGTTTTGCATCTGCCCAAAGTCAAAGAGAGCTTATGATTATGATTGAAATTTTGACAAGCAAAAACTATAAATATAGTTGTGAGTTGTAACTTACATTAACTTCAATTCATTTGGCCTCTTCATTCACATCGTTCTCAACACTATCAGCTGCATGTATGCCTTGTAAAACTCCAGTATGAATCTTAATTTATAAAGGATGCAAAATCAGTTTTGAATATAGAATTAAGCCCGATGTTAATATTATCGTTTCCAAATAGTAGGTAATAGATAATACAAAAACTATTACTTACATGGTTTTAATTTACATCATTAAAACTTGTGACAACAGATTGTGGTACCTAAAATACACTAACAGATTTATCATCAAACAAATCTCTTTGAGCACCAAGTATGGATTTGTGATTCTATAAGAAGGATTCCATAAATTAATATTATTATCCTCAAGTTGAATCTAAACATAAAGAAAGTACTTACAAGATTATCGAGAGTTTCTTTATGCCTTTGTTTATTCATTGCCAATTCGGCCAAGTATTTACCTCTTGTCTTACCAAAGTCACACAGCACGGTGGGCTTGAACCAATTTTAACCTCGAAAGTCCCGCACTTCTGGTTTCTCACTGGTTTCCTATTCTTACATGCCTACGGAGCATTCCTGTCAAATTTCAGCAAAATCGCCTGAGGGATTTTAGAATAACCTCACTTTTTCGTTTTTTCGAATTTTTTGGACATATTATATTGAAATTGTAACGAGTAATCTCTCCTAACTCGAATTATATAGTAGATTAATTTACCAACACTCGCAATGTTTATCGCAGGTGGCAACGTATTGATTGACCAATGATCATGGGGGTTTTAAATCCCCACTTAACGAAGTTTCGTTCTGAATTCGTTTAGTTGCTATTGGCCAATCAGAACCCAGCTTCTAAAACTTTGTCATAAAATGTAGTTAACTGGTTCTTTTTTTGTGCCACAGCATTTGTTGTTCGAATCAAGTGACACTTTTCCTGTAACCTTACGGCCAACAACGTGCGTCAAAATGCCGAAAGCTAAGACGCACGATGAAAATCGGAATCAAATCTGTCTGCTGTGCTTTGGGAAAACAAAAAGTATGTTTCTCGTCAATGATGTTTTGAAAGATTTAGTCAAAAAATATCTGGAGTACGATGCGCTGGATGATCGATTACCCCGTGTTTTGTGCTCTACTTGCAAGAGAAATCTGTACCGAGTGGAAGATGGTTCAGAGAAGTGTGTGAGACTTCCAAAATTCTCAGATCTCAAGGCCATCCGAAAACCTACCAGATCAAGCATCAGTGCTACGTGTGACTGTTTTGTTTGCGAACTGGCTCGAAAACCAGCGACTGGAAATTTCGCGATCGGCAATCATTTGCCTAAAAGAAAAAGCATAATAAACGAGTCTTCAGAAGAAATTTCAACACAAATTTCCAGTAAGTGAAAACATATTTTTGATATTATAATTTTTTCCGTAGAGATATCGTTAACTTTTTTGCTTCTTCGAAGTTACAGACGAATCATCGCAATTTCGTTGTAGTACGTGTTTTGCTGTTGTGGATACGGTAACATCACACAAATGCAATCTGACTTCACGTTACCTAAACATTACGGAGGCAGTTGCATCAGCAGGTTCAAAAACTAAAGATCAAGTGGTTAGTTCGCTATTAAAAAAAAAGGCATCCGAATCAGGAAGTAACAGTAAAACTGTTTCGTTAGTGCAACCTCGTGGGGGACGTAATCTCCAAGTGACTATCGGGCAAGTAACGTCATCATCAAAACGTCAGCTATTCTCGGTGGACGATTTTCGGAAACTACAAACGGATTTACACCTCAGTCCAAATAAAACACTCGAAGTGGCAGCAGCTTTGCGCGTGGTTACAATAAACAGGCGAGTAGTTGAACCGCACCTGAAACAAAAACTTTGCCAGCAAAATCATTCGGTGGATGAATTTTTTACTATCAAGAAATTTAATCTAACAACAGTTAAAGGTACGGAGGTTTCAGAAGTAGCAGAAACAGTAGTGTACTGTTCCAATCTCGAGAGTTTTCTGCAAATGATCAAGGACAACCGAAAATTGAACGAGGTACACCTGAAATTTGGAATCGACGGCGGTGGAGGGTTTCTGAAGGTATGTCTATCTGTTCAATCAGTTGGTCTCGAAGAAGAAAAAGTCCAGAAGAAACGCGTTGAACGCCAAATGTACGAAGATGGTGTCGCAGCAAAAAAATTCAAAGAATCTGGAGTGAATAAGCTACTTGTCCTCGCGATAGCGCCAAATACTCAAGAAAATCATTCGAATGTTGTACAACTACGGTCGTCGATTGGTATCAACAACTTCGAAGGAACAGTTGCGACAGATCTGAAACTCGCCAACATCCTAGTTGGTATCATGTCGCACGCCGGTTTTTATCCTTGTACGTGGTGTTACTCCTCGAAGAATGAAATGGACAAGTGTGGCCTTTACAGAACAGTGGGAAATTCTCTTGAGAACTATTTGAAGTGGCATGCAGCAGGAGAAAAGAAACAAGACGCGCGGAAATTTATGAATTGCATCAATCCTCCGGTTTTTGATACTAGCAAGGACAGAACTTTTCTGGAAATCATTCCACCGCCAGAACTGCATTTGATGCTTGGCGTAGTCAACACGTTGTACAACAACTTATTGAAAGAGTCCGAACAAGACGCTCTTCAGTGGGCGCAAAAATGTAGTGTGACACGTGAAGTTTATCATGGCAGTTCTGGTTTCAACGGAAATTCGTGCAAAAAATTACTGTCAAAAGTCGATTTCCTCCGTTCAAATTGCTGTATAAGTTCGTTAAAGTACGTGAAAGCTTTTGATGATTTCAACACTGTCGTCCAAGCTTGTTTCAGTATGAAACTACATCCTGACTTCAAACGAATGATCGCGAATTTCAAACAGACCTATTTAGATTTGGGAATTTCGATCACGCCTAAAGTTCATGCTGTTTTTTTTCACGTTCCTGACTTTTGTGATGAAATGCAAGCTGGACTAGGATTTTATAGTGAACAAGCTATGGAATCAGTACATTCCGATTTCAAACATGTGTGGAATAAGTACAAAGTAGCCAAAGATCATCCTGACTATGCTGACAAGTTGTACCGAGCGATTTGCGAGTATAACAGCCTTCATTGCTGTTGAGTTTGATTGTAATTGTGCATTTTTATTGTTGTTCGATGTAATTATTTACTATAACTATGTTCTTTTAATAATAATATCGTTTAATCATTCAAACTGGACTTTTATTTAAAATAACAGAACAATTTTTGCGAAAAAAACGAAAAAGTGAGGTTATTCTGAAATCCCTCAGGCGATTTTACTGAAATTTGACAGGAATACTCCGTAGGCATGTAAGAATAGGAAACCAGTGAGAAACCAGAAGTGCGGGACTTTCGAGGTTAAAATTGGTTCAAGCCCACCGTGACAGACGACTGAATAAAAGAGCATAAGAATTTTGTGAGAGGCGGTCTTCCACAATTGTGGTATGAAATGGAAATCCCTGTTTTAAGAATACGTTCTACTGAAATAGGGACTTCCCCGTATTAAGTGTAGCAACGCGATGGTAAAAGTTGGTTTGAGGATAATTTGCTCAGTTACTATCATGTTGGAGGAACTGCAGTTACCTTATGTGTTGTTGTTTATTTCTTTTATGTATGAAAACTACAATTTCAAATAAAACAAAAATTCTGCAAAGTTCATTAAGTACGTAGAGTGTTCGCAAGAAATATTCATTAAGTACGCTCATGATTTTTTCCTGCCGTAAAAATCTGAAAGACCGCAGTTAATGAAATTTGAAAATTTGAAACTGGTATTTTGGAAGCACTTAGGGACTTACTGAGTTTTTCCTGCGATACATAATTGAAAATTATAGTACTTAGCATTAAAAAGTAATTTTAGTTAAAATGTGTACTTAGTGAGTTTTTCCTGTCAACCGACGATATATTCATGTTATTGCCAAATTGAAGATTTAATTATATTTTATGAAATCACTTACTGCACAGGCGGAACGTTGTATTTATTGTTGTAGATAATTTACAAATTGTGTGGGAATTATTAAAAGATTGAGAAAAAAGCAGGAAATCAACAGGTCATCAAAACTACTGGCCAGACAAAGAAAGTTGTGATTTTAAGCCTCTAATGGTTTTGGCCGGCTGTAGAGGTTTTTGAATTTTTTGTTTATATGTTGAATTCAAATGAGGCCTGTACCTAGTTTCCGAAGTCAGACTTACACTCTCTTTTTATTATATTTTTTGGGTAGATGTGGCAGCTGACTCTAGTTGCCAAAGAAAAAGGTGAAATAAATTGAATCACGAAAGCGGTTAGAGGATTAAGCTTAGCAAATAACATAAATGCGAAAGCCGCATATATAACAGTATGACAGGCGTGTTTTAGTTACACCGCTCGCCTAGATTACACTGTGATAGTTTTTGACCCGAAAAAAATGAACTTTGATGAATCCTTTTCGAACTATTAGGGGGGAGTCCCCTGAGTGCGAAAGTACATTTGGAAGTGTCAGATTGGCTCCTGTTTTTGAGAAATCGGTATATATGGATATAGCTAAGTCTGTGCTATTTAAACAAATTTTACCGGCCATAGGCCAATTTTTTTTGGCCTAAAAGGGCTTATTAAAATAGAAAAAACAAATGTTTGCGCTCGGTCCAACTTCTTGAGATATGGGCCTTTAAAGCTTGAGTATATAATTGGCCATATCTCACTTTTTTATGACCCGATCTGGTTCCTGAGAATATCATTACAAAGACCATTAAAAACTCTTTTAATCTGCATATAAATATATTACATTTTATTAACCCATTGGGGACAAATTTAAAAAATACGATTTTTGTACCTCACTTTTTTGCTAAAAATCTGATTTTCTCAAAAAACAGCCCTAGTAAACCTATTTTCTGCCTAGACTCAGGTTGTAGGCAACACTTCAGGCTTTGTTTTAAGGTATAACACTTCGCATTAACCCTTCTAAGACCGGAGATATTTATGGTCTAAATTTGAAATACACTAAAAATTAAAGTTTTTTTAATTTTTTCCAAAATTTTATTTATTTTCCTAGCATAGGCCTCAAGTTAAGCTTCGAAATCAAAATATTGGACTTTCATATATTTTTTTCGTTTTTTTTTAAGTTAATTAACCATTAAGTTAATTAACCATAGTTTTTAAGTTAGTTTCTTGTATTTCAAATTTTGAACATAAATATCTCCGGTCTTAGAAGGGTTAATGCGGAGTATTATACCTTAAAACAAAGCCTGAAGTGTTGCCTACAACCTGAGTCTAGGCAGAAAATAGGTTTACTAGGGCTGTTTTTTGAGAAAATCAGATTTTTAGCAAAAAAGTGAGGTTAAAAAATCGTATTTTTTAAATTTGTCCCCAATGGGTTAATAAAATGTAATATATTATGCTGATTTAAAAAGTTTTTAATGGTCTTTGTAATGATATTCACCGGAACCAGATCGGACAATAAATGTGTGAGATATGGCCAATTATATACTCAAGCTTTAAAGGCCTATATCTCAAGAAGTTGGACGGAGCGCAAACATTTGTTTTTTCTATTTTAAAAAGCTTTTTAAGCCCTTTTGGGCCAAAAAAAAAATTGGCCTATGGCCGGTAAAATTTGTTTAAATAGAGCAGACTTAGCTATATCCATATATACCGATTTCTCAAAAACGGGAGCCAATCTGACACTTCCAAATGTACTTTCGCACTCAGGGGACTCCCCCCTAATAGTTCGAAAAGGATTTATCGAAGTTAATTTTTTCGACTATCACAGTGTTATCGCATGTTGGAATGAAGTTCCTTATCGCACGTTGTGGGATGGCGGCTGATTAAAAAAAAATTAAACAACTTTTTTTTCACACTATTATGCAAAGGTACCCAATATTGGAAACCTTTGCCTTTGATTTGTGTCTAGAATAACATATGTTGGGAAATTTCTTGTTTCATGGGAAGTTTTCTAGATGGAGCATGTAACCAATATTTAGAATATACAGTATATGTTTGAACCCAATAATAAGTAAATTTAGAAAAGTCAAAGTGAAAGAAGTTAAAAAAAAAAAATTTTCTTAAATAAGTGCCTTTTCTTAAAAAAGGCATATTTTCTCAAAAAACATACTCATATTCATTAACAAAGTATATTTTGTTAAAAAAAAATTCTTTTTCTTAAAGAAGTACCTTCGCTTAAATAAATAAATTTTCCTACAAAAAGTACCTTTTCTTTAACAAAAAGTATTTTTCTTAATAAAGTACATTTTCTTAAAAAAGTACATTTGTTACAACAAATTGGCTTTTCTTAAAACCCAAAATTTTCTTTAAAGAGTAACTTTTTTGTGAAACAAACTAACTTTTCTTGAGATAACTACGTACTCTTAAAAATATGCCCATTCCTGAAAAAGGACAAATTCTAAAAAAATTCAAATTTCTTAAAAAAACCTTTTTTGCAAAAAACTACCTTCTGTTAAAAAATGCCTATTCTTACAATGATTCCTTTTCTTAAAATTACCTTTTCTCAAACACAAAATAATACCTTTTCTTTTCTTGAGATATGTAGCCTTTCTGAAAATATGTACATTTTGTGAAAAAAGTAACCTTTTCCTAAGAATAGTGTCACTTCTATAAAATGTACCTGTTCTTAACAAAAGTACTTCTTTAAAAAAAAAAATTCTTACTCTTATGGCTTTTTCTTCCAGAAAGTATCTCGTTTTAAAAATAGTACCTTTTTAAAAAAACAAATACATTAGCATTTAATAAAAGAAGTACCACTCTTTAAAAAAGGACCTTTTCGGGAAAATATAATACATATTCTTACAAAAAGGACCTGGAAATATATATAAATAAAATACATTCTACAAAAACAAAAATTATTCTAAAAAAAGTGTATCATTTTACAGAAACTATCTTTTCATAAAAATCCATTCAAATTTTCATATTTTGCAACGGGCGCCTTAGACGTGTTGGAACTAATTAGTACATAATATATAGCGAAAGAAACTTCGTTCCAACCGGGTGTCCCCTGACACCTAGCGTGACATGATGCTAATGGATACACGCTGAAAAAAACGGCCTCTGTAACATGTTACAGAAAACATCTATATATTTCCAAAATATTGTTTTCATAAATTGCAGATCTTCTGCTTTTTTGTTTCCTTGTTGTCTGCCACATTTTTGCTTTCAGCAGTTGTCAACAAGCAAAATCACATTTGGGTCACCAAAATATATATTATCACCTATTAAGTATTTTGTCTTAAACATATAATATTGCATAGCAAATACAATGTGTTTGAACCCAAGGATACTATATTTGTGACGAGATAGAAACACGATATATTTAAATCCAAACAAAAAAATAAACAGTGTTTTCCGCGTGTATATTGCTAGTGGCTGACGGTGGTGCAATGGTTAGTGTGTGGGGCTTTTGTACATGAGAACTACAAACACATTATGTTTGCATGCAAACAATAAAAATATTCAGATTTTTCAACGTGTCTGTTTTTAGTGGCCGTCGATGGTGCAATGGTAAGTGTGTGCGGCTTTTGTACATGAAAAGTCGGTTCGATCCTTGCTCAGACCACCTTACATTTCTTTCGACGACGGTCTTCTCGCTTAGTGAACTATTGAGTACTTAGACATGAATAGGCTTCTCAAAATACCGTTCGGGACCGGAGTCAAACAGTAGAACTCAATCAGTGAGTGTAAAATTTAGAAAGCGCACATCTCACTGATGGGATGTTCATCGGACAAATCAAAACATACAAATCAATCGAAACAAATCAAAGTTAAGGGTTTCAACGAGCAGAGTCTGCCTTTGCTTGGAGGAACATCTGGACGTTATTACCGTTACAACTTCAAGCCGATATCATTCAGTCCAAGACACGGTGCAGTTATGTGTGTGTTTATAGATCAGCTTTGAGTATATGCACACTTTTCCGATCTTAGTATACGAGTTTCATAATTTGCTACAAAGATAAATAATGACAGTTCGCAAGTTCGTTCACAGCAAAAGAAACAACTTTTAGGATAACAGTTTTGGGGGGAAGTATATACTTTTGAAGTATACCTGGATTTCGCAGTTTTTGTAATTTCATTTCCAATAGGTACTGATTTTTGCACGAAAAAACAGACGTTGGGTCGGTTCCAATCTTAAAAATTTCGAAATAGATAGCAGTATACATTACCTAACCAGACCACAAACCGGGGTACCGTGCTGAAGTGCAAAAGCTTAATTTTTAGGATATGAAGAAAATGCTAAATAAAAATACATATTCTTGGTTAAAATAAGACTACACTTTACTTTATTTATAAAATAAAGTGGTTTATTTTTTGTATAATCATTTTGCTATTATTGATTCAAGTCGTAGTGACAATCAAAATGAGCGACAATCTCTTAGAAAACGGTTGGTCAGGCTAGGTATACCTGAACATCGCTTAGAAGCAAACGAAATATTTTTAAGGCAAATTAAATTGTTACCCAAGGACCTGTAAACATCACGTTTCTGTGCATGTTGTTCTTTACCTGTCTGGAAAGCCTTAACTGGCATATTCTGGAAAAGGAAGACTGGCTTTAAAGTTCTGCCAGAATAACACAAAGTAATACTTGTAGCTTAAATAATGAGATTTTTATTGGCGAGGTATGAGTCGAGATTTCATGAGCCCGAAATTTTAGCCGAATGTCGCTTTGCGATCCTAGTTACTACATCAACAGACTCTTTCGAAATGTTTATAGACCTTTGCCAAGAATTTAAATATTTGTTATCACAGTAGTTTTAGACCCTGTAGTTATTTAGCAGCCGTACAAACATTTGTGCTATCCAAAACCATTGGAATCCAATCAACAGACACAGACTGACTAGAGCAATGTCCTTTCTGATTATAATGTTATCTTTAACTGTTTGGTAGCAGAAAAGTAAACTTAAAAATTTAGTTAAAAAGTGGCATCCCTGTCATTCTGACAAATGAATTAGGTAAAAATTTTACAATATTGCTTTATATCAAAATCTATTTCAGAGAAGATTAAATTTTTTTAAGCGATTTCATTGCCATCCAAATGGAAAATCTATAGCGCACTTGTCTTCAGCAGCCTCTAATTACTACAATATCCACAGCGGAATTCGGTAAAAATTTTACTATATTGCTTTATATCAAGATCCACCTCAGTGTAGAAAAGAAACAACTCCACTAATTTCTCTTATTACATGTCCAAAAATGGTTACCCCTATGCCCGAACTATACGAGCAACTGCTTAAGAGCCGCAATTTTAATAGCTTCTTTAAATAATGTAACATTTCCTCAATTAGCTCTTTCGTTTCAAACATATAGTATTTTTTAATATGCACGTATCTTAACTTAATTCAAATGATTCCATTTTAATTCTGTATCATTCGAGCGAGGCAATTTAAAAGTCGCATGCCTTGTGGCAACACAAAATATTACCACAATCGGATATCTGGGGCAAGAGGAAAACTCCGCCATACGTGGCTCGACACAGAATCCACCACAGATTTAAAGGAAATGCGTGATAAAAAACAATTACAATAAAATATGAAATTTCTCAGGTGCGCCGTCGTTTAAACTCTATAGAGGTGGAATAATATATTAGAGAAATAATTAAGAGTTAACACGAAAGTCATGAGATAACTGACATGTACTTAAATTGTCATTTCAAAAAAATTTAGGAGATTAATAAAAAATTAACAAACATAAATTTGTGGTTAATGCGAGGGCTCTAGTCTTAAATAGACACCCTCGACTCTTTGAATAAATATTGTACCAGCATATGAACATAAAGATACAATTTGTTGCACCCAACGGAAATCTCTGAACTCCTTTTGGGGAATGTAATTGCGGAGCATTAACAGTTGTTGAACTGAACACCATTTCAATTGTGATAAACAAATAAAAATTAAAAGTGTTTACAACAAACGATATATTGAATATAAAGAGAATATAAACTTCTTCACTAATTGTTTTTTTGTTGTCCCTGCAACCGCAAACAAGTTATAGTAATTTCACAAAAAAAAATTAATGAGTGTTCGAACTCCCGGGCGATGTGATAACACCTTTTCGTTACATGGTACCTGTTCGATTTCTATGAACACATTAGTAAATGTTATATTGGAAAATAAAAAAAAGATTATTTTTTGTGCTGAATGTTCTTTTTCTATTGCATTTCCTTTTTTCTTACATCTGCTGTAACATTAGATGTAATATTGTTGGATTAAATAAAGAAATATTTAGCTCACTTAAATAATTGCTTTTGTTTTGTCATAAACAGAGCGACGACAGAAAGTACTGAATAGTATAGAGAACTTATTGCACTCTTTTTCGGCTCTGCCGAAACATCAATACCATCATACTTATTTTCAGGCAGAGACTATTATTGTAAAACAACAACGTATGTGATGCTAACGCTGTGTGTTGTTTGCATAAATTCACTTTGGCAGATTGCCTTACCCGTGCCTATATATGTTAACCCATCAAAAATAAGAGAGGTGTCAGAGGTCACCCGGTTTGAATGAAGTTCCTTCCGCTATATATTATGTACTACTTAGTTTCAACACGCCTAAGGCCTGTTGAAAAATACGATAATTTACTATTTTTAAGAAGAAGTACTTTCTGAAAGAAAAAGCCGTATGTGTACGAATTTTTTACAAAGAAGTATTGTTTTCAAGAACAGATACTTTTTAAAGAAGTGACACTCTTTTTAGGCACTCTTTTAAGGAAATATAGTTATTTTCAGAAAGTCTACTTATTTCAAGAAAAGAAAAGTTATTATGTAATTTCTAAGAAAATGCGATTTTAAGAAGTTTTTTTAAGAAAAGGTTTTATTTTTTTAGAAATGGGAATTTTTTTAGAATTGGTCGGTTTTTTTCAAGAATAGTTACATTCTTAAGAGGATTTGTCCTTTTTTCAAGAATAGGTACATTTTTAAGGGTAGGTACTTGTCTCCAGAAATGTTATTTTGTTTCACAGAAAAGGAACACTTTAAAGAAGAGGTAGTTTTAAAAAAAAGACAATTTATTGTAAGAAATTGTAGTTTTTTAATAGAAGATATTTATTTAAAGAAATTAAACTTTTTAAGAAAAAAAGGTAAAAAAATTTGCCTTTTTTAAGATATGTTATTTGTTTTTTTGAGAAAACGTACTTTGTTATGAGTAGGCACTGCAAAGGCACTTATTTAAGAAAATTTTCTTGTTTTAAACGCCCTTCACTTTGGCTTTTCCAACTTTATATTTTATTGAGTTCAAAACTATACAAAATTTTGGTTACACGCTCCACGTAGAAAACCTCTCATTAAACAAGGAATTTACCAACATATGTTAGTCTAGACACAAACCAAATATAGCTGATAATACTGATACACGGTACTTGTTCGATTTCTATGAACACATTAGTAAATGTTACATTTGAAAATAAAAAACAGCGCTCAATTATACGATGACGTTACATTTAAATAATATTAACACTAAAAAATATTTAAAGACCAGTGCAAGTACATGTGCCATTATTTTCTCGCTTAATACCTCTTATTTTATTCCCACAAAAAACAAAGACAATGGAAAGCAACAGACACATCACATTGTTAAGTTCGTACATATGCTACACAAGTTCACACAATTTTCGTTGCTCTCTTACTATCTCATTTTTATGTTCGTATAACCACGACATTATTCTCTTTGCTCTGAGAATGCTTCGCACCCACACATCTGTGTGTGGTGTCGCTGCCGCTACATCACTGTGGGTGCTTTTTCGCAGTTTGACAATGTGTGTTTGTGAAAACTAATTACAAACATTTGGAAAGATATGCTGAGAGCTCTCGTAAACTTCACTGTGTCAACCATTCGAAGAGCGGTCAACAAAATTTCAGAAACTAGGTCGGTTATGGACACCAAGATTCCTGTGCGTCAACTTGCCGGTCGGTGTCTTGAAAACATTGCTACTGTAAATGGGAGTGTTGCCGAAAACCCGAAAATATCAATTCGGCATCGTTCTCAAAAACTTAAAATTTCACGAAGTACTACGCATCGAATTTTGACAAAATACCTCCCCCTTCGTGCATATAAAACTCAGCTTACCCAACAACTCAAACCACCAGATAGTGGAAAGCGCCGGGAATTCGTTCAATGGGTAATGGAGCAAAGTGAAGTCAATGGAAATTTTTTACAAAAAGACATCTTCTCAATTGAAGCGTACTCCCATCTGAATAGCCTTGTGTTATATTGTCGATTTTTGAGGCTCAGAAAATCCGTATTCAATCCATGAGAAACAAACGCACCCACAACGGGCAACTGTCTGGTGTGAATTTTGGTATGGCGGCGTGACTGGGACTCACTTTTTTGAAGATGAGGCCGAAATTGCAGTGACTGTGAACGGCATTCGTTACAGGAACATGATAACGGAGTTATTGTGACCTCAACTGGACATGTGGATGACATGTGGTTTCGGCAGGAAGGAGCGACTTGCCACACCGCGCATGAAACAATATGTTTCCAAAACAAATTATCTCATGTAATTCTGATGTCAACTGACCACCGGAATCGGAACATGTCTTCTCAACAATACAATAAAAAAAATACAAATATCTCAAAAAATATGTGTTTTTATTTTAAAATAAAAAAGTGCATTCTTACTGAGACACCCTTTAGTAACTTAAACAAATCCCACACATCACACGCTTTCCCTCACACGAGAGATGGAAGGAGAAGAGAAAACCCCGACGTCGACAACTGCAATTACTCGCTGAAAAATCGGTCCTTTTTTGGTGTTTGGAGGCAAATATAACGTGTTTATAGCTTGTCGTAAATACACTATACTTGTGCCCAAACACGTTGTGTTTGCTATTCATTATAACATGTTTGAGACACAATGATTAATTGGTTATAATATACCTATGTTTTTCAGACCCAAATGTGTCTTTGTTTGTTGAAAAAGACAAAACGAGACAGACAACAAAGAACCAAAAATACAGCAGATTTTCAATTCACGAAAACAATTCGTGCAAACATGTACATATTTCCTGTAATATGTTTCTGGGGCCGTTAATTTTCAGCGTATAATTACAATATGAGCCCGACGGTCACTGGCCTGGAATGGCCCAATGTGCTGATGAAAAGAGTCACAATCTTCTAAACGGTCGTCCGCCAACGTGAGTTTAAATCCTGGTGCCGAATGTTTACATTTTTCTAATTACGGGATACACCCCTGATCTGTGTAGATCGAAAAAAATAGAAAAATATACTTCTAGGAAATAACTACATAAATACAATTAAAAAAAACGCTTTGAACAGATTCGAAAAATGGTTGCGACAAACTGATTTTCGTTTAGCGCAAACGATTTGTATTTCACTGAGAACTCATGAACAGAAGTATTGTATTGAATTTGAAATACAAATATATTTCCCGGAAATTCCGTTGAGCCCGAGCACCTATGCTGCAAATCTGTGCGTCTGTAAACTGTTTCGGCAGCAGCTCTACGAAGACCAACAGATCCGTAATAGTCTTTTTTTTGTAGATATTATACAGAATTGTAGTGTAAGTGTAGTGTATATGTGTGTTTGAATACAATTGTTTTCTACAAAATACTATTTCTTTAGTAGCCGCAGAAATAAATTATGAAACTAGTTTGGGTAATTGACAATTTGTTAACAACAAACGACATGGATTTCAAAGCAAGAAGAGAGAGAAAAGAGAAAAGTATCAACTTTTGCCGCCAACCATGAAACTAAGTAGCAAACAAATTATTTTTTGGAGCAAACGAAATATTTTTGCGTCCAACGAGCCGTAAATTTTCTTTCTGTCATTTTAATTGTACGAAAATCTACTCCATGGACAATCATAGGACTCTTTCGTTTTGAAAACGAAAATTGACAAACAAATTATGAAAATTTTGAATTATTCAAAATATTGTTTTCATAGTTTATTATTCTGCAGCACATAACATATTAGACAGCGAACTGTAAAATGTATACTGCGTTGTCTTACAACTCCCAGACTCACAGCTAACTATACAATTTAAGCGAAACCTTACAAAAATATATCCCAGTTGTACATTTCAACCCTTATTGCGTTAAATAACACCAACGGCACCCTACTATATCCTTATTCAATAAAACACTTGCCATAATTCCAAACCAATTACCACACTATGGTTAACCATAAAATTTGTCTCACTCTTGTGCACTAACATACCGCCAATATATTCATGTGATTTTATTGGTATCTATTTCAAAACGTTTGCGTTTATTTATGTTAAATCGTTTCACTATCGTAATTTTACTTCAATTTCAAGTTGGTGCGGGAAGAAAAGTTCTAGGTAGGTTTTTGTTTCATTGCTGTGCATACTTTTGAGCGCAGCAGGTGAAATACTGTAAAGGAACGTGACTCAGTGATGTGTCAGTGTGTTAAAGATACCAACTCACACACAGAGTATGGTAGAATGTGAGTTATGAAATATATACCTTGCAATCAGGGTTCCTTTTGCAAATGCTATCCTTGCAAAAGTAGTCGTCAGAGTACCAAACACGTACTCATTGGCAAAAGTAAGTGGAAACATTTATCGAAGCACCCAGGAACAGGTGTTACTTTTGTACATTTTGGTGGTTTTCTTCTTTGTTTCTGGTGTTTGTTAAAAGTTTTTACAGTTTAAATGACAAGCCAGAGGGGAATGTGGCAGAAACAAGCTTACCACAGACGTGAGAAGGATTTTCGTAGTTTCAAGTGAGGTAGAGCAAGGAATGTTATAAGACAACCATAAGGGATGGAATCTTCTCGGCATACAAATTCTCCGGGACATCAGGGAAAAGTTGTGTATGAGAAGTTATCCAAATATCAAAATAATTTATGGCAGATAGCAGTGAAAATTTGTCCAGGCAATTTCCTTTAACCCAGAAAATTTGTTCATCATCTGATCAAATATTGATATACGGCCGAGCGAAACTACATCAAAAGTCGAATCATACGTCAACCTTTCGATTTCCAAAGAAAACTAATAGTACTAAAGGTAAAAGGATCAAGACGTAATAAGTTGTGCAGTAATTTATAGTCATTAACATGTATTTGTGGCCGTCGGTGTTGCAATGGTCGTGGCGTGGTTCTTTATCCATCAAGAGTGGGCTTTGTTTTTAAATTGCTTGCTGAGCCCTAAATAGCAAGCACAATTCTCCTATTTATACCCAGGCAGACGTTGTTGTCCTTGTTCACGGCGGATCCAAGGTAGACAAATTCATCTACCACTTCAAAATTAAATCGGTTGTCAACGTCCAAGTGCGGATCAAGTCGAGAGGTTTCTCTAGTCGTTGACACAATCAATTTTGTCTTGCCCTCGTTAACAGCAAGACCCACCTTCCGCTGATTCTTTTGTCGAATCCTGAAAATACTGCAGTAACTTCTCGCAAATTTCGCCCAATAATGTCTATGTCATCAGCATACGCCAGCAACATATGGCTTTTCATGTTAATGGTCTTGTTCGTATTTACTGCAGATTTTCTCATTATTATCTCCATTAAGATGTTGAAGAGGTTGCACGAAAGTGTGTCGCCGTGTCACAATCCTCGCTTGGTACAGAATGGTTCAGTGAGATCACTCCCCACCTTTACTGCTGATTTGGTGTTGGTCAGCGTCATTCTACAGAGGCGGATCAATTTTGCCGGAATCCCAAGTTCAGACATAGCTTGGTACAAGTTTCCCCGTATGGGGCTATCGAAAGCACCTTTGTAGTTTGCAAAAAGATGGCATGTATCGATTAGCTTTTCGTGTGTCATTTCCAGAACAATCTGCACTATCTTCCATAATCATTACCTTCTGATCTACTGTGGAAGAATCTGAGCGGAGTGGTGTGGAAAATTGGTCTCTCCATATTCTAAGTACACAGTGCTCATCAGTCACCAGGTTCCCATTCGCGTCTTTGCAGGAGAGCAGTCCATTATTTGGCCCGTGGATCGATCGTCTTACCCTCTGGAAAATTGTTCTTCGGTCTTCTCACGCTCTCTCTGTTCCCACAGCCATTTTTTCCGCCTAATAGTTGCCTCTTGTACCGATCACTCGCAGGACGCGTTGTAACTGACTGTTTCGTTGCCAAACGTGCAGCTTCTTTTTCATCAATTAGAAACCGACATTCTTCGTCGTACCATGGCTTATCCTTTTGCGGTTCAGTCAAAGTGCGGTTCACTTGGTTCAAGTTCAGTCCTTGCATCGGTTTCCCAAGAATGGGAGATGTGCTTCCACTGCGCATCTGGGTCTTCGGGAGGGGGAGTATTCTGCTCTAGCAGAAGACTGAGCTTTCGTTGATAGGACTCTGATATCTCCGGTATTTGCAGATTATCGATATCTGCTTTTCCCGTGTTCGACTTCGTACCTTTTTCGCCCTGCTCAGTGTTGTGCGAACTTTCGCAGCCACCAGGTAATGATCCGACTCAAATACAGGTAATGATCCGACTCAATATTGGCACCTAGCAGAGTGCCTGCCAACTAATACCAACTGATCAATCTGGTTCTTCGTTCTCTGATCAGGAGATAACCAGGCCGTCTTATGTATTAACATATTCTTTGCAGCGGCAAAGTCGAACAGTTTAATTCCATTATCGGAGGTGGTATCATGTAGACAATGATTAACGATGGTTGGTCGAAAGACATTTTCCCTTCCCAATTTGTCATTAAAATCGCCTAAGATAATATTAGTGTCGTGGTCAGGGCTGTGTTCGAATACTTCCTCCAGACGGTCATCAAATGTTTCGTTGAGCTCATCATCTTTATCCTCTGTCGGTGCATGCACACAAATTAACGAGATGTTGAAATATTAAAACAATTTAATACGAATTGTGGCTATGCGGTCACTCACTGGGTTGAACCTTGAAACTAGGTGTCCATAGCCTGTCCATCGCATTTCCTAAGTAGCTGTGATGTCAGCTTTATATTTTTCGAGGACATCCGCCAGTTGGAAAGGTGCATAATATTCTCACATTCCGGGTACATATCGTTAAATGGTAGTCCTTTTAATGTTTGCGAGGGTCGTCACCAGTTAGGGGGTTTCTTTGTCCATTATTTTTCCAGTGTATTTTAATTACATATATAATGGTGGCGGGAGGCAAACCCAGCCCACCGTGATTGGCATTATACCTACTGCCAGGATGATTATGTTTCAGCCATCTATTACGTATCAGACTTTGATCAGAATGCAGTGTGTCGAAACTGGATTTTGGTTTCTTCAATTTGATCCGCCGTTGGCCAGGGGTATTGGCTCATCGGCCTTCAAAGAACAGAAGAATATGCCTACTACTTCGAAGAGCTTCAGTGACAGGGTCACCTCATAATCCTGAGACGTAGCTAGCTAACGGAGGTTTCCGATAAAGTCTTTACCCATGACATACTGCGTAGTATGCAGCTGGGACTTCCCGATGAAGGAATCATTTCTGGCCACTCCCAAGTGATGGGCTATTCTAAATTTTCCACTACTACGGATAGGTCCTTGTTCAAGTAATTAGTTAACTTAATAATAAATCTCCGGTAACAATTTGTTGCTACTTTAAAAAGCAATGTCATTGGGAAAAATAGATTATGTGAATGAATGTGTTGTGTTCGTAGGTAAATTTTTCAATGGGGTACAAAGGAAATCGGCAAACAACCAGAATGCAAGGAGCAACACAACAACAAAGAAAGTGAAACATATCCATAAAAACAATGAAAAAAATACGTTGCTGCAATGATAAGTATTCATTTGCACAACAACCACAACATTGATGAACAGATTTTCGAAGCGGAAACAAAACTGTACGTTAGCTCAATTTGAATGACAAAAGTTGTTGGGGCGATGAACATTTCAATTCAATTTTCTTTGTGATATGATTTGTTATGATATGAAATACGATAAAATAAATGGTAAATAAACGTCGTTATTAAAACGGGTTATTTAAGAAAAATAAATATGAGAACTAAAGCTACTGGTAAATAAAAAGATCCTGGACTTTATTTATTATTTTCATTTATTGAAAATGGTAGGTGAAACAAATTATTTAAAATTTTTGCGGTAGGACTTGAAGAAATAACCCATATGTAAATTTACACTGCACTTAGCGCAGGTATAGGCAGTATGTTTCTTGAATATTTTGCATCGACGATAGCAATGCTTTACACACACAGCCATGTGCATACCTTTTATTGTTGGGTGGTCTATGAAGTCGTCGTCACTTCCATTTTCTTCATAAATAAAAATAAATGGTTTCGCATTACATTCTATGAAGGAATTGGGGAGAGCTTCTCACAACCAGTGAGCTGTGCGCTTTCTAGTTTTATACTCACTGATTGGGACCTACAGTTTTACACCGGTTCCGAACAATATTTTTGAGAAGCATTTTCATGGCTAAATACTCGATAGTGTCGCCGTCACTATGCGAGGTGACCGCCGTCGAAAGAAATTTTAAGGTGGTCTGAGCAGGGATCGAACTCAAGATCTCAAGTACAAGAGACGCGCACACTACCCATTACACCACCGACGCCCATTGTCTTCATAAGGCGAAGTTAAATAATTCAACGTTTGTTACCGGTTCGGCGAATAAAAACAGAGTTTTGTTATCGAGTTCTTAAAATTTGGGCAATCATGCAATGCAATTTCCAAGCATTGACTCTGGCGCTGTCCAAGCAAGTAACCCAAAGTGGCCACCATCTCTTTCTGCCTCTGATTCCAATCCGATAATTAGAGACAGCATTATCATGTAGGTTAATTCCGCCCATGTACTTATTAAAATTAGCAATAAGGCTGGCTTGGGATAAAGCGATCCGTGTTTTTCTTATATGATCTATCTGATCATAGTTCGTAGCCAAACTGACCTCTGCATTGTCTCTCCATTGAATCTTATGTTATTGTTCGAATTCGAAATCCATATCATGTCGAGGTAATTTTATTTCTTTTAGAATGCAAAGCAAGTGGTATCCGGTGAAAAAGTTATCGAAGTGAACAGTATGTTGTCTCACATTAACTCATAACCACGCTAGCACCTCGGCCACGCTGTTTATCATATATATCCGAAGGTCCAACATATGTTAGGAATTGAAACAGATACCATTCCGATGAACACAAACACCAATATTTGTATCCGAAGCGAATTAGTTTCTCCCTGATAAACATCTTGCAGATATGACTACCAAAATATGGTACCATTTGCTCACCAGTCGATAGATTAGGTTCAAAAAACCAAACTGCATAAATCGGGTATTCAGGAGATGATATCCAGAAAAATACTAACATTCGAATTAAAAAAAAATATTGTGTTTCATATTAACAACACAATAATTGACTCCAACAATACATATAAATAATATCTATTGAGAAATATACACATTTTTTCAATTAACAATCAACAAACTTATATAAAAGTATTACTATAAATATGTATTACAACTAGATTTAGTGCGCTAATTATCCCAGTGGTCGAGATCTCCACCAGCTATTTTCAGGACTGTCAGGCGATCAGTAACAGTAGCTATAATAAGTAGTTTGAGAATACTAAAAAGTATTTGAACTGTTGGCGATTTTAATCAATAACACTTTCTTATTTTTCTTTTTTATGCAAGAAGTTACAATTAGTTTAAGAATATGCTATTTTTAGTCTATTCTTGTGTCCTCACTGGTCGAACTTTAAAAGGGTGGGGTGAGGGGTAAAAAGTACAGGTCGGAACGCCAATACGCCAAACTTAATTATAAATTAAAAAAAATTATTTAATTACATTACCTAGTATTTTCAATAATTTAATGAAAAACAGCAAAATTTTGTGGTCGAGATCTCGACCGCTGGTACAAAATGGGTTAATGCCGGGAATGCTCTTAACGATAGCCCATCTCTCCGAAAGAAATCCAGTTGTACTTTTTATGTATGCACTGCTTACATATAAAATAAAAATACCATTTATATTATTTTTTGCCAATTTAAAAAAATCATAGGCGTTATTAAGAACAATATTCTGAGCTTTCACCATTTGCCAAATTTTTCTCTTTACGACAGCTCCAATTCCGTCTACTGCACCCTTTCCGTGAGCAGTTGCAAAAAAATTCCACTCAAAGTGGGTCAAATCAAATTTTTCTTTAAAAAACGATGTACTACTCAAAATGAATTTGTGTTTAAATTGACTTGCACAGCCATCAGAAAATAAAAATAACTTTGAAATAGTATTTTCTTTTTTAAGTTTCTTTACAATTACATGAAGAAAGCAATAAACATCATATTTATTGTGTGACAGTTGATCGCTCGTAATAGCAAATGATCTTGTGCAATTGTGCAACCAGGCAACACAAGTAAATATGGTTACTTGGAAGTAACTGAAATGAGCTGACTGAATTTCATTTTGAGTGGGGAGCCTATAGTTTTCCGCAAAATCGACTTGCAGGACAGCTTCATCTTGTTTAACTGATACTTTTCGGTCTTGAAAGTATTTTTGTTGAGTCCTTTTAACATAAGTATGCAGTTTAAAGGAAGGTAACTGAGATTCCAATTCATTTATCAAATCAGTTATTGGTCCTTTCGTATGACTAAGGACCATGCGTTTATCAACGATTCTCCAATGCTTCCATTCAGTAAGCTCTTCGAGTTGATTAATGTTAATTAAAGGGACGAAAGCGTCGGTAATGTCTTTAATGCACTTGTTGCATTCATTCCTCATACAAACTTCATTGGTTTCATCACAACACACTTTTTTTAAAAAATTGCCAAAGTTAGATGGGAACATACGAAAAATGCCAAACATAGCTTCCAATAAAAATGAAAAATTGGCGTGGTACTGGCAAACACACATGTTATGTGGAAGCATACTAGATAATTCCATGTGTTTTGGTCGGTTGCTATGAAATTTAGTACGTGAAATATTTGTTTCTGGAAACGTTGTTTTAAACAATTCATATGCTTCTCCAATTGTCATAACCATAAATCTTTTAGATATTGGAAGGTTATTTGATTTTGATATAAGTGTGGACTTTCTTCCGGCAGTTTCCGTAGAGATGTCATCATTAGTGTAAAACTCATAAATCATTTTAACATTTTCGTCAACCGTATTATTTGTTTGAGCTTCTTCTTCCTCTTTCAAGTATTTTTCTGTAAGCATTTTAAGAATTTCTTTTTTTTTGTTAATGTCTTTTGGTAACGCTAATTCCACTTTTTTAAGGCCTTGTAAAGGGTATTTTTGCACTTATATGCACCATCCATTATTCGTAGCACTTGTTTTTTTTGTTGCTTTATTTTCTTTCTATAACTTTCCATACGATTTCGGTGGTCAGCCTTTAGTTTTTTTGATAACGAATCATCATTTTTAAGTTTTTCTTTCATATTTTTTCGATAAATTTTCATTCTTTTCGCATTTTTTAAACGTTTTATTTGTGTTAAGTTTTCATTTGATTGTATTTTTTTGCGATATTTTCGAATACGCTCTGCGCCCGTCTTCATTTTTTCAACTGTTATTAATAACAATTATACTGTAAGTAAACAATTTTGTGTGGTACCAATATGCCGATAATCTATACTGACACTGAAAGATAATTGCAGATGATTCAAACGAAACCAAAGGCGAGACAACGTGAAATTTACCGTTTAAGAAAAGGAATCGACAATCGGTACGAACCATTAGCGGGGTAATAGATATCCTCGGGTAGTGAGGGGGGCAAAAAAAAACTTATTTTCCATTACGCACGCTACAACGCATTTACCTGGCATTTCATACCAAATTTTACTGTTTTCAAAAAATTTTTTTTAACAAAAATTAAAGAGAATTGTGTGAATAGCAATATGGCTTTCGATTGGACCATCTATGTTAATACTAAAGCAATGATATGAACACGTAAACAATTTCACTTTTTTTGTATAACATTAAAAGGCCTGAGGTAGGGTATGATTTTGTAATAATTTTTGTAATAAGCATCATCGAAGTAAATTTTTTTTTACAAATTTATAAAATTAGATATCTATTCTAATGCTCCATAAAAAAAAAATTAAGTTGGATTAAGTTCAAAAATTGTTGGCTGGTAGACTGTTTCTGGGATATGCCCATATGTGAGAAATCGGGGGTTTGCTTTTTGGACGAGTTACCTTGAAGTGACAGTTTTAAAGTTAAAGATAGTGTGTGTATTTAAATGTTCTTGAGTAGTATGAATTGACAATACATCAATGTTAGAGTCGCCGACAATAATACATCGACTTTGTCCATAACATGAAACTACTCTTTCTATAAATAATGGTAACTAACATGTATGCACTTCTGCGATCAATAAAGCGATAAAAATTATAAGGCCTTTCCATTAAATTTAAGATTATTAAGGGTTAATGTAACAGATTCTAAAAATTATAACTTTTAGTAATTTCAGTTACATACACAGTGCTTTTCCGAGTAAAAATTGAGGTTCCACTATTTTATATTCTTGGCTCAAAACTTCCTTAAACCAAGTTTCCTGCACACAAATAACTTCTTGTAGGCTAGGTACACTGAAAAAAATACGTTTCGTCGCATGTATGAAACATATTCGTTAATGGTTTACATTTATGAAATGAATAATTTCGTACATATGACAATTTGGTTGTTGCTGCATCGAAAAATTTCATACATGATTTCGCTGACAATTTGTAGTTTCGTTGATGCAACAATTAATTTTCCGTTCCTGCAACAGCTACATGTAATTTTAATCTTGAAGAAAAACGGGCAAAAATTCAAAATAAAAGTATGTGTAAGGGATTTTCTTGAAAGGCTAATCGACGCACACATCCGCAAGAAAGTGGATGAATCGCCCAAAATATAACGCAGCCAACATGCACATCTAAAAGGCCGCTCAACCGACACAGCCCTGCACGAAGTCGTCAGAACTATTGATAGGTCCTTGGAACCCAAATAATATACCCTCGCTGCCTTCTGGGATATAGAGGGTGCTTTCAATAATGTGAGCTCAGCTGCTTTAGAAGAATCACTTGAAGATCTAGGCGTGGAAACATTCCTCAAGAGTTGGATAGTGACAATGCTGCTGAGCAGTATTATCAACGCCTCTATGGGAAACAGCGAGTCATCACAGCGAGTGAATAGGGGAACTCCCCTACTACTGAAACTAGACAATATAGGAATCAAAACCGCGGCGTATGCGGATGACGTGTTAATAATGGAGTCTGGTTTGTTCCCAGCTGTGTTGAGCGAAATCATGAATTGGGCCTTGAAATCACTTAACGATTGGGCTACTGGGAGTAAATTCAGGGAAAACTGGGGCCATGGTTTTTACCACGATGGCCAAGACTACAAAGTTTAATCCTCCTCAGCTAAGTGGAATAGAGATTTCACTGTCAACTCACGCCAAGTACTTGGGCGTGATTCTAGACCCTAAACTTTCCTGGAAGCGTAACATAGAGCACCGCGCACAGAAGGCAATCGTTGCGTACTACGCTTGTCGGAAAATGTTCGGAAGGCGGTGGGGTCTCTGACCGAAAATGGTACTGTGGAAGTAAACCAGCATCATCAGACCAATACTGTCCTATGGAGCAATGGTATGATGGTTTGTCGCAGAGAAGACGTTCACCATGAAACTGTTGTATAAAGTAGAGTGATCAGCTTGGATCGGCATAACAGGGGCAGTGAGGGCGTGCGCTGCTGCTGTCCCTTAATATAATACTTCATATTATACCAATCGACCTTCACATCACAGCTAGTGCGGCCCGACTAAACGTTCTTGGACTCTTGAAGAGCAACGCATATGGACATGCGAGTATACTACATATAATCCCAAGAGAAATCAATATAACAACCGATTACTGCACCCCCTGATTGACGTTCGATAACCTTTTCGACATCAAGATTCTAAAGAGAATAGAGTGGGATAAAGGAGCACAACAGGTTTTGACACCAAAGTATTTACGGACGGATCCAAAATGGAATGTGGTACCGGCTCGGGTGTTTCCTCCGAAGAGGCAGGCCTAAATATATCATTCAAACTCCCAGACAAGTGCAGCGTTTTCTAAGCGGAGATATTGGCCATCAAAGAAGCATGTGCCACACTTATACTACAGCGGAAAACAGAGCGCATTGGAATATTTTGTGGATAGCCAAGCGGCTCTCCTATCACTTAAATCTAACAACACTGCATCTAAACTCGTTAGTGAAAGTAGGAAAAAAACTTGTCGAGCTAGGCCGGCTGGCCAATGTGGTTCTTACTTGAATACCAGGCCACAAGGCTCTCCTAGGGAACGAAAAGGCAGACGAACTAGCTAGGGCAGGAACCTCTTCCACCGAACTCCATATGGTGTCAGTCGCGACGCCTATAGGTTTGGTCAAAAGAGGTATTGTCCTGCATTACCTTGAAGACCAGGTAGGATAGGACGCAAACGTGCCGGATCACATGGCCAGAATATAACATTCACCGGACTAACTCCGTGATCAGACATAATCGGGGAGACATATCGGTAATCACGCAAGACTGTTGAACCTGCCATATAATGACCATTTCCGTGCCTGTGATGACGCAGGAGATGAGGAGCCGGTGGAGCATATCCTCTGCAGTTGTCCGGCTCTGATGAATAGACGCCTGAAAACTATGGGCCGTCCCTTCCTGCATAACCTCACTGACATACACGAGATAGATCTAGGGGATCTAATGAGGTAACTCCGATTAACAGGCTGGATACAGACATGGTACTTTGGACCTTCCGGAGTGATGTGCTATACAAAACGGTGTCTCAAGACACTAATTGATGCTAAATAATATCTGTAGGAACCACGAAAACCAACCAACCAACCATGTGTATGACATACAGACTGTTGTATTTTATATCTTGCATTTTCCACAGTTTATTATAATTTTTTATTTAATTTGGCTTTTTGTCAACATTTATAGTTTAGCATTCTTAACTCGTTTGTTTCATGTCTAGTTTACAAGGAAATAAAACAATCACCTCTCGGCCACGAAATATGCGTTGTATTTTTAAATTACATTGCTCAGTTTTTATTTCACCATTCCAACAATATTGTATACCTCGCATTTCCGGAATATCGGGATTAGTAGCCTTGTAATTTTCAAGGAAAGGGGTCTGTCTAACATTGCAAGTGCATATCCGTAAGTTAAAGTCCTTATGACGTTTGCGGGGGTTGCCAACAAGTAGAGTGTTTTATGTTTTCTGTCTCATTCTATAATTTGCCTACTCAATTTTCAGCTACTCTGGATCCGAATGTCCAGGCTTAAGTCCTCAGATTGATGGTGATCATTCAAAAAGCTGGCTATATACTGTTGCTATAAATACATAGTGTCTTTTTGCAGGTGTCAAAGATCCGGTTCAAACCTTTCATATAGTGCACAAGCTGGATTGGAATTGTTGACGAATTTTAATGCTGATTGAACAAGCTTTCTGTTTTTAAGTTTAACACAGATCCGGTAGTAATAAATATCAGAAACCGATCAGAAACCGTGCAATAATTTACATGCTATAGTGTGAATAAAATTCATCTTCAGATCATCGTATTTAGTTACATCAACTACCTCGAACTTCTCATTTCAAAAGGGCTTAAGAGGAGGTTTGGACACAGCCAGATAAGTACATCTAAATTGACCTTTTCTCTTATTATTTACAAAACAGACTACAACTTTCGCCAAATAGCAGAACCTTTAATAAATGCTGTACAAATTTCATAACGTCTAACCGCCCTAGTGTCCATTATCCTGTGGTACTTGAAAAGGAAAACCTTTTGTTTTCCTTTTTATGGGCAACCAACAAATTCTCTAAGTGTTTGGCCTATATGGTTTCGACAGTATTTGGCTACTTATTGGTCTTGTTAAGAATAATACATATAGATAGCCATCTATCTGTTTTGCTAAAGCAAGCAAGAACACTACCCTTCCATACGAATGTTTTGTTTCAAGTTTTTTCCTTTAAGATCAGACCGAATGGACTAGAGAATACCTTGAATTCCTTTCTTCGTTACCATTGATGCCCTCAATTGAAAACTCTTGCAAATTGTAGGCAAGTGGAAGATGTCTTTGTTTTCGTTTTCTTTCCTGTATTTCGTTTTTTGGGTTCTAACCCAAATGACTGTCGGTGAAACTTGGCCTATTTGACATTTTTATGGTGATGTTAGGTCCTTGTTGTTTGGTGTGTTGATGTGTCAGTTCTGATTTCTCTCTCTCTCTCTGTTTCCTGATGTTGTGTGTTTTTGTTGTTTTGCTGGACTATTGTCAGGATGGGTTTCCATTAGTTATTTTGCGTGCTGTGACTGCTGGTTGTTATGCCCAAGTTATCCGTAGAATTTTTTCTTAATATTTTCAACAATGACTGGTTTTGGCAGTTTTCCAATAAGTTTGTTAAATACTTGGGTATTTTCTTTTCCAAGACTACCGATTTCTCTCCTTTGTTGTTCAGCTTACAACCAAATTGGGTTCCTAGAAATGTTCGACATCAAGTAGAATGTATTTGTTTGCCAATTGTACAGATTTTAAAGTGTTTTCCTGAAAGGCAATGAAAAGCAGACAGACTGCATAGTTTATAAATATTTATAATGGTGTAAAAGCTGTTTTCATGCTGTTGACAATTTCAATGTGAGTTTGGGAAAATTGATTTTCTGTAAACGTAATATAAATTTAAATTTTCTCAAGTGATTTGGCAAACATATTTATAATCATAATAATCATTTGACATTCGATTCTTAAAATATGATTATTGTTCGTCAAATTTTGAAACAAAAATTAAGTAGCCATTAGTTAATTTTCCCGAAATATATCGGCGCCACGTTCGTGTTGGCGCTAAGATGTTTAAAATACAGTGTTGGTGTTAAAAAATTGCATGAGGTGTCAGGGGACACCTGGTTAGAACGAAGTGCCTTTCGATATAAATTATTTATTTATTTATTTATTTATTTATTCAGTTAGTTCCAACACGCCTAAGGTGCCCGTTGAAAATTACGATAATTTATATGGATCTTTAAGTAAAGATACTTTTTGTAAGATGATAAACTTTTTTTAAGAAACATTTTTTTTAGAGAATGTATTTTTTTTTTTAAATATAGTTGAAGGTCCTTTTTGTAAGAATATGAATTATTTTTTTCCCGAAAAGGTCTTTATTCAAGAGAGGTACTTCTTTTATTAAAAACTAATGTTTTTTAAGAAAAGGTACTATTTTTTTTTAAGAAGAAGTACTTTCCGTAAGAGTATGAATTTTTTTTACAAAGAAATACTTTTCTAAGATCAGGTGCTTTTTAAAGAAGTGGTACTCTGTTTAGGAAAAGGTTATTTTTTATAAAAAAAAATACTTATTTTCAGAAAGTATACTTATCTCAAGAAAAGAAAAGAAAAGAAAAGGTATTATTTTATGTTTAAGAAAAGGTACTTTTAAGACGAGGAATTTTTGTAAGAAAGGTAATTTTTTTAAGAGAAGGTATTTTCTTTAAGAAAAGTTTTTTTTAAGAAATGTTGATTTTTTTCCAAGAATAAGTACAGTTTTAAGGGCAGGTACTTATCTCAAGAAAAGTTATTTTGCTTCACAAATAAAATACTCTTTAAGGAAACGGTCGTTTTTTAAGAAAAGGCAATTTGTTGTAAGAAAATGTACTTTTATAACAAAAGGTATTTATTTAAAAAAATAATACTTTTTTAAAGAAAAGGTAATTTTTGTATGAAAATTTCCTTTTGTTAAGCAAAGGTACTTCTTTAAGATAAGGTATTTTTTTTAAAGAAAATGTACTTTGTTTGGGAATATGAATAGGTCTTTTTTTTTGAGAAAATTTACTTTTTTTAAGAAAAGGCACTTGTTTAAAAAAATTTCCTTTTTACAGTGTTGTATTTAACTTGCTTTGTTGTCTGTCAGTCTGTATTGTTCAAATCAGTCTGTATTGTTCAAATATAACAACACATTTTTAACACAGTTGCAGTTGGCCAATCGAACTAAAATTTTGCACACTTGTCAGATTTGGATGACAATACATGACTATGAAAAAAAACATTAAAAATTTATTTACTAAACAATTAAAAATAAAAAAATAATTAAAAAAAAAAAATAAGTTACAGTGTTTTATTTATAAATGCACTAAAAACTGGAAAATAATTTTTCTCTTAGCCTCAGTAAGTAAATTCTTCTTCATGATGGGGTTGTAAAATGGTCCGCCTTCTTAGCACTCCAACAACAATGGTCTAGATACTTTCAATAAAGAGCGTAATTAAAATGAATTAGTTAATTAATTTTCTAGGGATCTCTCAAATAAAACGCTTGCATTTAAATTAAAAATGGTGACAAAATTAAATGTCAAATTAAGTGTCAAAATTAAATGTCAAATTAAGTGTCAAAATTAAACACAAAGTTGCCAGTATGAACAAAGCAGAAAAACAGTGTTGAATGTCGCTATTGTGATTTCAACGCCAAGGACAAGAATACACGACGAACTTCAAACCGTGCGTTACAGCGATAATCGCTAGCATGTAACGAAACCACGCCTAATACGGCATTGCTGCCAGCTGAAATATCCAAAACCAACACAAAAATTGGTAAAAACGAATAACCGCCTCTGTTAACATTAACCGTATGCCTGTTTTTGAAAACACTTCATATTCGAAAAATCCGAAAATAGGTTATATGTTGTCGGTTACCCGTTCTTTACTCAAATTTTTTTAACTATTAAATATGCCTTTTTAAAAGAAAATAATTTAAGATTATTTATTTTTATTAGAAGAAACACGATTTCTATTTTAAAATATGATCAATAATAAGTTCTAGATGAGATTTTCAAAGAATTTTTTTAAATTTCAAAATTGCTTTATAATTTGGATATGAATTAATTAAACGTTTCAGAAAGTTTCCCAGCTGAAAATTTCCAAACGACAGCCTCAGTGACTAAGGGCTCCCGTCTTACTTGCCGATCCACTGCCATACAAACAACTTCATGACACCCCTCGACATTTTCATACATTTGGTAACAAGTCAGCGGGAATCCTCAGTTGTTGTGATCCTTAATCACTATTATCTCTCCATTTTCCCAACATGCTTCGAACATCTGTGATCAGATTTCCGTCCTTGTTTTTACAGAAGGGGGCCCTGAACCATGTCCATTAGTCTAGTTTTTGACTTTTTCGTATAATTTTCGTGCTTCCTTCTTCCCTCTCTCTGTCTCAATTTTCTCAATCTCAGGCTTTCTCCACTGCCGTATCTTACGCCTAACGAGACCAATACCGCTCCCTTCCCCTATACCGCTCAGTCGAAATTCGCGTTGCAATTGACGGAAGCATTGCCATACGTGGAGCCTTCATTTCATAATTTTCTAGTCGATACTCTTCATCGTACCATGATTTGTTGCGAATCGATTTTCAAACCAAGTAGACACTGTTGTTGCGGCAGTTTTTATAGAGTCGGAAATGGGCTTCCACTGCTCTTCAGGCACGCCATCGGGAGGGGGTTTGAGTCAAAATATTCTACCTATAAACTGAATATACTGTTAAGTCAAATTAGAGTTATTTAATTGGCAAACATTTAAAAATGTAGCTGCAAATTCAAAATATTACGTGAAAGACTCTGTGCAATTTAAAATTAAAAAAAAATCAATGGGTTTTAGAACTCACGGGCGAAGTGTTATTACCTTTTTGTTACACGGTACCTGTTAGATTTCTATGAACACATTAGTAAATAAAAAAAGAATAGTTTTTGTGCTGAAAGCTCTTTTGCTTTGCACTTTCTTTTTGATGTGTTAACATCTATAGCGGCGTATAGGGACTAAATCTATCAAAGTCAACACATGCAAACAACACACAGACAGGTTTTCTGCTGCTGCTAAAACCAGATTTGATGCTGCTGGTAAAACCAGATTTTATGCTGCTGCTAAAACCAGATTTTCTGGGACTGCGAAAGAAAATAATGACGTGTTAAAAAAAATGAGCGAGCAAGAGAGCAATGAAAGAGTGGTGTGGTAGGGGTGAGGCAAACGAAATTGTGTCTATAGTGTATGTATTAACATAATACTGTATGAATTCATGTGTCTGTTGCTGTTGTTGAACGGAGATATAAAGCATAGCCACGCAAAATTTCATTTGCAAGCCCAAGGGCTTGCGCAGTCGACGTTATGTTGACACACTAATACGTCAGCTACTTCGTACAAGGTATGTGTGATGTTGTGTGTTTGGCTGTTTCGTTGCTGTTGATATGGCAAACATGTGGTAATGTGACACACGTATACGTCAGCTACTTCGGACAAAGTATGTGTGATGTTGTGTGTTTGGTTGTTTCGTTGTTGTTGCTATGGCCAAGTGTATACAAAAACAAGTAGAAATGGTGTTAATTTCGGCCGGGCCGAAGCTTATATACCCTCCACCATGACAATTTTCACTCACACTCTCCACGCTATGCATTCCCTTAACAGTTTTTCTTTTAGGTACCCCCCCCCTATACCCACCCCCAACACAAACACTCCACGACACAGCAAGCACAAATAAATCACCAACATATCAGTAGTAGTAGTAGTAGTTGTTGTTGTTGTTGTTGGTGTTGTTGATTTTATTTCTATTTATAATTGTTTTCTCACACTTTTCGATCTTTGCATTCTCTTACCAGTGTTTCTTTTAGGTACACCCCATTCCCTCACACAAGTACTCATCGACTCCATAAGCAATGGAGTATATTTTAATATGTGTGGTTGTGATTTTTTCCAATGTAACATTTACTAATGTGTTCATAAAAATCGAACTGGTACCGTGTAACAAAAAGGTGTTAACACATCGCCGTGAGTTCGAACACTCTTTGCTTTTTTTCTTGCATCCGATTTAACACTAGGTGTGATATTGTTAAAATAAATAAAGCAATATTTAGTTCACTTAAACAATTGTTTTTGTTTTACCATGAACAGAGCGCCGACAAAAAGTATTGAGTAGTATAGAGAACTTATTGCACCCTTTTTCCGTTCTAATGCAAAGAATCTGAGTAAAAGAGCATAAACGAGTCTTTTTCTCTTTATACAATATTTCAATATATATACACCATTTCGACAATCATATTAAATGAAACAATACAAAAAGTATAGATGTTTCAAAAGGCATCAATCTTTCACATCAAAATTATGCATGGACCAAGTTATGCCAAAAAGAGTAAAACGTTTTGAATCATTCGCCAGATGTCGCCAGTGCTCTTGAGTCATACAATACATTCCATGAGTTCTCTATACTATTCAACACTCTTTGGCGACGACGACGTGCTTGTTTGTTCGCTGCCACTACATCAATACCATCATATTTATTTTCAGGCAGAGACTATTGTTGTACAACAACTACGTGTGTGATTCTAACTCTGTGTGTTTTTTCCATGTGTTCACTTTGATAGTTTGCCCTGCCCGTTCTTATAGATATGTTAACACATCAGAAATAGATTTACATATACTGCTCCGAGGTCATCTTATTGTTTTTGACACACCAACTTTGAAGTACTTTAATTAATATTTTCAAGATGAAACTGAATTAATATTATTTCAACCGATGTCATTCCAAGGCCAATCGATTATGCTAAGTTTCTGAGCCAAGTTTTTAACTTTTAGTTAATTTTTTCAAAACTTGATATGAAATTGTGAAATACATGAGATAATTTTAAATGAAACTATATTTTTCTCTTTATTCTCAAATAAACACATTGGCATAATTCCTACCAATTACTGCGCGCAAAAGCACCCTCTAAAATGGTACCACAAAAGCCTTGGTCGACGTTTAATAATATGAGCATTGATTATATGATGACTATATCAAATGTTGCCACTCTGCGGTCTCTCATGCCCATTTCAAATTATTGTACCGAAAGTTACATTCACATATTTAAATATTTTCACTAAAGTCATTAGGAATTAATATATAATATTTCATGGTGGGGTTTTGGCAGCTCTCAAACAAACAATAACTAATAATGTAAAACTAAACAAAATCCACTCTGTTGAAAACTAAAATCTGTAATAAATATTTGCCCACAATTTTACAAATTTGATAGCAAATTTATTATTATATTAAAATCTATTTCAACATTTCACCGGTTACGATGGACGCGTAAGCAGTAGGGTATACTTTGAAACTAATGGCATCTTTGTAAGTATATAATTGTTTTTTTTACTGTAAATTCAAGTTCAACAAATGTAGTTGTTTAGTGTCTTCTGATATGGGGTTTCCTACTCTGGTTCATAAAACTTCATCAGATAAAAAACATTATTGTTACATAGATTATTCTATTTTTTCCATACGACCCTCGGCTGCACTATTTGGTGGGCTTTTGAATTACATTAAATTGTCTAAACCACAGTTATTTATGATTTATTAATAACTATATGAATACTAATAAGACTATATCTAGTTTTATATGTTTTATTGTCAGTTTTCAATAATGTGCTTATTATCTAAAATAAATGTGATTGGAGATTATGTATATAAACCAAACATACGCAATATACTGGCCACTGTTTCACATGGGCAATCTTTAATTAATTTTCTGGACGAGTTAAATCATGCACTGCATATTTCAGACCAGCGGGCATGATTTTTCATATATTTTTCTTGTGTCTAATTAGGCTACATTAGGCACAAGTGCTCTTCACTATTGACACACTTATAGCGATTTCATTTCTGACACAAAATGTAACATTTCCTCTGTCCATTGCTCTAAACTTCCCTTTTTGTGTTCGTTTGTGAAAAACTACCATCCCTCTTAAAGGTGTTGTATTATTTTCTGCGAAAGTTGCACCCAAAAAGTCGAAAACTTTGGAATTTCCTGTCATATATGCGAGTCACGAGTGAGATTATTTTCTTTTAAAACAGATGAATTTGATAATATTTATCTCACTAAGCTAATTATTCTACCTTTATGCTTTTCGGCCGTCGGTGGTGCAATGGGTAGTGTGCGCGCCTGTTGTACTTGAGATCCTGGGTTCTTTCCCTGCTCTGACCACCTTAAAATTTCTTTCGACGGCGAGCACCTCGCATAGTAACGGCGACACTATCGAGTATTTAGCCATGAAAATGCATCTCAAAAATACCGTTCGGAACCGGTGTAAAACTGTAGGTTCCAATCAGTGAGTATAAAAACTAGAAAGCGCACAGCTCACTGGTTGTGACAAGCACTCCCCGACTCCTTCATGGGATGTAATGGGAAACCATTTATTTTTTTACGTTTTTGGTAGCTAATTGATTTTAAACGGCTTCAGATAAAATCGCTTAACTTCCCATATGAACTGGTCAAACAATTCCGTTAGCGAGGATAACGAATATATACCAATTGTTTTGATTTTAGCGTGTACTTTTTTGATCAATTTTCTCACACATCTTTTCTTGCCAAGGACCTCCTTTGCTGTTTCGTTTAAAGTTCGAGCTATGTCTGGCTCAGTAGGTGCATATGCCTGTATCACAGAAATCCCGCGGAAGTTCGAGTCGAAGCTCTCCCAATGAGGCTACGATATATAAGAGCATTTATAGCCTTTGGGGAAAGCAGAAGATCGACTTAATTTGTAGGCTGCGTGCCATTGCCGGAATATATAAACTGGGATTTTTCCAACGTCCACATTGTAGGATACCAGAACACAATAATACGTTCTCAAAATCTGACTGGTGTATCCATTACATGCAGGAAACTTTTTCCTTTGGAAGACATCATGATGCCTCTTTTAACGAGGAGCCTACGGTTTTGGAGTTCATAAACAACGGCTGATTCTGTTTGTGAGGTTCAACCAACTTTCGCTATATCTATTATCAACCAATTCACTAGATTTCATAATATCACAAATTTCTAAGTGTACAATTAATCGCATGGACCTCACTGATGGTTAGAATTTCACTTCCCACCTCCTCCTGGAATGAAATGGGAAATTAAATTTACATCAGCTTTTGTATGTAAGCTTTCAAGAATGATAACACGATTCAAAAAATTGAAAGGAAAATCAGTTGCCACTCATCTACCAAAATGAGTAGAAACTTGGTTTTTGCTAATTGGTTTGCAACGAAGTTCCTTATCGTTGGAGTAAATGAAAAAATTTTAAACACCTTTTTTTAACTATTTTATTACAACCCATTATTATCAACTATATTGGATACTTTGGTTTGGTTTGGTTTAAAGGGAAGTTTTCTAGGTGGAGCCTGTGTATTACATATTGTAGTTTTGAACCCAGTAGAAAGTAAATTTAAAAAAGCCAAAGTGCAAGACTGGCAAATCCATGAAATACAACACTGAGCATGGAATTACATTTGGCAGCACACTTACTCTTACACTCGTACTCTTAGTTTGGTTTGTCTCTAGACTAACATATGCGGCGATATTTTTTGTTTAATGGGAAATTTTCTAGGTGGAGCCTGTTTATCACATTTTGTAATTTTGAACCGAATAAATCGTAATAAAGTGAAAGAAGTTTAAAAAAATAAAATTTCCTTAAGTAAATGCGTTTTCTATAAAAAGTAAATTTTCCCAAAAAAACAATAGCTGTTGATGGTCTTAAACAATGTACTTTTTCTTAAAAAAATACCTTATCTTAAAGAAGTACCTTTGATTAAAAAAGTAGATTTTCTTTCAAAAATTACCTTTTCTAAAAAAATTACATTATCTTACAAAAAATTGTCTCTTCATAAAACACTACGTTTTCTTTAACGAGTACCTTTTTCGTAAAACATAATAACTTTTCCTGAGAGAAGTTCCTGCTCTTAAAATTGTACAAGTTCTTTCGTAGAAAAAAGCTTTTCTCCAAAACAAAAAAAAATACCTTTTCTTAAAAAAATGGAACATATCCAGTTTAGTGCGGAACGTCCAATTTTTTTTTCTTTTTTTTGAGGGGGTAAAACACGGATTTTTACGATAAAAATGTAAAATAAACAGATCGGTGCTAACCCCTATTTTCAGCGTTATGGGCCTCCAAAGTTCGGACATAGGGGGTTGTATTGCGAGTGTGGTGCCGTCTTATGGGAGCGATCTGACCACTTGTTTATGTAAAAAAGTTGGAAATAAGAAAAAAAAATTAAACAAATTTTTTCGATAACTGCCTTAGTTATCGAGATATCGGATGAATAATTTTGAAAAAATAATAGATTTTTTGTAAATTTGCAGAAAAAAAGATGGGGTTTAATAGAGAATAAGAAAGGAAAACGAAAAAATTAAACACAATTTTTCAATAACTGCCTTAGTTTTCGAGATATCGGATGGTTACTTTTAAAAAAATATCCTTTTTTTCCAATTCTTGCAAGTTGTTTTGCAGTCAATATGGCAATATTTTACCAAAATTGCATTTCCCAAAAAATAGGGGAAGTACATTTTAAGTACGTGATGCTGTATATTATCTCGTGGGCATATCATTCAGTACAAGAACATGGAAGTTAATAGTGTGTTAGACATCTACGAGTTATTTGAATCTATTGAGGGACCACTGAAGGAAATAACCCTGCAGGCCTTAGTTGATTCCCAGAGAAGGGCAATATTTATGCCCCATGGGCCACCCTATAAGGCAGGAATACCTTGACGGGTGGAGGTGGACGTAAGTGGAAATATCTTCAAAAAAATTAAAACGTTTTAATTTGTGTTTCTTTAAGTGTACGGCAGCCATTAAAAGGCCAACAAAACAGGCCGATGTAACGTCCGAGTGTCGTTAAGGACGAAGAGTTTTTTGCAGAATCTCATCTGCCCATAGTAAAAATTCTGATGTTTGTGCTTTTATGGACCGAGAATTGCAAAATGACATTTATACTCCGTACAATCCGGGTAAATTCCTTCCAAACCGGACGGGATTGGAATAGCTTTTGCCGGGAGGTAGTAGTATATGGGGCCTACCAAACGAATTTAGTTATAGGAAGACCCGGAATAATCGTAGAAATAGACGAAACGAAGTAGGGCAAGAGAAAGTATAACAGCGGCCATAGAGTTGAAGGACAGTGGATCGCGCGATTTTTTAAAAATATTTTTTAATTTTTTGTGCGAAAAAAATTATTTTAAAAAAATCGCGCGATTTTTTAAAAATAATTTTTATTTTTTGTGCGAAAAAAATTATTTTAAAAAAATCGCGCGCTTTTTTTAAAATAATTTTTTATTTTTGTTTTGTTTTTGTGAACTTTGACCCTTGATATCTTCGGTCATTAATGGGTTAAAAAAATAACTGATATCTAATTTTTTAGCCTAATGTCTAAACTATATAATAGCCTGTGAAAATATGTATGTTGTTAATATAAATATGTATGTTGTTAACGTACTATTCTTAGATAAAAGGCGTTTTCCTCAAAAAGTGGGGCTATAAAAGTCGAATTTTCGATATAGGCTCGCAATGGGTTAGCAAATTCCAAAAGTTTTGATGCAGTTTTGAAGATATCTTGCTTTCCAAGGATACCCATATTGTCCCTGTGCGTCAATATATGTGGAATATATAGGGATTTATATGTTAAATCTTAGGGGTCCCGTAATCCGGGAAATATGGGTCAGCACCACAAATAAAATTTTCACCTTTTTTTCTGGTTGACAAGTTCTACCCAGTGATGGTACTTTGGAGCCGATCCGAGATACCGACCTATACTGGATATGAGCCTTAAAAATGGTAGCTTTTCGTAAAAAAACATTAGCTTTTAATAAAAGAAGTACCTCTCATTAAAGAAAAGAACTTTAGGGAAAATGTAATTCGTATTCTTACAGAAGGGACCTAAAAATATACTTTTTTTTAAAAAAATACATTCTGTAAATAAAAAATTTTTTAAAAAAAGATTAACATTTTACAAGAAGAATATTTTCTTAAAGATCCATTTAAATTATCGTATTTCTCAAAGGACGACTTAGGAATTTTGGAACTAACTAGTACATAATATATAGCGAAATGAACTTCGTTCCCACCGGGTGTCCCCTAACAACTCATGTAATTTTTTTGTATATAATTTGGTAATATTGCTTTCTTTGGTAGCATCGGATGAATTTGCTAGGAAATTAAGATGATTTTAGAAAAGTGTGCCACATTTTATGTGGTTTAAAATTTTTGACAAACAACCTAATATATCCACTAGTAAGCGTCAATACCTTCTGACAAAAAAGAGAATACTTTCATCCAATAGATGGCTTTATTAAGAGGTTTGGAAAATTTTTGGTATTTTTTAGTATTGGTATTGAATTCTCGAGAAGTGGAACCAAAAACTAAATATACATTTTAAAAAATTTTAAAAAAAAAAAGTAAAGAAAAAAGAACAATATAAAAATCAGGGGACATCCGGTTGGAATGAAGTTCTTTTCGCCATATATTATGTACTACTTATAGTTACTTCCGGCATGTTTATGCCTTTCATTGAAGCCAGTAGACTTCATATGGGCATGACTATCACCAAGCCAACATGAAAGGAAACAACAATTAGTCCATTGGCATATTATGTCCAATGGTATGCAATAAACCAACATTACTCTAAACCACGAAATCCTAAAAGTATGCAAACTATACTATAAGAAAAAAAAACAAAATAGTACTGGGTTGTAGTATAATACGGTTAGATAAATATCACATGAGGTGTCATGGGACACCCGGTTGGAACGAAGTCTCTTTCGCTATATATTATGCACTAGTTAGTTCCAGCACATATAAAGCGCCCGTTGCAAAGTACGATAATTTAAATGCATCTTTAGGAGAAGGTACTTTTTGTAAAATAAAAACATTTTTTAAGAATTTTATTTTCTGCAATGTATTTTTTAAAAACAAAATTATATTTTTAGGTCCTATTTGTAAGAATATGTATTATATTTTCCGGAATATGTATTATATAGGTCCTTTTTTAAAGAGAGGTACTTCGCTTGTTAAAAGATAATGTTTTTTTTTGAGAAAAGGTACTATTTTTAAAAAGAAGTACTTTCTGTAAGAGAAGGTCATAAGAGTATGACGTTTTTTTTACAAAGAAGTACTTTTGTAAGGACAAATAAATAAATAAATATTGATAAATAGAAAATTATTTTAACAAATAATGAACCTATAGTTAATATTTTCATCCTATGTTTGAATCCTGACGTTAAGAATATTAAATAAGGTTTTCATACTTTTTGCTTTAAACTATAATAAGAATTATAAATAGAAACAAATGATAAAAATGCTATCAAATGTAAATATATACTAAGTTCCAGTTGCTGAAATATCAAGTGATAAAACTCACAATTATATAAAGAAGTGGTACTCTGTTTAGGAAAAGGTTATTATTTAACAAAATTTACTTCTTTTCAGAAAGCCTACTTATCTCGAAAAGAAGGTAAGAAAACGTATTTTTCATAACAAGATATTTTTTTAAAAAATGTTTTTTTTTAGAAATGGTAATTTTTTTAGAATTGGTCCTTTTTTCAAGAATAGGTAAATTTTTAAGAGTAGGTAGATAGTAGTTATTGTCCTAGTAAATGAGACAAACTTAAACCATAGACACAATGTAATATTTAAATATTATAAAATCATAAGCAAATATCGTGTTGATGAAACAAGGGGTGGGGGAACTGTTATATTGAACAAAAATAACATGCAATACTACAGTCACGATAATAGGAGTAGATATTTGCTAGATGCTCTAGAGCCATGCGGTATAAAGATACCCGTTGACTGCGACAACTTTTTAGTTATTACATGTGCGTACTATCCGGCCGGCAATATAGATTCAATACGAGCAGACTTGCGAAAAGGATTTGATTTTATGAATCTTCAAAATTCAAATAACTACTATGTACTAGCAGGAGACTTGAACTGCAGGCACACAGAATGGGGTAATATTGTTAATAACGCAAAAGGCAATAACCTAAAAAAAAGTCAACATCGAATTCCTTACACTTCCAAGATGTTCATGTCCATTGAAGCCAGCACACTTCACAATGGCATAACTATCACAAAGCCAACATGGAAGAACACAACCCTCATATACGTCCCTGACTGTACAAATCTAGTAATAAATACCAAATCCTAAAAGTATGCAGTTGTATACTGGGTTGTATACTGGGTTATAGCATAATAGAGTAAAAAAAAATTAATGTGAGTCCGATCACAGGGGAGATGTGTAAACATCTTGTAATGAAGTTGGAAGTACTTATGCTTTTAGTATATTTTTTTAATTAATCAATTAAAAGTATCAAAACATTCAATATTGTAAATACATAGGAATTTGCTGGTTTTTGTTTGTTTTATTTAACTTATTTGGTTAGTAATTGGGCACACTGCAGTATATATGTACTGCATTACAGTAAGCAGTAAATTTACTGATTACTGAAAAAATTCAGTAAATTTTTACTGATAATGAAATTTAATTTGCATTACCAGTAAAATCATAGGGCCGTATTCATAATAATCAGTAATCGGGCATTACTGATTACTGAAAATTCAATGCACCTCATCATAATCATGCAGGCACGTTATAAAAATTGCTGAAAAAAATTTTAGTAATCAGCAAAAATTTACTAGTTAAAGAATTATATTTACTGAAATTTTTGTAGTACTGCAAAGTGCCCATCTATGGTAAATGCGGTAAATGCCTTAAGTACAAATAGTTAATATTGGCTTATGGTAACTAAAATAAGATACATATTTAAATTTTTGACTCGATTGTATTTAAAAATCTATGGAAAACTGCATCTATAGTAGTGGAATTGTTAGTTGTGGGGGTTTGTGGAGAATTGCTCATATGCAAGTGGAAAACCTCAAATAAAAATTTTGATGAAGCTTGCGACTGTGGGTTTGCAAAATTTGTATTAAAATCTCCACCCATAATAATTGGCATGAGATGGAAATTGTTACCCAATTGTCGTGCACCAGCTTCAGTGTAAGACAACAGTACGTAATGAAGATATGTTATAATCTTAATTTATATTGGAATCTATTAGAAATTTTATTAGAACTAATATTACCTCCATACAGCTTTGATACACTTTGTGTTGTTTAATGTTCTGAGTTATAATTATTTTGGTGTTTTGTAAAATATTTTATTATTTTGTATTTGTTGCGGTTGACAAGTTATTAATCAGCTGTTTACTGAAATTTAATGCATGTAGTTATTTTACAGCAATGGTTTCCGAAAATTAGTAGCTACTATTGTACACTAGATGGTGCTTATATGCAGCTGTTAAGTATGAATGACAATCTCAAAGACGAAGAAGACTTTTAGTTTGACAAGTTTAGTTTTTAGTTTTCCATATATTTGACAAGTTTAGTTTTTAGTTTTCCTTATTTAGCTTTTTGCAAAAAAGTGCAAAAAATCTTTTTAAAACTTATTAAAATTAAATGTTTTAGTATTCATTTTATGTATTTGTTTTCATTTGCCTACGATAACATAATGTACGACAATTAGTGAAAATTAGTCGCTACTATTGCACACTAGATGGTGTTGAGTATATTGTATGCAGCGTATGAGTACACTAATACACTCATACATAGCTCACACCGATTTGATAACGCTTTACGATTGGTTAACGATTACATCGCACATCTTACTCTAAATTTGTGATTGTATTGTGAAAAAGATTTTTACCCCCAGCGTATAGATGTTTACATATCAAAAATTGTTTAACTTTTTTTCATTTAGCCCCCATCCCGCAACGTGCGATAAGGAACTTCGTTCCAATATGTAATATTTCCACCTTAAAGGAAAGTGTAGTGGTATTTCTGGACAAGAAAATCATGTCGTACAGTGTAATCATTAACGATTTCCTAATAATTTCAGTCTATAAAATATTTAAAAGTGTTATATCGAAAAAACCATATGATTTGTATATAAAATTTTTTAAATTTCTGGAACTTCTTTGTTAAATGTCTACCTCCGAAATTCTATTTAGGAAATCGTATTTCAATCTCACCACAATGAGCATTACCCACAGAGATAGTTTGAACATGCACAGGATAGCAATATTGTTGTATTAGTAATATCGCTCCTGCCGGTTTGTTGTTTGATCGGTTGTTCGTTTAACCAAAATCTGAGCAGAACAGAAACATCAAAACGAGCTGGAAAAGAGAAGTAATTGTTGTGTTGGCATCCCCATTCACCGAGATGTTACCAATTTCGTGTCGGAGTTTTCACGTGCGTACACTACATTGACGTACACACGTAAATGTAACCAATGGTCATCAAAACACATGTCAATGTTTACGTTGTGCTGTCAACGCTGCGGTTGCAGCTAATGCAGTTTATATCCATCAGAGATTTGCAATAGTGACACTGGGTACGTGTATGTGTGGGTTGGTTAATACATATTAGTGGGAGTACGTGCGCGGGAGGGTACGTCCCTGTGTTTGTGTAAAATTTGCATACAATTTTTCAAAATGAAAAAAAGACAATCTGATATGTTTGTTACCTTTTCTAAAATTTGAATATCCTCATGGGTTTGAATATCTGATGGATGCAATGTTTTAATGCACAGTGGTTTTGGAAATGTTTTGAGTACGCCACAGAGATGCAGCTTATAAATTAGGAACTCGACACGAGCGAATATTTTAAAGTAGTTTATTAACGTTAATCGGTTATTTTGCACATTAAGTTCTGTCAGCTTCGCATCAACTGTACAAAGGGCTTCAGTTTCAGTTGGGAACAGAGATTTTGTTTGTAACTACCGACTCCAAACACCTGCAAAGTTGTCTGATATTGCATTTTCAGATATAAAACATTTGTCGATGTTGTACGAATGTGTTGTGCATCAGATGCAGAGCAGTGAAGCATTTCCGAACAGGCCCATGATAACACATGGTTTATTGCATGGGCTTTAAGTGGTTTCAACAGGACGCTGCCACTTGCCACATAGCACATGAAACATTGTCCCTGTTGCGAACGAAGTTCCTAGGACGCATTATTTCACAACTCAGCGAGGTTAATTGGCCGCCCAGATCTTGCAATTTGAAATGATTGGGCTCATTTCGCTTGGGCTACGTGAAAAATAGAAATAAATAAATGATTTCCCATTACATCCCAATAGGGAATTCGGGAGAGCTTCTCACAACCACTTAGATATGCGTTTTATAGATTTTACACTCACTGGGTGGAACCTACAGTATTACAACGATTCCGAAAGGAATATTAAAAAGCTTTTCCATGGCTAAATACTCGATAATGTCGCCGTCACTATGTGAGGTGACCGCCCCCGAAATAAATTTAAGATGGTTAGAGCAGGGATCGAAACTAGGATCTCATGTACAAGACGCGCACACACTAGGCACTGCATCACCGACGACAACACGTGAAAAATATTGTCTATGCCAATAAGCCCGAGGCGATGCCGGAGTTAAATAATGAAATAAAATGATTCGCATTACAAATGCCAAGGAAAATGATTTCGCATTACATCTCCAGAGCCAGCCAGTAAGCTGTGTGTTTTCTAGATTTATACTCACTGATTTGGGACCTACAGTTTTACACCGGTTCCGAACTGTATTTTGAGAATCCTTTTCAGGGCTAAATTCTCGATGGTGTCGCCGCCAGTAAGCGAGGAGGTACTCTAGAGAAATTTGAGGTGGTCAGAGCAGGGATCGAATCCAAAATCTCATCTACAAGAGCCGAGCACACTACAACTGCACTGCCCGAAATGTATCAAAAGTCATGGAAAATTTAGATGCGCACATCCAGTGTTGCCAGAAGAGTTATTGTTGGCATTTACCTTTTATTGTGTTTTGATACGTAAATACCATAGACAACAATCATTTTAACAAACAACAACAATCATTTTAACAAATTATGTGTTGCTTTATTAATAAATAGAAATCTACCGCCTAATTGAATCCCCTATAAAGGGTGTCTCAGTAAGATTGCACTTTTAAAATTTAGTGTATTTTTTTTTATGCCAGTGCAACTCTTTATTACAAATGGATGGCTTTATGAATGAAGAATACGTTATAATTGTGGCAACTTATTACAAAAAGTTGGAAAGTTATGCTGAGACCCCTCGCAAACTTCGAAGAATTTTCAGTCCAGAAACTGCAAATAATGTGTTAACCATTCGAAGAGTGGTTGAAAAATTTGAAGAAATTGAGTCGGCTATTGACAGTAAGACTCCTGTGCGTCAAAGAACCGGTCGGTCTCTTGAAAACATTGCTGCTGTAAACGAGTGTCGTCTGAAACCTGAAAAATTCTATCCGGCATCCGTCTCACCAAATTTAAATTTCATTAAAAAAAACACAATCTCCACCTTCATGCTTGCAAAAAGGAGGTCACACCAGCAGACCATGGAAAGCCCCTGCAATTCGTTCAACTGGTAATGGAGCAAAGTGAAGTCAATGCCAATTTTTCACAAAAAGTCATATTCTCCAATGAAGCGCATTTCCATCTGAAAAGTTTCGTGAGTACACAAAATTGTCGAATTTAGGGCTCAGAAAATCGTCATGCGATCCATGAGAAATAAATGCACCCACAAGTAGCAACTACCTGGTGCGGATTTTCGTCAAGCGGCCTGATTGGCCCTTGCTTTTTGTTGCAGAAATTGCAGTGACTGCGAACGACATTCGTTACAGGAACATGATAACGCAGTTCTTATGGCCTCAACTGGACGGCATGGATCTGGACTACATGTGAATTCAGCAGGACTCCGCCACCTGCCATAACGCTAATGAAAAAATCGGTTTATTGCAGCAATGATTTCCAGAACAAATTATATTCAGGAATTCTGATGTCATCTGGACACCGATATCATGCGACTTAACGGTGTGCGATTTCTTTCTTTGGGCAGAGGGGTGAAATCTCGAGTTTATGCGAATAAACCCGAGACAATGTCTGAGCTCAAATTCGAGATCCAACGCGATATCGGTGAGACACAGCCACATCTGTGTGAAAAAGTTATGGAAAATTTGATGAAAATTGTAATGGCCAGTCATCAGAGCTGTGGGTGTCATTTGACGTACATGTTATTCCATACGTAATCGGAACATGTCTTCTTTACAATCCAATGAAAAAACGACAACTATCTCAACAAATGTGTGTTTTTATTTTAAAATGAAAAAGTCCATACTTACTGAGACACTCTTTATAACCGTACCAATTATGAAGTCAGGCTGTTTTAACCGAGCTTCAATTGTGGGGACTAAATTCCGTCGTAAGAACTTCAATTCGGTTGCGGAAACCATAATCCGGTATTGCCGAATGCATTTCGATAGGAACAACCGAATTTACGGTTCCTACAACATCTTTTCAAGAATGTGTCCCAATTTGTTTCATTGAGCATCAATCTGCGGGGCGGTTCAATAAGTCCGTGACTTTTCAAACTTCGCTAGTAGTAATACGAAATGCAATTTTGCACCCACCAAGTACCACCTGTTTAACAGCTGCTCAAAACATAAACCTCATGAATTTTTTTAAAAATTGAAAAAGTGTACACATGACAGGTACAAGTGACGCTGAACGTTGTGGACGGCCAATTTAGGTCAGTACATCCGAAATGGCCGATCAAAGAGTAAAAGTGCGTGAGATTGTTGATGCCATAGGCATTTTATATAGCAGTGTGGTTTCCATTTTAAATGATCAGTTGGGTTTAAGAAAGCTGTCTGCAAGATGGATGCCGCGTTTGCTCTCAACTGACCATAAACGTTCGGGTGCACACGTGTGTAGTCTCAATGGCAAAATTCCATGAATTGGGCTACGAATTGATACCTCATCCGCTATACGCTCCGGATTTAGCCCCCAGTGTCTATTTCCTATTTCCAAACATAATAAAATGGCTAGGTGGAAAGAGATTTTGCCCCACCGATGAAATTATTGATCAAACAAAGGGCTGTATTATGGACCTCGAAAAATCCATTTTTGGAAGGGATATAACAGTTAGAGAAACGTTGGACTAAGTGTATTGAGTTAAAAGGATTATTGAAAAAAGAATTATGTTGAAAAATTTAAATGGAGGTTTGTAACTACGATGTGCATTTTAATGACCCAAAGAGATGGACTGATGAACAAACAGACATGACACTAAATCTAATGTGGCTGCTATTCTGAATTGAACTGAAACAGTTTTTGTATATATAAATATATATAAATTCACTCTAAGTGCAAATTAAGTGAGCAAATGAAATGCTATTTAAATCAACTTGTATCTGCATTATAGACTACTGTTAAACATCTACCCATAGCATCTACACTGGAAAAAATATAAATATTTTCATTGTTTATGCTTATATCATGTGCTGTTAATCAATGTTATTTCCTTTTAATAGCTTAGTCTGAAAACGTATTTTTCTCTCCGTCACATAATGAATGCATTTCACTGATCACAAGGTGTTAATACCCAGCGTCAACAATGCCCAGCAACACTGGGTGACAGCATTATTCTATTTGCAACCGTTTCGTTATTCAGTATGGTTTAACAATTACGCAATTTTCCTTGTGTAGAAGGATACAGTTTTCCGTGAAATTTCTGGTGGACGCTGTGTGGATATGCAGTGGAAAATCATATTGAAATGATGAAAATTAGAAAGACTTTGAGTGGTTTTGATGTACAAGCATGGACTGATAGGTAGTTTTGCATGATTCGCTCAATTCGTATTCGTAAACAAACCATTGAATTTATGGGGAAGAAACAAAATTATATTCGCAAGATTGTTGGAGGTGACTTACGCTCCCTTTTACGAAACAAGCAGTAGCTTTAATAGTTTGGTAAAAATGTTAGTGAAAGTGTGTTATCTTGAAAACTTCAACTAGAATGGTAAAAATAGTTAAATCCATTCTAATTGATTGTTTTCAATAGAACGACAAACCGTGCTTAAGATTACAAACATAATGAAATTAATTAAATTACAAATACTTCATACTTCCTCCATGTGTGGCCGTTATGATAATGCTATCTATTTGATCCGTTTAATGATACATATCATTAACGCAAATGATACGATGTCGGATAATCTGTGCATAATTGCAACTACTCAATATCTGATATTACTAAATTAATTAATTAATATTAATGAAATTTTTTTTTCTTTTTGTAAAACAATTTTCTCAGTGAAGTGTTTAATATAAATGTTCAATTGACTTTATTCCATTCACTTTGATTGGATTAAATGTTTTCTCTGGAAATTTGAATGTTTATCAAATAAAAAAAAAATCCTACAAAAATAAACTGTTCAAATGTTTGAACCATAGAATAACACATACCATAGAAAGTTTTATTCGCTCAATAAATTAAACGTCATAGGTACGATGGAAAGTAAACATTGGATGGTAGAAATATGGGTTCAATAATACCAGATAGTGGCAATAGTATACAGCGATCAATATAGGAACAACAACCGAATTTCGTGTTTTTGTGGCAAACTAGTTGTGTTAAATACAATACAAATGTATACCAACGATAAAAGTCAATAAAAAAGTGCAAAATATATTTAAATTTTTCAGTTCTACACCAAAACGACAGGAAAAAGTTAAGTGAACATATTTTTTAACTCCACCTGGTGTAAGATAATTTTAAATTTAATTGCTCTCATTTCCACAAACCTACGATGAGAGTGTGAAATGAAACGTCAGATGAGAGAATAAGTTTATCTAGGTATGTGTTATTCTATGGTTTGAACTATCATCAGGTTTTGAAAAAAAACAAAATTATTGAGTTTCAGTTCCATTGGCTTCACAGCAATAGAGGAGGATCTTAACGGACTTGCCATATATTTGACTATTCTGGGATAGTCCTTAGAAAGTGGGATCTTATAGAGCATTTCCGAATGAACGCAGTAAGCTTTAATTACAGGCAGTACTTATATGTATATACTGTGAACAAATATTCCTAAACAACTATTTTACCGAACCTGTTGGTATGTAACTTGCAAAACTCAATTTGCCAGATTTTGCACTCGCTATTGTGCATGACAACAAAACAGAATAAGTAAAAATTCCGCTCGCGAGCTGAAAAAGTGCAGCTCCTCAGCATATAGATCTTACTCCGAATTTCAAAAAGTTTATATTTCGAGTGAATTTAATTTTTAAAATTTTTGTGTTTTTAAATCGCTCCCGAGCGAATCAAATATAAATAAAATATCACATGAGGTTTCAGGGGACTTACTTTTATTGACTAAATTACAACCTCATGAGGTCAGACGTCTTTACACATATTAATTAAACAAACGAATTAAACAAATTTCTACATATCCTTCCAAAAGGCTCTACCCTTCGCCTTTTCTCGCCAGTTGGTAACACCAAGGATACGGAGGGATTCTTCTGCCTGCCTGATCTTTCCAGCGGAGTCTTGGTCGTCCTCATTTCCTGCTTCCATCGGGTACGTTATCAAAAATCTTTCGCTCAGGCTCATCTTCATCCATTCTGATAACATGGCCTAGCCAACCCTATTAGCCCGCTTTGATTCGTCAAGCTATGTCCACGTCAGAATAGAGATTATATAGCTCTGCGTTCCAGCGACGTCGGTACTCGCCGTTTTCCCTAACAGGACCATATATTTTACGGAGAATTTTTCTCTCAAAAACTCCCAGGTGTTTTTCATCCGCTTACGATATGACCCAAGTTTCGGAGCCATATGTCAAGACAGGTAAAATGAGAGTCTGATATAGCTGGACTTTTGTCCGTCGAGAGAGGGCTTTGTTCCTAAACTGCTTGCTAAGCCCCAAATAGCATCTATTTGCAAGCATAATTCTCCTATCTATCTCCAGGCTGACGTTGTTGTCCTTGTTCACGGTGGATACAAGGTAGACAAATTCATCTACAACTTCAAAATTAAATTGGTTGTCAACGTTCACGTGCGGACCAAGTCGAGAGGTTTCTCTAGTCGTTGACACCATCAAATTTGTCTTGCCCTGATTAACAGCAAGACCCACCTTCGCTGATTCCTTTTCGATTCTTGAAAGTACTGCCGTAACGTCTCGCAAATTTCGCCCAATCATGTCTTTGTCATCAGCATACGCCAGCAGCATATGCATTTTCGCGTTACTGGTCTTGTTCGTATTTACTGCAGCCTTTCTCATAATTTTCTCCATTAAGATGTTAAAGAGATTGCACGAAAGTGTGTTACCTTGTCTAAGTCCTCCCTTGGTACAGAGTGGTTCAGTGAGATCTTTTCCCATTTTCACTGCTGATTTGATGTTGGTCAGCGTCATTCTAAAGAGGCTGATCAGTTTTGCCGGAAAACCAAGTTCACACATAGCTTCGTATAATTTTCCCCGTATGGAGCTATCGAAAGCAGCTTTGTAATCGACAAAAAGGTGTTATGTATCGATTTGTTTTTCGTGGGTCTTTTCCAGGATGTGGCGTAGCGTGAATATTTGGTCCGTTGTGGACTTGTCTGGTCTAAAACCACACTGATAAGGTCCAATCAGGTTTTCAATAATTGGCTTTAGTCTTTCACATAATACGCTCGACAAAACCTTATACGCGATGGATAAAAGACTGATACCACGATAGTTGGAACAGACACACGGATCATCCTCTTTGAATACAGGACATAATACACTGCGACTTGAATCGGCGGGCATAGATTGCCTCAGCCATATACCGCATATCAGTTGATGCATGTGGGCTATCAGTCATTCGCCACCTGCCTTAAAATGTTCAGCGGGTAGGCCATCCGCACCAGCGGCTTTATTATTCTTCAGGCGGGAGATAGCCGTTCTAGTCACGTCTTTTGTGGTGGGGGGGGGGGGGGGGATGGTACAATCTATACTCTCTTCCACTATCATTACGTCCTGATCTTCAGAGGAAGAATCTGAGTGGAGTAGTGCTGAAAAGTGGTCTCTCCACATTTTGAGCACACACTGATTCTCAGTCAGATTCCCATTCTCATCCTTGCAGGAGGGCAGCCCATTATTAGGCCCGTTGGTCGATCATCTTACCCTCTGGAAATCTTTCATCCTGCACATTTCGGTTCTTTCACTCTCTCTCTCTCTGCCCCCAATGCCATTTTTTCGCCTAAATAGTTGGCTTTCCTCCCTTCTCAGCTTCTTGTACCGCTCAGTCGCAGCACGCGTTGTAACTGACTGTTTCGTTGCCATACATGCAGCTTCTTTTTCATCAGATGCAATGCAATACTCTTCGTCGTACCATGGCTTATCCTTCTGCGGTTTTTGATAGCCAAGTTCAGCCATTGCAGCGATTTCCAAAGAATGGGAGATGTGCTTCCACTGCGCATCTGGGTCTTCAGAAGGGGGGGGGGAGGGTATTCTGCTCTAGCAGGAGAGAGAGTTTCTGTTGATAGGACATTGATATCTCCGGTATTTGTAGCTTGTCAATATCCAGCTATTCCTGTGTTCGGCTTCGTACGTTTTTCGACCTGTTCAATCTCGTCCGAACTTTCGCAGCCACCAGGTAATGATTCGAGTCGATATTGGCACCTCGAATCACACGTACATCCATTACACTAGAAGAGTGCCTGCCATCTATTACCAAGTGATCAATCTGGTTCTTCGTCCGTTGATCAGGATATATCCAGGTCGCCTTATGAATGTCCTTATGCTGGAATCGTGTGCTTCTAACTACCATGTTGTTTGCAGCGGGGAAGTCTATCAGTCTTATTCCATTCTCGGAGGTGGTATCATGTAGACTGTGATTACCGATGGTTGGTCGAAAGACACTTTCCTTTCCTAATTTGGCATTAAAATAGCCTAGAATAATCTTGATGTCGTGGTCAGGGCAGCGTTCATATACTTCCTCTAGGCGCTCATAAAATGTTTCTTTGTCCTCATCATCTTTGTCCTCTGTCGGTGCGTTCACACAAATTAACGACATGTTGAAATGTTTCGCTTAGATGCGAATTGTGGCTATGCGGTCACTCAATGGGTTGAACCTTGAAACTAGGTGTCGTAGTCTCTTGCCTACTATAAATCCGCACCCAAATTCGTGCTTGCGCTCATGGCAGCTGTAGTAAATATCGAAGTTTTTCTTTCTGGTGCAACCATATCCTATCCATCTCATTTCCTGGATCGCTGTGATGTCAGCTTTATATTTTCCGAGGACATCCGCCAGTTGGAAAGTGGCACCAGTCCTGTATAACTTTCGAACATTCCAGGTACATATCCTTAAATCATGGTCCTTATAACGTTTGCGAGGGTCGTCAACAGTTGGGGGGTTTCTTTGTTTATTATCTTTTCTGTGTATTTTCATTGCCAATATAATGGTGGCGGGAGGCAAACCCAGCCCAACGTGGTTTGCATTTTACCTACTGACAGGATGATTATGTTTCAGCCGCTAATTATGGATCAGACGCTGACCAGAATGCAGTGTGTCGAAACTGGATTTTGGTTTCTTCAATTTTGATCCACCGTTGGCCAGGGGTGTTGGCTCATCCACCTTCAAAGGTTAGAAGTATATGTCCACTACACCTAATAATCCTGACACGTACCAGTGATAGAATTATCACTCAGAAACTTTCCACCTCCAAGGACACCCGTTGAAAAATACGACAATTGAAATGGATATTTAAGAGAAAATACTTTTTGTAAAATGATAAACTTTTTTTAAACAAATTTTTCATTTATTGAATGAATTGTAAAAAAAAATTTATATTTTTAGGTGCGTTTTGTAAGAATATATATAATATTTTCCGAAAACGGGCTTTTCTTTAATGAGATGTACTTCTCTTATTAAACCCTAATGTTTTTTTAAGGAAAGGCTATCATTTTTAATAAGAAGTGCTTTCTGTAAGCAAAAGCCTAAGAGTATGAATTTTTTTTATAAAGAAGTACTTTTTTTTAATAACAGGTACTGTTTAAAGAAGTGGTACTCTTTGTAGGTAAAGGTTATTTTTGTTAGAAAATTTACTTATTTTCAGAAAGGCTACTTATCTCAAGAAAAGCAAAGAATAGGTATTACTTTATTCTTAAGAAAATGTACTTTTAAGAAAAGGAAATTTTGTTAGAAAATGAAAGAAAAGGAAAAAGAAAGAAAGAAAGAACATGTACAATTTTAATGGTAGGTACTTATCTCAAGAAACGTTATTTCGTTTTACAAAGAAGGTACCCTTTAAAGAAAAGGTTTTTAAGAAAAGGTATTTTTTGTAAGAAAATTTACTGTTTTAAGCCAATGTACTGCTTTAAGATGAGGTATTTTTTAGGTAAAGGTACTCTGTTTAAAAATATGAATAGGTATTTTTTTGAGAAAATGTACCTTCTTTAAGAAAACGCACTTATTTAAGTAAATTTTGTTTTTTAAACTTCTTTCACTTTGGCTTTCTAAATTTACTTTTTATTCGGTTCAAAACTACAATATGTAATAAACAGGCTCCACCTAGAAAATTTCCCATTAAACAAGATATATGCCCCCAAATGTTAGTCTAGACAAAAACCAAACTAAAAGTACGAATGTAAGAGTAAGTGTGCTGCCAAATGTAATTCCGTGCTCAGGGTTGTATTTCATGGATTTGCCATGCCAGTCTTGCATTTTGTAATAAACAGGCTCCACCTAGATAACTCCCCCTTAAACCAAACCAAACCAAAAGTACCCAATATAGTTGACAATAATGGGTTGTAATAAAGTAGTTAAAAAAAGTTGTTTAAAATTTTTGCATTTAGCCCCTATCCCGCAACGCGCGATAAGGAGCTTCGTTCCAAAAAATAAATTTGAACAAATGTCATATAAAACATAATGCTTGGTTTGGCACATGTTAAAATGGTTCTTGTTTCCCCACCTCTGTCTTGCAGTTGTTACCACTGGGCTGCAGTTGTCGGATCCGTGGATCCCAGTGGCGCAACGTAAGCCTTAATACAATTAAATTATTTACTGATGAGTTTTTTTAATTACAAGCGTTTTAGCTTAAATTAAATTAGATCAAAAATGAAACTATATTTATTTATCTCAAATTGACAGAGCGTACTACAGCTACCTCTAATTTTCATAATTACCGGATTTTTTATTTAAACTTTGAAACAAATCAACACTATTATACTTATACTAGTTATCTTAGTATACTTTTTTTATTAAAATACGTTAACACTAAACGTTTAAATTTGTATATTCCACAATGTTATAATTTAAATTCTTGCCCAAGTCCGTGTCCTTAGATAACCTCTTCTCTTAAACCTCAACCATTTTATTATGCATATTTCCCTTTTGAACCTTTGGGCTATTTACAGTGAAAGTTTTTCACTCACAACTAGAACAACGGAAAGTATGAAATGAAATTCTCTCTTTCGCCAACAGAAGAATGGAACTCAGTTTTATGATAAATTGTTTTATAACATTACAGGACGAAACTCAATTTAATGGTAACATTTTAAGTGAATAAGTATGTTAATAATAAAATCAAATGAAAGAAGAAAAAGAGAAGAACTGTATGACAACACTACGAAAATAATAATTCGGATCCTTGGGACGACAAAAAATCTGGGAAATATGGAGTCATAACCTACCCAAGTGGCGAACAGCATTTAAGCGATACTGGCTGATGATAACAGTGTAATATAAAATCTCGTTAGAGGCATAATTTTTCATAAAATTGTATTTTTCATTTTCATCAGTTCTACATTAACGCTTGACACTTTTCCATCAGTCAATTCGGCGTCAGAAAAAGGTAGAATTTAATTTACAATTTCGTGCAACAAATGAAAATGGAATGAGGCCTAGAAATTGAATTAACTAAGAAAAATGCCAACAAAAATTACAGAGCAAAGCATCAGAAATCTCTTGGCAGGTATTAATGTGTGAATATGTACATGATGTATTAACGGGGAGTGATGGATATGCGAGGGGATTATCCTGAGAAATTTTCGAAGATTTCGAGGAGGATCCAATTTTGTACGAGTTCATGAAAGCCTTGGATTTATATATAAGGACTTATGCTGAGCGCAGTTGAATAGTTTCCAAGAATGGAATTAGCTTCCAAGGTGCTTGTAATCTTTGAATGGGTGCGGGTAGTAAATCGGTATAAATTTTGACGACACCAGTCAGAACCAGTGCTAGAGTGGACTGCAGAATTGACCCACGTAAGCGGCATTTCAACTTTGTTAGCAATACCTTGAATCGATTGAATTGTACTCCTTGTTTGTACAGGGTGCAACATATGAAAGTGATTACACAATATACAACATGTTCCTCTTCTTTGCTTGCGCACATTTAGTCTTCTTGTTGATGTGTTAACATCTATAGCGGCGCATAGGGACTAAATCTATCAAAGTCAAAGTTTTTATGCTGCTGCTAAAACCAGATTTTATGCTGCTGCTAAAACCAGATTTTCAGCGACTGCGAAAGAGAATAATGACGTGTTAAATAAAAATCAGCGAGCAAGAGAGCAATGAAAGAGTGGTGTGGTAGGGGTGAGGAAAAACGAAATTGTGTCTATAGCGTATGTATTAACATAATAATGTATGTATGTACATGTGTCTGTTGCTGTTGTTGAATGGGCATATAAAGCATAGCCACGCAAAATTTCATTTGCAAGCCCATGGGTTTGCGCAGTCGACGTTATGGTGACACACTAATACGTCAGCTACTTCGTACAAAGTATGTGTGATGTTGTGTGTTTGGCTGTTCCGTTGCTGTTGATATGGCAAACACATGGTTATGTGACACACGTATACGTCAGCTACTTCGGACAAAGTATGTGTGATGTTGTGTGTTTGGATTTTAAATGAAACGTCATCATACGATTGAACGCCTTTTTAAATTCTTTATATTAACTTCACTTGTCTGTATGCAGGTATGCCAACAAAATTTTGGATTGATTTATAACCCTTTTCCCGTTATCCAATCGAGCTGCAACTTCCCAGACAAACTAATGGCGACGACAAAAATAAACCTTCAAAATATGGGCGGGATTGGATTAAGGGGCGTGGTACCTCCCATACAAATCATAAAATAAAAATCCATTATTTCTGCTCCTGTTGACGTTATTTGAACAAAATTGGGAATGTTGGTTAGGTTTACATATTCTAAGATCTGCTGCAAATATGGGCGGGATTGGACAAAGGGGCGTGGTCATATATAAAGAATGTATAGTCAAAAACTATGTTTTTTACGGGTTGGTTTTTTATTATTGTTAAAGGTAAGTCAAATAAAATGTGCGGAGCACTCTCAGAGCAAAGAGAATAATGACGTGGTTATACGTATATAAAAATGAGATAACAAGAGAGCAATGAAAATTTTGTGAACTTGTGTAGCGTATGTACGAATATAACAATGTAGGTATGTATATACAAGTGTCTGTTGATTTGCATTCTTTGGTTTTTGTGGGAATAACGTCATCATATGATTGAACGCTGTTTTTTATTTTCCAATTTATCATTTAGTAATGTGTCCGTTCATAGAACAGGTACCGTGTAGCAAAAAGGTGTTAACACATAGCCCGTGAGTTCGAACACTCTTTGGATTTTTTTTATATTTTAAAGATGCAACCAGGGAGAAATGATTCCACAATGAATTAAGATTGTTTCTCTATTCTCTAAAAATACCCTTCCAATGACTAATATCCAGTGTCTACATAGGCGATTTTAAAGTGAATAAACTGCTGCAAGGGCCCAACCCTTTGTTCTCTGTGGAGAAAATAAATAAATGGTTTCCCATTACATCCCATGAAGGAATTGGGGGAGAATTTCTCACTGATTTGGTGTGGGTAGTTTTGCTAAATTTACGGCTGATGGAGAGTCATGAAGTCCGGTCAGACCTAGAACTGTCAAATGTGTTGGAAATATTGATGCTGTTGGATAGAGCATCACAGAAAATCCAGACACATTAACGACGGACGATTTGTACTGTTGCAACTTTCTAACCAGATGCTTCGTCGGATTTGATAAGAGGATTTAAACCTTTAATAGCAGAATCTTGGGGACCTCACATTACGCTTGGAATATGTATCACATAGGTATTTTTGCCGCAAAATAGTTCCTTCATTTAATACAAAATCTCGAAATATAAATCAGAGTGTGGAATGAATTCAGAACTATAAGAACTCGAATATACTCATCAACATGAGCACCACATGCTGCTGATTAATATTGGGCGAACTCTGGAAGAAGTTACTGCAGAAGTTGCAAAAATCATGCACAACTCACTAAAGGTCGGTGATCATGGCACAGGTAAAAATTAACATTACCGACGAACAGATATTCCATTGGAAAGAAGCAACATGTGAAGCTTGACATGCGTTATAATTTCAAAGTGGTTAAAGTCCACGATTTAATTTAAAAACACAACGCTCTAATTTGGACCAAGTGGTAGTAAGCTAGCCATTGGCCGGCTAGGTTCAGAATGTAGCATCTGGCTTTAATCGCAGGCCCTTGCTATTTCCATGAAATTTTCGGTGAGATTTTGCTAAAGAAGTAGATCCATCTCAGTGATGTTACGTTGGATCTCGTCCCTTAGCTCAGGAATTGTTTGTCGTTCACAAACCCCAAACAAAGAATTCACACGGGGTTAAATCGCACCATCTGGCCAGTTGATAATGGAATTTCGGAAATAATTCGGTCTTAAAATCGTTGCTCCCATACATTGATTGTTCCATGACGGTCAGATTCATATCGTTAAGTTGAGGCTAGTAGTATCCTGCCCGATCTCTAATCTGACCACTATATATATTTTTTGACAACCGTCACTTTGGTTAGTGATGACAATACTGTCAAGTTAATCGTCATCAAAAAGCTTCTAAATCCCATATTCACAACTGTAAGTCCCAGTCAGTGAGTGATAGTTTTGAAAGCGCACAGCTCAATGTTTATGACAAGCTCTCTCCTATTCCGCCATGAAATTTATTATGAATATATTTTTAAAAGGATGCATAATTGTAAGTAGGTGGTATTGAAGGCTTTGCAAACGTTTAAAGGATTAAGATTGAGCTGTACCAGACTCTAAGCTTACCTGTTTAGGTATATGGCACAGAAAACTGGGTGATATGAAAAAAACTAGGATTCTTCTAAAGGTAATTTATTCTTCAAATACAGGGTGATTCCGGAAGTTGCGGATAAATTTCTCCAGGGTATTCCTTGGCTCATTTCATGAAGAAAAGTCCACTAGGACCATGTCCGAAAATGCAAGGGTGCGAAATGGCAGCGGGTTCAAAATTTTCCGATTGGCGGTCGGAAGTTAGTAGGGTAAAGTTGCTAACTTCTAAGCCAGTGGTCGGAGGTCTTACGGTTCCAAGGTTATGACCATTTACTGAAATGCAAAAGCCTGACGAAAGCTATATTTTCCAAGTTGTGGGAGGCACATGACCTGAATAAGTAGAAGATGGCCAATCAAATTTAAAGTAAGCGGGACACGTCGTCAGCCAGGTAGACCATAATAGAAGGATAAGAACCTTCAGCAGGACCCCTCTGACTAAGATCTGAGGCTTATCAACGGTTTTACTGCCTAGTGCCTGTAGTCCGAATACTAATTCTTTTCGGACGATGATCCCATACCAAACACACATAATTAACTTGACTTACTTATATAAAATCCTAACTCATATTAACTGATGTCCAAATATTATATACATTATTTAACTATTTCCTACACTTCAAATAATGAAAATACCCCACTAATGCCTTACCTTCCGCCCTAGAAAACAATGCACCCAGACAAATGTATATCATTCAAACTTCTGTAAAGAACCCACGTAATTGTATTTTGATGTGCCCTTTTTGGTTGATATGCGGACCATGAGTAAGAGAAAAACTGCCACCAAAGAATTATAATGTAATGAATTTAACGTAAATAAAAAACGTGATTGAAATTTAGGATGTTGCGTTAACGATAATATAGTCCATCTAGAGAAGAATAAGGCAAATTCAAGGCCCTCCCTCTATCCCCTGCTAGAACAATGAAACTTTTATGGGCTCAAAACACCTTAGCCAGTTGTATGACATACCAGCCATAGGATAGCTGATGAATGGAGGTGTATGTGTGCATGAGGACGTGCATGTGTACATGTGCAAGATTGAATGAGTGAGCTTGTGAACGGGTGAGTGACTACCGAACGTGCGTAAGGATCCAATGTTCTGTTTTTTTTCTGTTTTTGTTTATGTTTATGTGAGAGTTTTTTTTTGTTCATTGCTCCAAAATTTCATTATTGTTGTTGGTGAAACATCATGTCATTTGTCAATTTATTATACAATACATGTGTGTGTTTACATTGTAGTGTATGAGTGGGGAAGTTCTCTCAAGTAGAAAACAAAGTTTTGACTTTTTCCGTCCTCATGTTTTGGAATGTCATTTGATTTCATTCTTATTTGGCATTCTTTGTAAGTATTTTGCTTTACTTTGTTATTTTCATCTTGTCAATTGATGATATGTTTTCCCGCTCATCTCCATTCACCTACCGCCCGTCGAGCTCAAGGAAAAATTAGAAATTCATTTAGTGTTTTTCCTGCGAGTATAGGACAACATCAAATAGCATCGGGACAAACTTAGCAATATTAATGAAAACCATGTTACATGTTGGCAAGCTGAAAGGAACACAAAAGAGCGTATGACAAAACGGGTGTGCAATTCTATTAACTAAAGTCTCAGTGTTCAGACGGTTCTGGGTGTATATAAATACACAAATAGGTTTCACAAAAAACTGACGGACCGATCCACAACCACAGAATAATTGCGTTCGGCACAAAAAAATTTTAACAACCAAACTTAGTTTGAGTCTGCAGTATGAACTAAACTATTTCGCGTGCTCCGGCTATGGAATTTAGATTGTCTTAGGTGATGGTAATGGTAAAGTAGGCATGGGAAATGTGGTTGAATCACACTTTCAAAATTCAGTATACACGCCAGCGCTTCCGATAGCGGAATAAGATTGTTCGATTTTGCTACGGCGAAGAACATGGTTATCAGTGTGTAACGTGACGCCATGATCCGTCCGTACATAATAACAAACACTCACCGCCATTCCCACCAGCATACGTCCCTGGTCTTCCCGTCACCTAAGCATACACTGCATCCATCAGTCGCATCAACCACCGCAAACAATCGCACTCACTGACAACACACAAGCTCTGTCGACGTTGTGTACGTATTAGCAGCGAACTAGTTTTAATGGCCACACGAGAATGAGTGATTGGATGCAATTCTCATTTGCGTTACAGCAATGATACTTAGTGTTAAAGTTGACTAGACTTAAGTCGTCGCCTCCGCGCGAACAATCAGACAAGATTATAGAATTTTGCCTGGGGCTCTAGTTCTCCAAAGGACAGGAGCAAATTTTGGGATCCGTTCTTTAGTAACGACGGTGTAAATACATTTGCTACACAGGAGTTTTTGCTCACTGTTCCTACACAGGAGTTTCGGCTCACGGTTCGTACACAGGAGTTTCGGCTGACTGTTCCCAGACAGGAGTTTCCGCTCACTGTTCCTACACAGGGGCTTCGGCTCACTCTTCCCAGACAGGAGTTTCCGCTCACTGTTCCTACACAGGGGCTTCGTCTCACTGTTCCCAGACAGGAGTTTCCGCTCACTGTTCCTACACAGGGGCTTCAGCTCACTGTTCCTACACATGGGTTTCGGCTGACTGTCCCTACACAGGGGTTTCGGCTCACCGTTCCTACACAGGGGCGTCGGATCACTGTTAGTATGTAACTCACCCGACGATAACCGGTACCGAACCGTTCTAGCCTGACATGTAAAGCACATACCGAGCCAGCATCCCGCATATCCGATACCGTTCTACGCAGCGAATCCGAAAAGTCGTAAGTACGGCTAACGAAGTGCCCGATCTTCCCAAATCAAAGAGCCTGCCCCAGTAGAGTGCTAAGCCAAGATAAGCGCCCCCCAGAAGACTGTTAAGCCAAGATAAGTGCCCCCAGAAGAGTGTTAAGTCAAGATAAGTGCCCCCCGGAAGACTGTTGTGAATCGAGACGAGTGATTTCAAGCTAAGAGGAGTGTTCCCACCGAATGAAGCAGTTGATGTTATTCCTGTAAATCAAATTACTTTGTAAATTAAATATCAATAAAGAATCTGAATTCGAATCCTCCCAAAAAGGGTAAACTATTCTATTCTTATTTCGAAGGATTTGGTGGATCCTAACGAAAGACTCTGGACATGGCTGAGCTTACCTCAGCCCTAGACAAAACCACGTTACAAGTGGTACGACATTCCAGCATACAGCCACACACAAGTCTACTTGGATATCCCCTAGTCCATAGACAAACAACCAGTTTGTCACCTGACAGTTAATGGAAGGCACTCTACTATTGCAATGTATATTTGTGTGATTGAAGGAACTAATTCCGATCAATAGAAGTTCGCACAAGATTAAGCAGAGAGAAGGGTGTACGACAACAGACATATATTTAAAACTCATCATCGGGAATCTGCAATTACCACGGCCTATGAAAAGCAGTGGCCGGCGGTGGTGCAATGGTAGCGCGCGGGAATCTTGTGTACGAGAACATGGAGATCGATCACTGCTCTGACCAGAATACATTTCTTTCGACGGTAGTCACCTCGCTTAATAGGGGTACTCTATCGAGTATTTAGCCTTTAAAAACTTCTCTAAATACTGTTCGGTACCGGTGCAGAACAGTAGGTCGCAATCCTTGAATGCAATCCTAACAAGCGCCAGATCACCATTTGTGAGAAACTCTCCTCAGTCCCTTCATGGGATGTAATGGGAAACCATTTTTTGTTTGTTTTATATGTAGAAGCTCACTCAGCTACTGGTGCAGAACGCACTCCCGTCTCACGATTCTGAAGCGCAGTGTAAATTCATTCCCACTATACGGAAACTGCTGTCCGGACTGTGCGTGGTTATAAGAAACATCATAAAGACAATCCATTTTACCGTGAAGAATGTCGTACGGCGTGTGACGACAACAACGGTGCACATATGGCAATGCTTTAGTCAATTGGAACGCGATCCATTACAGACAGGTGTAAGAAAAAGAGGGGAGAGGAACCCCGTTTGATAAAGAAGAAAAAAAGGTTTTGGAGGAAGTGAGAAAATTTAATCTTCCAGAAGGAAGAACGAGGCTCGAAAATTCTACCGAAAAGTACAAAGCCAAACCAACGAAAATGGAACAGGCGCCCCGTTTGCAGAGATAAGGAGGGGAATCTTGTCACAGATATAAATAGTATGTTGGGAATATGGAGAGATCACTTCTCCGCTTTACTTGTCCCAGAAGGTCTAACCGAATCATTTGTTACAAGGCGAGACCTTAGGCAGGTCGACAACCTCTCATGCGATCTCTTCAATATATTAATTGAGATCATCATAAGAAAAGCTGAAAGCAAGACGAAAAACACAGTTTCCCTATCATTGTTGATGTGTTAACATCTATAGACGCGGGTACGGCCTAAATTCACAAAGTGAATACATTCAAACACAGTTTGTCCGACTGCGATCACACAGATTGTTTACCGTTAAACTCCTCCGAAACGGCTGAACCGATTTGTATGAAATTTTGTGTGCGTATCGCGTAGGTCTCAGAATCGGCCAACATCTATTTTTCATATCCCTAAATGATAAGGGTGACCCACCCCTATATAGAACACAGATTAGTCCGCCTGCGAAACACAGCTTGTCAGACTGCGAAAAACACACACTCTGATGTAGCGGCAGCGAATAGTTGTACTGCGTGGGTGCGGAACACTCTCATAGCAAAGAGAATAATGATGTGGTTATACATACATATATAAAAATGAGACAGCAAGAGAGCAACGACGAAATTATGTGAACTTGTGTATCGTATGTACGAACATAACATATGTGGGAATAAAACAAATATTATTAAGCAAGAACATGTCCTTACACTGGTCTTTGAATAATTTTAAGTATTAATATTATTTAAATTAACGTCATCATATGATTGGACGCTGTTTTTTTTATTTTCCATTGTAACATTTACTAATGTGTTCATAGAAATCGAATAGGTACCGTGTAAAAAAAGGTATTAACACATCGCCAGTGAGTTCGAACACACTTCGATATTTTTTATGTATTAGATTAATCGCTACACAAGTTTTTAGTTTATCTCATTGCAGTCAGTTTTTACGATGTTGAAAATATCCTGCAATAAAACAACACCCAGAATTTAAAATTATAGTTAAAATGTTGGCTGTCAGTGGTACAATGGATACAATGGGTGCCTTACATTTCTTTGGACGGCGGTCACCTAGCTTAGTGATGGCGGCACTATCGAATACTTATCTTCGAATCGAATTCTTCTCAAAATACCGTTCGGAACCGGCGTAAAACTATAGGTCTGAATTACCTACTGAACAACTAAAAAGCGCACAGTTCACTGATTGTGTGAAGTTCTCCCCAATCCATTCATGGGATGTAATGGGAAACCATATATTTTTCCGTTGAAATTTCTATCATTAATCTGCATTCAGTTCATTTGGATGTGTCCACTGCAGAGATTTCTCATCTTTTGTGTTTATTAACTTCGCTTCCCCTAATACGTTTCATTGAATTTTGCTGCAACATAGCCAGAGGTTTGGCATTTTCGATATGTCAAATGCATACAGTCAACTGATTCGTTACTACAACCGAAGTTCATGCTAACTATATTTTGTCAGTTCCACGAATCATCACGTTTATCTAGTGCTGTCGATGAAGGAAAGTAAACGTTAAACCCATAAAAAAGGGAGAAGGCTTCGGATATAATTAAAAAAAGGAAAAGTAAAAGAAAATCTGCATAGAAAGGCGTAATCGAAGGATACAAATTCAGTGATCTTAAATACAATGGCTAAATTCAAATTACTGAGGAAGATGTAAATCATTCAAAATAAACGAATTTCAAATATATAATAATTATGGATAATTTTTATTTTTTCGGCCTTTTTATTGGTACTTTTTATTTTACGATACTAGCCGGGACGAGTTTTCTATAAAAGAAGTTTTGCACATGCATCCTCACGACTCTAAGCATTAGCCGTCGGTGGTGCAATCGTTAGTGTGCGCGGCCCTTGTACATGAGAACGTGGGTTCAATCCCTGCTCTGACCACCTCTCATTTCTTTCGGTGGCGGTCGCCTCGCATAGTAACTGCGAAACTATTGAGTATTTAGTAATGAACAAACTTCTCAAAAATATTGCACGGAGTCGGTGTTAAAACTGTAGGTCCTAATAAGGGAGTGTAAAACTACAAAAGCTCCCCAAAATTCCTTCACGAGATGTAATGGGAACGAGTAGGGCAATCTATCAGAAAGTGAATACATGCTAACAACACACAGTGTTAGCATTACATTCGTGGTTATTATGGGGATGGTGTTGATTCACCGGCAGCGAACAAACAAGCAGGTCGTCGTCCCCAAAGAGTATTGAATAGTATAGGGAATTCTTGGAACGAATTGTATTACGCAAAAGCACTGGCGACATCTGGCGAATGATTCAAAACGTAGTACTCTCTTTTTATCATAACTTGATCCATTTATAATTTTGATGTGAAACATTGATGCCGTTTGAAACATTTATACTTTTTGTATTGTTTTATGTAATAACATTGTCGAAATGGTGCATTTATATTGAAATATTCTATTAAGAGAATAAGACTCGATTATGCTCTTATATTCAGGCTCTCTACATGAGAGCGGAAAGAGTGTGCAATAAGTTATCTATACTATTCAGTACTTTTTGTCGTCGCTCTTATTATGAGAAAACCAAAACAGCTATTTCCGTAAGCTAAATACGAGTATTGCTTTATTTATTTTATCAATATTATATCTAATGTTACAGGAGATGTAAGAAAAAGAAAGTGCAATAGCCAAAGAGGCTTCGGCAGAAAAACTATTCTTTTTTTTTCCAATGTATAACATTTACTAATGTGTTCATAGAAATCGAACATGTACCGTGTAATAAAAACGTGAGATCGAACACTCATTGAATTTTTTTCAGCAATTAGAATAATGTAAACAGTCGGCACCAGGAGTTGAACTCACGTTGGCGGACGAGCGTTTCGAACTTTGCGACTCTTCTCATTAGCGCCTCAGAGTAATAGGTCAGTGACCGTGTTGTAGCTAATTGCAGTTGTCGCCGTCGGAGCTTCTCTCTTCTTTATTTATTCTTCGCTAGTTCCATTGCTACATGTCTCGCGACTGTATGAGACCGGGACATCAGGAAAAAAAATCAATTAGTGTTCGAAACCACGGGCGATATGTTAACACCTGTTTGTTACACGGCACCTGTTCGGTATATATGAACACATTAGTAAACGTTACATTGGAAAAAAAAGAACCGTTTTTTGTGCCGGAGGCTCTTTTGTTTGAACTTTCTTTTTTCATACATCTGCTTTAACATTAGATGTAATATTGTTAAAATAAATGCGAAAATATGTAGCTCACTGAAATAGTTAATTTTGGTTTGTTATAAACAGAGCGACGACAAAAAGTATTGAATAGTATTGAGAACTTAGAGCACTCTTTTCCGCTCTTATATAGAGAGTCCGAGTGTAAGAGCATAATCCAGTCTTATTCTTTTTATGAAATAATGCACTATAAATGCACCATTTCGACAATGTTTTTTACATAAAACAATACAAGAAGCATGAATGTTTCAAACGGCCTCAATGTTTCACAACAAAATTTTGAAAGGGCCAAGTAATGACAAAAAGAGAGTAATGCGGTTTGAATCATTCGCCAGATGTCGTCAGTGCTTTTGAGTCAAACAATTCGTTCCATTAGTTCTCTACACTATTCAATACTCTTTGGCGGCGGCGACCCGCTTGGTTATTCGCTGCCGCTACATCAATACCATCATACTTATTTTCTGGCAGAGACTATTGTTGTACAAAAACCACGTATGTTAATGCTAACGCTGTGTGTTATTAGCATATGTTCACTATGATAGATTGCTCTACCCGTGCCTATACACTTTAAAAAGGATATAACACGAATATAATTTGACTTGGCCATACGAAAGAATGCACTCGTACGAGTTCTTGGTTGCTGATAGATTTGGTTTGTTATGTTCCCGGCTATAAATCTGCAAAACGTTTTAACCGAGAGTATCCTGTTGCTACTATGTAGTACATAATCCCGTGGTTTATCTGGAGATGAAAAACTACGTGTTCATAACGAAACTTTTGACTTTATATTGGGGTTTATATGGCCTTAGCTAATTCCAAATTAATATTTTAAATGACTGTAGTATTCCAATTTTAAACCACTTCCGTAAAAAGGAGATTTAATAAAAGGCACGTTGGGCCCTCTGTTTTGTAGGAGACTGCGTTGCTATCTTTGTGCCTTTCTTAAAATCCTTAGGCTAATTGTTTTCTAATCCTACAAATATTTCATATTTTGCAATTATTATGTTGTATGGTTGCCATACCAAAGCAATTAAACTTTCCCTGCATATGCTTGGTTTGCACACTTCCAGCCTCCTGCTCGTTCGCACTGTTATTCAAATGAATTATTATGCGGAAATAATTTCTCTGAATAAATTACAAAACAAAGAAATAAGAAATCTCTTATAATACAACTGACGCACTTTTATTGAATTGAAGAAGTTCTCACTGCTCTTACAGCAGGAAAAGTAAATTCACTTTACATATACAATATATAACATACTTGACTTTGTCTCCCAACCAACCCTCTAAACCTCAACAGCATCATTATGAACCTCGTCGTCGTCCTCAATGTTAAGGGGAATAATGGCGTTGGAAAACTAATGCCATAAAAAGTGCTTCAATTTCAATTTTATTCAATGCATACGATTATAGATATAATTCACATAAGACCGATTTGCGTGAGGACGTACGCATATTGAGGTACATGGATATGCTCTATCTCACATACAAACAACTACAAAGCGCAAAAACCTCTAATGGCATATAAGCTTTCACGAACACTAACACACTTATCGAAAAGGACTACATATGCCATAAGGACATGCCATGTGCGTTATACCTACTCTACTCTAATACAAAGAGGCGCATTAACGTTTGTGTAGACGTATTCGCTTCGCATTGGCTATAAAGTTATGATAACGTTTATTATGAAGCAATGATGGGCCTTTTGTTCAATTGCCGCACAGTGTGATACAACTACGAAATTAAAAAATTGTATCGGATTTTGAAGAAGTGTTGCAGAAAAGGTAAAGTTACATTCGGTAGAAGTTCTATTGACATACTAGGTTGAAAAATACCAGCACAAGCACATGTGCGATTGTTTTATTGCTTAAAACTTTTTTTTTTATACCCACAAAAAACATAGAGAGTGCAAAGCAACTGACACATGTGCGTTCATACGCTACACAAGTTCACACAATTATTGTGGCTCTCGTGCTATCTCATTTTTATATATGTACGTATAACCACGCCATTATTCTCTTTGCTCTGAGAGTGCTCCGCACCCACACAAGACAACTATTCGCTGCCGCTACATCAGTGTATATTTTTTTTTGGTAGGCTGACAATTTGTATTTCGCAGTCGGACAAATCTGTGTTCTATATAGGGGTGGGAGGGTCACCCATATTCTTTACGGGTATGACAAATAGATGGTGGCCGATTCTGAGACGCACCCGATATGCACACAAAATTTAATACAAATCGGTCCAGCCGTTTCGGAGGAGTTTAACGCCAAACAATCTGCGTGGGCAAATCTGTGTGATTTTTATAAGAATAAGGTCACATGTTTCAAGAAGCGTACCCGCTTACACCGGAACTAGTGGAACAGGATATATTAGATTAGGTTAGGTCCCGGTATTGTACTCTAGAATTTGTCTGCTTCTTGTCTCTCAAATAAAGTGAAGATACAACAGTTGGTGGTTCAACCAATAGGGGGTCGATTCCTGCTTCGATCAACGACAACTACAATTAGCATAGTTCGATCTACAAATATAACTTTCAAAACTTCTGCATCAGTGCGTGTGAGCAGGAAAGCAATGTGTAAGTAGCGACAACAATCGCTCTACACACAATCAATAAATGTCTTCGGTTAGTGACTTGTGTAAATACACACCGCAGTGGCCTAACGGGCTAGACGCTGCTGAAGATGATGCTTCACGAACATCGAAACGATCGTCCAGCGAATGTGAGTTCGAATCCCACCCGCGGCATTTACATTTTTTTCACTAACCGGAGAAAACATGATCTCTTACAGCCTTAAAGGAAATTACAACTTTAAACTCATTTATGTTTCAACTGATTATGTTTATTCGCAATTAAATATTTTATCTCACCTGGTTGTGGAATACCGAAAGGTTCTAGCCATATGATTTGTGAACTTGACGACAAAGAGGATAATATTCCATCAAACTTGATCACGGAGAACGAGGTTCAATTTTAATACAGCGGCCCAGTAATAGCAAAATTCTTCTTTCTGTATTCATAATTAATAATTGCGTCGAAAAAGTGATAAACCTATATTTTTTCGAAGGTGCTGACTGTAACGCTATTACATGTGGGCCAGACGGGACTTGGCACTTGCCAGAACACACGAGACACTATGCGAATGTGATGGGATGTGGCCATAAAACGAGCCCGTATGGTAATCAATTGTAACGGCGCCCATTTAGCCGATATCATCATCTCAACTTAACCAATAAAATTCTAAAGGTTCACATAAACATAATCAAAAAAACAGCATCGAAGTTTTTCATTTAGAAAAAAAATGAGAGCCAAACAACATCGGGTGACTTCTTTTGAAACACCTTGCACAAAGAAGTGGTAGGTATCGATTTGATTTTCGTGTGTTTTCTCCAGTATTTAGGTGTTAAGGTACGACGTTGTTGATTTCATTGATTTTGCCAGTTTTGTACAAATTTGTAATGCTTTTGAAATAACAGAACCTCTAAAATTAGATCAGTGGGTCAAATCGAAACAATCGATAAAATCGGCTCACACTTTAAACCAATAAGAACCAATAAATCGGCACCGGCGTGAGCTTCAAAAAATTTTTAGTGGCGGCGACGCCTCGGAAAATGTTCGACCGGCTCCCGTCTGTCAAACACTTTGATTTTGTCCACGATGATATTATGGTTGATTTTCCGTAGTAATTAACAGTGTTGCATCAAAATGTACAGCATTATAAAATGAGGTTAAAAATTGTACTTCAGCTTCTACAGATTAAAATTGTATGAGTAATATTCTGGTTTACCGTGGGTTAACGGAGTATTAATGTCACGTAAAGGGTTTTTCAATAAGAGCGCTACAAAAGTTTTTGTAAATAAAACAAAACCCGTTTTAGATACCAATGAAATTCTTTATTCCTGTGAAAGTACGTTCGATGCCATTATGTATGGAACTCGATTACGTTTGCATAGCCACCACGGGAACTCTTGCAGAAGTCCTGACGCTGAACCCAATTTTCGACAGTTTTCAAGCATAAATCGGCCTATACTGCTGCAATTTCACGTTCGATATTCGTACGAAGTTCATCAATCGTCGCTGGCTTGTTGGCATAGACCATAGACTTGACGTAGCCCCAAAGGAAATAATCTAACGGTGTCAAATCTCACGACCGACGCGGCCAATCGACTGGGCCATTTCGTGAAATAACACGTTCACCAAACTTGGTTTCCAATAAATTGATTGTGGCATTCGCTGTGTGGCTTGTGGCGCCGTCCTGTTGGAACCACATGTCCTTCAAGTCCATATTATCCAATTGGGGCCAAAACTATTCGGTTATCATTGAACGGTAGCGATTCGCATTCACAGTAATGTGTCGGTCTTGATCATCACGGAAGAATTACGGCCCAATGACGCCGCCGGCCCATAAACCGCACCAAACCGTAATTTTTCGGGATACAATGATGACTCATGGATTACGTGTGGATTGCTGTCTGACCAATAACGCATATTTTGCTTAATGGCGAATCGATTCAGCCAGAAATGAGCCTCATCGCTGATTGTTGAGGCCTCTTAAAGTTGGCTCTTAAAGTTGAGGCCACTGACTCCAAATTTCGGTAGTAAATTTTAATAATTTCGACTCGTTGTTGGCTCGTATATCTTTCCATGATGAAATGGCAAACCCTACTGAAGAGAAATGTCAAAAGAGCGGGATCGATATACTTTTGTAGCGTCTCTGTTAAAAAACCCGTTATTAAAGTCACCAATGCACTCTTTTGCTAAGCCACGTCGGAAGTCGTGGAAAATAATCTCTCGAGAATATTCACGAATTAAATCCATTTTTAACTCCGATTAATACTTTGAGTCACTGGAAAAGTCAGAAATAATACACACACGTCAACACCTTCTAAGTACCTGGAGGATAAAAACTGTGACACTGTGGTGTTGCCAGATTGCATCTGGCGACACTTAAAATTGCCTAGGCCAGAATTATAAACGGCAACCCTCGTACGGACTCAGCGTTGAATATTAAGTGAAAAGATTTTAAAAGCGCTGATCGCTTGGAGCTCTCCTCGTATTTTGACTAAAGAGAGAAAGTTTTGTTCCAGAAGTGTTTATAGTAAACAAAAGCGAATTGGTACGCGAGAAAAAAGTATCCGTAACTTCTATTCACAATATCTGCAGATGAGAATTTGTCATGCCTCGCCCGGTGAAAAATCTGTATTTTTGTCGTTGTTTGGATGCAAATATAAAGCTTGTTTGAAGAATGTCGACAATATTATATATTTGTTTCCAAACACATTGTGTTTGCTATTCAACATTTCATGTTTGAGACACAATGATTAATATGTTATAATATATGTATTTGCGACTCAAATATATCTGTGTTTGTGATACAAATACAGGTGTGTTAGTTGCAGTCTTTATGTTCTGTCGATAGCAAGAGATTAAAAGAGGGACAACTAGAGAGTATATTTTGTAAGTATGCATCTGTATTTTTGCATTATTCTCTCAGTCAGTGATTCGTAAATATTCCTGAATGTGCGTTCAAATTGCAGATGAAGTCAACGTTGCATTTAGTCCTCCTATTTAGTCATCAATGGTTCATCGGACAGAGGAAAGCGCTTGATCAGTGAAAAAAGAATAAACCAAGTCCCGGACGGTCAAATGGTTTGTAATGTTGCTTTGGTTTTTGTGTATGTGTATCGCAAAAACGTATTATGTTTGGGAGGAAATACGCATATGTTTCCATGCAAGTATATGTAGGTTTGGGGGGAAACAGGTGAATGCATCCATGGAAGTACAGTTGATCACAGTTGACAGTTGATAATGGATGTTTAAGATGAAGAACGCATAGGTTTCCACATAAAACCATACATGTTCGCCAGTAAACATGATAATGTTTACATTTAAATACAAGTAAGTTTGGGACTTGCAAACATATGAATGTTCGAAGTATGTTCCTGCAGAATATGTTTGGGCGAATATATAAGGGGGCCATTATTTTGCAGCGTGCGTGGACCCTATTCTAGGGACATATAAGAACAAATTGTAACAGATTTATAATCGAAGTTGTATTACAGTCGTAAACGAAATTTAAATAAAATTCAAGCAGATACAGTACAACATTTATTTATAAAAACATTGGTTCCTAATGCTGCAGTTCAGCTTTCAGTAATGATTTCTGAACAAAGTTTCAGTTACAGGATGTAATCCTGGAACCACACGATTTTGGTCCCACTGTTCTCTACTATTGCCTTTTACTTTGTAGTTGAACACTGCTGGTAGATTGTTTTGTTGTTTCATTTCTGTATAGTCTTTATATTGGCATATTAACAGGACTTTATGAATATGTATAAGTACCTTACACATGCACACGGGAACACATATCCCCATATACATATACATTTACTGTGCGCTCATGTAACGTAAATCTAAATAGATTGTGTAGATTATATAGTAAATTTCGCTGAAAATCATAGCAATTTTTTTTTTCAAACAATTATATACAACTGAAGCGAAAAATATAAAAAAGAGGATTTATATACCACTCTCTTAGACAAAGTCAAGGGGAGAGGCGGAACGATGTCATGACTTTGCTGCACATACATATATGAACACACGCACACAGTAGTCCTTTTACACAAACACGCAAAACTTCTATACATTTACATGTGTGAGTAACTTTTATTCCAAGTGTGATGAATGTTAATAAATATTCTACATGTTTGGCGAAATTCGCAGGAAAATCACCTCTGGTATATGTGTGTGTCTTTGTTTGTAGTAAATAGATGTTTAATAGTATAAGTGAAATTCTGACTGTATATGTTTTGTCATAAGGACTTTTTTAATACAGGTTAAATATGCAAGTCAGCAAACTTTTACGGCAGGCTGAATTCCTTCGTTGAATAAGACAAAATATAAAAGACACTTATCTAACTTTTGATACAACCCAATCACTGCGAGGGGAAATACTTTGGAATGATAAGTCAGGAAAAGGTAAGGCCACATCAGCTTAACTACTAAAATGTTTTTGAATTTGAATTTTATGACCGATTTCGATACTTTTTAGTTAATGTATGAGAAATTCATACTAAAAGCTTACAAGGTCATTAACAAAATGTTAGGTCAAAGCCTCAAGGTCAATAAATTTGTTTCTTTCTAGTTGTGCAAAGTGAAAAATCTGCGATTCGATTCTCTACAATTACAATTTGTGAACGAAATATTGTCCAAATTCTTTCAAAAACATTTTATTTTTTTTAGTTTTGGAAGTAGTTTACAAGTTATTACCACAATTGCTTTAGATTTCGGCAGAACCTAGATTTGAATACTAAAATACGCTGTGGAATTTTCGAACTAACATTTGAATATCAATAGACATCTGTGTAATATTAAACAAATATTTGAATGTTAATAAGCGATTTTTGCTAGTGCTGCAGCTCAGATGTTCTGGCTGTTGTCAAATATTGAAGTTATTTAGACATTTCGATATAAACGTTGTAGCTGAAAGTTGAAAGCAACTATTTCCGACCCCACCACAAATGGTTAATGAATTCGTTAAGGATCATGCGAGAGGACAGAAAACAGTTGGGGAACAATCGAATAATAGATGGCGCTATTAAAATCTCAGCAAACTTCGATGTGGTTATGGAAGCGGTTGAATGACGCACTATGAAGAGGTGTAACTGATATAAATAGATGTCTAGGGAAGCACTTAGAGCCAGACTGAATCGATAAAGTTGTGCTACTATTTTTAGTAGTCTTCGGTACAAGTTATTGATGTGTTAACACGGGTAGGGCAATCTATCAAAGTCAACAAATGCAAACAACACACAGCGTTAGCATAACATACGTGGTTGTTGTACAACAACAGTCGCGGCCTGAAAATAATTGTGATGATATTGATGTAGCGGCAGCGAACAACCAAGCAGGTCGTCGTTGCCAAAGAGTATTGAATAGTATAGAGAATTAATGGAACGAATTGTGTGACTCATAAGCACTAGTGATATCTGGCGAATGATGTAAACGTATTACTCTCTTATTGTGATAACTTGGTCCATTCATATTTTTGATGTGGAACATTGATGCCTTTTCAAACATTTATTTTGTATTGTTTTATGTAATAACATTATCGAAATGACGCATTTATATTGAAATATTCTATAAAGAGAATAAGACTAGTTTATGCTCTTTCACTCAGACTCTTTACCTCAGAGATCCAAAATAGTGCAATAAGTTCTCTATACTATTCATGGTAGAAATATAATGATAGATGCAGTACGACAACAAATAGAACCAGCCAAAAATAACAGGCATTTTGTTTTTGCTCAGTGCCTGTATTGTGTCAACTCAGCTGATTTAAAAATAATGCAAATGTATATAAAATAATATAATGTGCCATTTACAAAATTCGCGTATTTTATTTGATATTTTGGAAGTGTTTAAGAATGAAAATTAAAACGTTTTTATATGATACTTTCAAAAACAGCAATTGTAGTAGGCGTAGGGTGGTTGTATACAAACAAAAGTAAACAAATTTTGACATAAGAACTTTTCACATAATAAATGTAATTTTTTTTAGAATCTTACTTACTTACTTAACCGGTCTCGGACAAACCCGGGGGGTCAGGGACCTTACAAAACGAAGATAACATATTTCGCCAACCAGTTCGATCTTTTGCTTTATCTCTCCAGTTGGCAATACCAAGTGTACGCAGGGATTCGTCAACCTGATCCCTCCAGCGGAGTCTTGGTCTTCCTATTTTTCGTCTTCCTTCGAGTTCGGTTTCGAAAACCCTTCGCGCTGGTTCATCTTCATCCATTCTACTGACATGGCCTAGCCAGCGCTATCGCGTTATCTTGATCCGCTTAACTACATATGTCAATGTCAGGATAAAGCTCATACAGCTCATGATTCATGCGTCGCCGATACTCGCCGTTGTGCACTATAGGGCCATAAATTTTTCGGAGTATTTTTCTCTCGAAGACTCCTACAGATGTTTCGTCTGCTTGCGATAGGACCCAGGATTCTGCGCCATAAAGCACGACAGGTTGAATGAGAGTCTGGTACAGCTGGACTTTTGTTACTCGAGAGAGGGCTTTATCTCTAAAGTGCTTGCTTAGCCCAAAATAACATCTATTCGCAAGCACAATTCTCCGTTTGATCTCAAGGCTGACGTTGTTGTTTTTGTTCACGGCAGATCCGAGGTATATAAATTCGTCCACTACCTCGAAGTTATAACGGTTATCAACGTTCACGCTTTGGTCTAATCGCGTGGAGGCCCTGTTCGTTGAAACCATTAATTTTGTCTTGTCCTCATTCACCGTCAGACCCACTTTTGCTGACTCCTTCTCAATTCTCGAAAAAACCGCAGCAACTTCTCTAATTGTGCGCCCAATGATATCTATATCATCAGCATACGCGAGCAGCATGTGACTTTTGCTGCTGATGGTTTTATTCACATTGACTGCAGCTTTTCTCATAATGATCTCCATTAAGATGTTAAAGAGATCTCACGATAGGGTGTCGCCTTGCCTGAGGCCTCGCTTAGTTTCGAAAGGTTCGGTAAGATCCTTACCAACTTTCACTGCGGATTTGGTGTTCGTCAAGGTCATCCTGCAAAGGCGTCTGAGTTTTGCAGGAATACCAAGCCCAGACATTGCTTCATAGAGTTTCTCCCGTATCGGACTATCGAAGGCTGCATTATAATCGATAAATAGATGATAGGTGTCGATTTGTTTTTCGTGTGTCTTCTCCAGGATTTGGCGTAGCGTGAAAATCTGGTCAGTTGCCGATTTTCCAGGCCTAAAGCCACACTGGTATGGTCCAATCAGGTCAGCGATAATTGGTTTTAGTCTTTCGCACATTATACTTGATAGAACCTTATATGCTATGGATAAAAGGCTTATTCCACGGTAGTTGGCACAAATACTCGGGTCACCTTTTTTAAATATGGGACATAGTACACTGAGACTCCAATCGCCGGGCATGCATTCATCTAACCAAATTTTGCTAATGAGCTGATGCATGCACCTCATCAGCTCATCGCCGCCAGCCTTAAACAGCTCCGCCGGTAATACATCGGCTCCTGCGGCTTTGTTGTTCTTAAGCCGGGCAATAGCTGTTCTGACCTCGTCTTGGTTAGGAGGGGGGCAATCGACGTCGTCGTCCATATTGTGATCGATTGTCCCATCGTCATCGGATATCTCAGGTACTAGTAGCGCGGAGAAATGCTCTCTCCATATTCCCAACATGCTCTGCACATCTGCGACGAGATTTCCGTCTTTGTCTTTACAGAAGGGGGGCCCTGAACCATGTCCATTAGTTCCGTTTTTAACTTTTTGGTAGAATTTTCGGGCTTCGTTCTTCCTTCTGTATGTCTCAATTTTCTCACTCTCGCGTTTTCTCCACTGCCGTTTCTTATGCCTAAAGAGACGGTTTACCTCCTTTCTCTTCTCCCTATACCGCTCAGTTGCAGCTCCCGTTGCAATTGACTGAAGCATTACCATACGTGCAGCGTTCTTTTCGTCATTTGCTACGCGACACTCTTCATCGTACCACGGTTTATTGCGAAGCGGTTTTTCGAAACCAAGTACGGTTGTTGCGGCAGTTTTTATAGAGTCGGAAATGGGTTTCCACTGCGCATCAGGATCGTCATCGGGAGGGGGTGGGTTCTGTGCCAAAAGTTGCGAGAGCTTCCTTGAGTAGGCTGTGGCTACCTCTAGTAATTGCAGCTTTCCGATGTCCAGCTTCCTCTGCGTCTGGTTTCGTACGATTTTCGCTCTACTTAATCTTGTGCGAACCTTTGCTGCTACCAGGTAGTGATCAGAATCGATGTTAGCTCCTCTGATCACTCGTACGTCCATTACACTGGATGCGTGCCTTCCATCAATTACCACGTGATCAATTTGGTTCTTAGTTCTTTGATCAGGGGATACCCAAGTAGCCTTGTGGATGTCTTTATGCTGGAATCTTGTGCCACTGATGACCATGTTTTTTGCCGCGGCAAAGTCAATCAGTCTCATACCGTTGTCGGAACTGTCAGCATGAAGACTGAAATTGCCAATAGTTGGATTAAACACATTCTCCCTTCCTACTTTGGCATTAAAATCTCCTAGTACAATCTTAATATCATGGTCAGGGCAGCGGTCATACGTTTCCTCTAGGAGCTCATAGAATATGTCTTTGGCATCATCATCTTTCTCTTCTGTCGGGGCATGCACACAAATTAGGGAAATATAAAAATATTTCGCTTTTATGCGGATTGTGGCTATTCGTTCACTCACAGGATTGAACCTAGAGACTAGATGTCGCAGTCTTTTGCCAACTACAAATCCACAACCAAATTTATGTTTTTTTTCATGGCAACTGTAGTATATATCGCAGTTTCTTTTTCTTGTGCAGCCATGTCCTGTCCATCGCATTTCCTGGATAGCGGTAATGTCAGCCTTATAACTTTCGAGGACATCTGCCAGTTGGATACTTGCACCGGATCTATATAGAGTTCTTACATTCCAAGTGCATATCCGTAAACCGTGGTCCTTACAACGTTTGCGGGGGTCGTCAACAAATAGGGGTTGTTTATGTTTTCTGTTTCGTTTTTGTATTTTCACTGCCATTATGAACGGTGGCGGGAGGCAAACCCAGCCCACCGGGTTTTTGCATTTTACCTACTGCCAGGATATTTGATTGCAGCCGCCCATTATGGATCAGACGCTGACCAGGATGCGATATGTTGAACCTGGATTTTCTTCTTTTAGTTTCTATCCGCCGTTGGCCCGTATGTTTGGCTCATCCGCCTTCTAAGGACAAAAGAATATGCCCGATTGTTTGATGAGCTTCAGTGACATCAGTCACCTACTATACCTGATTTGATGCTCATTTGTTTCGCCTTCTCACTCTAGCTAGCTAACGGAGGTTTCCGAAAAGCCATTGCCCAGGACATACTGCGTGGAAGTAGTGAGCTGCTTGGACTGCCCAATGAAGGAATCATTTCTGGCCACTCCCAAGTGAATGGCAATCAGAAACATTCCACCTCCACGGACAGTCCCATGTCCTTTTTTAGAATCGCCCCTTTTTATTCTGATATTCGTTTAACAATTTCAGTAGAATTCACAAAACTGTACCGACATTTAAACCTCTACATGCTTACGTGGCCACGTGTGCATATTTCCTCCCAAACACAATTGATACAAATTATTTGTTTGATTTCGATATGGATATACCTATGATATTTTTATAGTTAGTTTTTCCAATTAATACAACAAAAATTATAAGGTATAAAACGTCCCTTTTTACATTTACTTGCACTGAATGCATTATTTGTTTTTTTTTACGAAATGATTATCTGCTGTTATCAGTGTTCAGTTTGCAGAAAGTTTCAAATTCTCCAAACACGGAACTACTTTAAAACACGAGTTTTCACATTTCACAACCGGTGCACAGGTCATTTATGATGGCACACTTACTTACAAACGACAGCCATATACAAAAACCAAAGCAACATCACAAACCATTTAACTATCCGAGCTTCCGATTATTCCATTTTACTGATCACAAATAGCTTCTACTAATATAAATTTTTTCTAAGCCGACAACGAATTTTTAAAACCGCCTGACCGATTAACCTTTAACGGCTGACTACATGACACTGAAAATCAACACGTCAGCCAAAATAAAAAACACTAACTTCATCTTCAATTTACACACATATTTAGGAATATCTATTAATTACTGACTTTCAGAATAATGCCAAAATACAGTTGCACATTTACATGTAAGACTTTGAATAATCTCTATTTATTCCCTTGCCCACGAGAGCTTAAACTGTGCAGCAAACAGAGCCTTAGTTGTATCATAAACACAGATATATTTCTACCACAAACACGTATATTATAATATAGGTATCACTGTATCTTCTACATGTAATAATGCATATTATTATTGTCCGATGATCGATTATAGACTGAATACCTGAAACAAAAACTCAAGAGACGTCGGGATATTTAGCTGAAATGCGCGGCTTTACTGGAACTCTCACACGCTTTTTATCGAGTGGCCGATTGAACGCACTATACACTATAGACATTATTCCCACCAATTGTGACATACAAAGATGCAAGGCAAATCCCAATAGACACTACTCCCTCTTTCCACTCTCCACTACCTCTTGTTTCCTACGCCAACACAATGTACTGCATTTAGGCATCAGGCATCCCCTGAGTGTGAAATGCAAAACACTCATTTCATCTGCAAACGCATTCAAGAATTTTTGACTGAATTTTGAATTTTTGATTTTCCAACTTTGACTGTGAATCTCTCTTTGTACTTCTGTTATTCTGTTACTGGAAATAGGGAGTAAAAAGTGCAACAAAGCCAGCTGACTTACAAAATAATGTCAAAATACAGTTACACACTTACAAGTAAGACTGTGAATAATCTCTGTTTATACCCTAGCCCACGAGAGCTTAAACCATTCACCAAACACAACTGTAGTTGTATCCCAAATACAGCTTTACTTGGATCACAAACACTTATATTAAATAAATAAAATAAATGAATGGTTTCCCATCACATCCCATGAAGGGTCTGGGGAGAACTTCTCACAATCACTGAGCTGTGCGCTTTCCAGTTTTCACTCACTGATTGGGACCTACAGTTTTACACCGATTCCGAACGGTATTTTGAGAAGCTTTTTCATGGCTATATCCTCGATAGTGTCGCCGTCACTATGTGAGGTGGCCGCCGCCGAAAGAAAATTTTAAGGTGGTTAGAGCCGGGTTCGAACCCAGGATCTCATGCACAAGAGCCGCGCACACTAACCATTGCACCACCGACGGCCACATATATTATAACCTATTAATCATTGTGTCACCAACACGTAGTATCGAATAGGAAACACGATGTAAACATTATGTTTGTATCCAAACAACAACAAAAAAAGATTTTCAGCGTGTATAAGCAAAATTACCTGGTTTGAGGGACAGAAATCCACACGAGTCCCACGCAGTAGCAGCGTATCCGCAGAAAGTCGGTTTTGTATGGACAGACATCAACGGGCTTCTGCCAACATCGGTCCAGACATCTTCCAACAAGATGATGATATTGCTATCACCGTCAATGGATAACGCTCTGGATTGATGATAGCCAATATCTTTTGGCCAAATTTGTATGGTATGGATGTGAACGATGCTAGGTGCCACACAGCTGGTGCTACAATGTACATTCTGCAGAATTTATTTGATAGCACAATTAACTCCAGCAGAGGCGACGTGAACTGCCTACCGAATTCGTTCGATTTGAAACAATTTGACTTTAGGTTGTGGGGTTTTCTTAAGTCAGAGGAAAAGGGTTTTTCAACAGAGATGCTACGAAACTAAATCGATAGGGACAGCAAACGACGCCATAGTTTTTCCCGCTCTTTTGACATTTCTCTTCAGTAAGATTTGCCATTTCATCATAGAAAGATATACGAACCAACAACGAGTCGACATTATTAAAATTTACTGCCGAAATTTGGAGTCAGTGGCCTCAACGTTAAGACCACCACGTCCAATTTATGGTCGTCATAATCGTCCTACCAGATCAACAATTGAGCGTCTAGTGGAAAAATTTGAATCCACACGCACAGTAAAAAATGTTCCCGTGCCAGTGAGACAAAGAAGAGAATATTGCTGCCGCTGAGGCTTCAGATCAAGAAAGCCCAAATGTGTCTGTCACACGTCGTTCTCAAGCGTTGGGCATCTCTGTGACGTCGTTGTGGCGAATTTTGCGAAAAGATCTTGGCCTACATCGTTACAAGATCAAATTGACGCAAGAACTGAAGCCGCTTGACCACCATAAGCGTCGTATGTTCGTGAATTGGGCTGAGCAACAACTTGAAAATGATTCGGATTTTCATCGGAAAATCATCTTCAGCGATGAGGCTTCTGCATGAATGGCTTCGTCAATAAGCAAAATATGCGTTATTGGTCAGACAGCAATCCACACGTAATCCCTGAGTCATCATTGCATCCCGAAAAAATTACGGTTTGGTGCGGTTTATGGGCCGGCGGCGTCATTGGGCCGTACTTTTCCGTGATGATCAAGACCGGCACATTACTGTGAATGCGAATCGCGAATCGTTTAATCATAACCGAATATTTTTGGCCCCAATGGGATAATATGGACTTGGAGGACATGTGCTTCCAACAGGACGGCGCCACAAGCCACACAGCAAATGCCACAATCAATTTATTGGAAACCAAGTTTGGCGAACGTGTTGTCTCACGAAATGGCCCAGTCGATTGGCCGCCTCGGTCGTGCGATTTGACGCCGTTAGATTATTTCCTGTAGGACTACTTCAAGTCTACGGTCTATGCCAACAAGCCAGCGACGATTGATGAACTTCGTACGAATAGCGAACCTGAAATTGCAGCAGTATCGGCCGATTTATGCTTGAAAACCGTCGAAAATTGGGTTCAGCGTCTGGACGTCTGCAAGCGTGCCCATGGTGGCCATGCAGAAGAAATCGGGTTCCATACATAATGGCATCGAACGTACTTTCACAGGAATAAAGAATTTCACTGGTATCTAAAACCTGTTTTGATTTATTTAAAACAATTTTGTAGCGCTCTTATTGAAAACCCCGTTATATGCCAGTAAGTTACAAACGACGGGTGCCTTTAAAAATCAAGCTGATTTATATGCCAGGGATGTCGAAAATTAGACGAATCGGATGCGCACCACCTGACGAAACCGCGGCATCCATTTATTCGATGTCATATTCAACACATAATTACATTGATATTGCTAGGCCTTTCAAATACAACACAAAATTCATTGAAATCTCAAATGCAACTTGTAATATTCAATTTTAACGTCTGCCTGTTCCTATTTTTTATTTTTTTTTCAATGTCGCCCACTAATTTCAATGAATACGATTTTTAACAATGTAGTATTCGTACTTGTTATACCTCCTTCGTTCACAACGTTACACAAAAAATTAAATGGATGGGAATATGGCCCTTAAAGCTGATAAATGCGTATAAATACATTTAATTTATATTTCCCAGACGTTGTATACTGCAAGTCCTGTAGGAAGAAATAATGCTATTTATATACCATCTACGACGCCGCTGATTTAAGCAACGCAAATAAGAAATCTGTCGTTTACTCCAATCCCGAAGATAACGATGAAAGACTATGATGATGTATGATAATGGCAAAAATGCTCTCACTATAGTATTTTCTATTTGCTGAATCAATTGACAACTATTAAAAATATTAATATAAATTTTATTTGTTATTAAGATATGTTGAAGTAGCTGCAAATTACGGTGTACTCAAATAAAACGCTTGCATTTAAATTAAAAATGGTGACAAAATTAAATATCAAATTAAGTGTCAAAATTAAATGTCACCATTTTTAATTTAAATGCAAACGTTTTATTTGAGAGATCCCTAGAAAATTAATTAACTAATTCATTTTAATTACGCTATTTATTGAAAGTTGTTGTTGAAGTGCTAAGTAGGCGGACCATTGTACAACCCCATCATGAAGAAGAATATACTTATTGAGGCTAAGAGAAAAATTATTTTCTAGTCTTTAGTGCATTTCTAAATAAAACACTGTAACTTAATATTTTTTAAATTATTTTTTTTTAAATTTAAATTTCCAATTAACTTTCAATTAAATCTTTTTCAATAAAATTTTCAATTTGCTTTATTTTGTATTATACATGAAATATAGTCATTGCATTGTAAAGTAGATATGTTCCGATTAAAATTGAATAAAAAATTCCGGCAAATGGTTGCTGCGCTCATGCCCTTGCTCTCTGAATGAATTTTTCTATAGAATTTTCATTTTTGGAATCTGAGTCTTTTATGAGGAACCTTCTTATTTTTTTTCAAAATATCGCAAAAATAAGAAAATCGCTGAAATTAAAAGTGTATGTAACTCGAAAACGGTGCGTCGAATCGAAAAAATAATAAAATTATTAAAACTAAAACTTTTCAAATAAAAAATCCCGCTAAAACGCCCTCATGTCTATATCTCGGAAACAGAGTGTCCAATCGAAAAAATAACCAATTTTTAAGGGTTTTTCATAAACTAGTCCAATTCTTATGGAAGAATTTTTTTTAAAAAATCGCCAAACTAAGAAAATTGCTAAAAAAAATTAAAATCAGTTTTAGGGCTTTTCAAAAAAAGAGGTAATTTATAAGACGTCCATTGGTTAAAGGATTTGTAGATTTTTTTAAAGGCGATTTTTTGAAAAAAAAAATATTCCATATGAACTGAATCCGTTTATTAAACTCCTTAGGATGCCGAAAAAATGGCTTACTTCTCCGATTGGACACTCCGTTTCCGAGATATAGAAATCTTTTCATATTATCGGTCAAAAATGGGGTCTGGTTACCCTGGGTAACTCATTATCCATCACCGTGGGTAATTACACATTATTTTCCCCACTACCCTGAGGGTAATGTGTAATGGTGATGGCTAATGCCCCATCGTCGTGAGTAGCTACCCATTATTTTCCCCACTACTCTGTGGGTAATGATTAATCGTGATGGATAATTCCCAATTCTCGTGGGTAGCTACCTATTATTTTCCCCATACCCTGTGGGTAAAGGGTAAACGTTCATTACACATTCCCCACGATGATGTGTATGGGTTTCACATCTGGGTGTGTTAAGGTGGTGTATTAAGGTATTTTATGGGCGGGAAAAAATTTTGGGTTACTCTAAGGAGATTTAGATGCGCCTAAAGTTATGAAAGTTCACGAAATTTTAAATTTTGTTATTATGTTGGAACTGGAATACCATTTTTAGCCTATTTAACCCAGTGTATATAATACCCAAAATGTCTAAAATCACAAAAATCGGCCCACCACTAACAAAGTTATAAATAAAAATAGCAGAAAAATTCGCGCTTATTATATAGAGGGCTTTCCGTTAAGGACTTGACAAATTTTTTTTAAAATAAATCGCAAACCATTTGAGATATTTCCAAAACTTTATGATCGACTTGAAATACAATCAAAACATTTATGAATGGGACTCGACTTCGTTCATATGGCTATTCGTTGGACCCAATTTTCGATGGCTCAGTTATTTCGCGTTCAATGTCGGCTCTTAGTTCTTCCAACGTCGTCGGCTTGTTGGTATAGACCAATGATTTGACGTAGCCTCAAAGAAAAAAATCTAGAGGCGTTAAATCGCACGAAGGAGGCGGCCAATTGACTGGTCCATTTCTTCAGATAACACGCTCACCGAACTTCCTCTTCAATAAATCGATTGCAACGTGTGCTGTGTGGCTTGTGCCACCGTCCTGTTGGAACGACATGTCGTCCAAGTCTACGTTTTCCAATTCGGGCCTAAAATAATCGGTAATCATGGCGCGATAACGACGGCCATTCACAGTAACGTGACGAGCGTTATTGTCCACGAAAAAAAATTGGCCCAATGACGCAGACGGCATGCAAACCGCACCAAACAGTTATTTTTTGTGGATTAAGTGATGATTCATGAAGTACATGTGGATTTTCACCAAACCAATAACGCATATACGTGCAAAAAATTTGCTTTGTCACTGAAGATGAATTTGCGATGAAATTCATCATCTTGGCGCATCTTCTCCAGAGCCCAATCGGAGAACGTACGGTCGCGTCAAATATGTAGACTCAAATTTTTGCACTAAATTTGTTATTGCTTGTCTACTGGGGCGAGAATAACGATCGAAAATTGGAGTTGAAGCCCTTAAAGTTGCGGTCACCGACTTCGAATTTCGGTAGTACATTTACATACCATGATGAAAATGTTGAGTTTGCTGACAAAGAGGAAAGTAAGATTTAGATGATCAGTCAAACACCTATTGGGAAAACTCGTTACTAGTATTATACTACAACTAATTCGCTATTTTTTCATATTTGCTTACAACGGCGAGTTTGGAAGTTATTTATTATTTGTACATGAGATCCTGGGTTCGAACCCTGCTCTGACCACCTTCAAATTTCTTTCGGCGGCAGTCACCTCGCATAGTGACGGCGACACTATCGAGTATATAGCCATGAAAAAGCTTCTCAAAATACCGTTCGGAATCGGAGTAAAACTGTAGGTCCCAACCTGTGAGTGAAACTGGAAAGCGCATAGCTCAGTGATTGTGAGAAGTTCTCCCCGGTCCCTTCATGGGATGTAATGGGAAACCATTTATTTTATTTTATTTTTAGTTTGTTGTAAGAAAATATAGTTTTTTAAGAAAAGGAACTTATTTAAAAAAATATAACTTTTTTTAAGAAAAGGTACTTTTTGTAAGATAATTTACTTTTTTTAAGCAAAGGTACTTCTTTAAGATAAGGTATTTTTTTAAGAAAAGGTATTTTGTTAAGAATATTTTTTTTTGAGAAAATTTACGTTTTTCAAGAAAATGCACTTATTTAAGAAAATTTACTTTTTTGACCTTCTTTGACTTTGGCGTTCCTAAATTTACTTTTTATGGGGTTCAAAACTACAATATACATATACCATAGATAAATAAAAAACCATAGATGGTTAAATATAAGTGATGGATTTGAAAGTAAAGGGTAATTTTGTAGTGGGATTTCTTCCTTCAAGCCGCGGGAAAAATTAGAAGGAATCGAGCTAGGGCTTTAAAATTTCGCACACATCTCTCATATTGCAGAATTATAAAAAAAAAAGTTTTTGTTCAAATCCGCCCACAACCACGCCTACCTCCCATATAACGTAAAATAAAAAATTGTTGTATTTTCCTCATTTTCATATCTATGTCAATAAAAATTACTGCCAGTGCTTGCATTTGAGTCCTCAATTATATTAAAAATTTAAGTGCCACGCCCAACGCCCACATACAAATTTTCATTTTTCAAAATTTTCGAAAACACAGATATAATTCTTTGTAGTTTGTGATAGATGTAAATCAGCACTTACATCTATATAAATAACGAAAGCCTAATATGGTAGCTGAATATTTGCAAAAAAAAAATTAAGGGGCCATAGTTTACCGTTTTTTTTTTAATTAACCAATCATTCCAAATAAAAGTCAAATTTGTACTATAAAATAATCGAAATTTATTAATTTTTCACAATTTCTCAGTGCATACTTTTAGGGATATGATATACAGCTGTAAAAAAAACTTTAACTAACGTTTCTATTATCGACAGCATTAAAACACATATGCCTAAAAGTATACACCATTTTATATGGTGTTTTCATCCATTTTTGTAATGAAATTTCGTGGCACTTTTTTTATAAAATTTATAACTTTGTTAAACAGTATAAAATATTATGGGAATTTTATTTATGAAATCAAAAGAATACACTCCCACCTTCACATTTTAGCAACCAGACCACAGAAAAACTAAAAACACTTAGTTTTTTGAGTGTCATCATAAAAGCATGAATATATTTTAATCTGTTATTGTCATTCAATTATTTTTTCTTAAAACTTAATGTAGAAATACCATATTTTTCAAATATACATATTCCAAATCGATACGACAAAACAAGTTATGCTTCCAGCCCACTGAAATGCATGAAAATCTGAGGCAGGTTACTGCAGAGTTTCATTTTGTTGACTTTGCCTCGTTTTTTGTACAAAAACAAAATCTGTTGAAAAAAACTAATGATTTATTTCTCTTAATTAAACAATTCTCTACGAAACTGCATCATTACATTTTTGATATTTGACACTCGAAAAAGGGTATTTTTGCCGGCAAATCCCTCTGTGCGGCGCCGGAGTGGTAGATATGTGCAAATTTCCCTGGAAACAACAACTATTGAAAAAACTAAATAACCATGATTTGTTTGCCTTTTGTATTTTCAACTAATATCAAAAGCGAAATGCTTTTCTATTATTATATTATTTCTATTCTATTTTCAAATTTAAACCATAGAATTGAAATAAAAATTATATTTGTATGTGTTTTTTCGTCGCATCCGAGTGAAAAATGGTCGTACGGAAACAGCATGAACCCCCTGGTGAAAATGGTGATTAAGCAAATGAATCATCTATGGTTTTTGTTTATCTATGTATATACTTAATATTGGTTACAGGCTCCACCTAGAAAACTTCCCATTAAACAAGAAATTTCCCAACATATATTAGTCTAGAAACAAACCAAAGCATAATTACCCAATATAGTTGATAATACTGGGTTGCAGCATAATAGTGTTAAAAAAAGTTGTTTAATTTTTTTCATACAACTTTGTTCCAAAATTATAAAATTTTATTTTTATTTGAATTTGAATTTTTATGACTGATTTTTATTAGTTTTTGGTTCATGTATGAGAAATTCATACTACATACAAAAATGGTTGGTTTTGGTTGGAAATAATAGACAATTTAGTTAAGCACACACACTGGCATGACTAATTTCGAACTCCGTGACAAGTCCACGATCAGGTGTCTAACTACTGTGCCTGAGTTCTATTTTGTTAGAATTATTTCGAAGAAATAAATAAAATATTTCAAAAAATATATGATGTTAAATTATGGACCAACTGGGGGTGTTTTTTTTTCGATTTCCCGAAAGATTACTTTTTTGGATTCAATTCAAGGATTCAATTGAGGTACGTATCGCTAACCAAGTGTAGACTCAGAAGTGTATTTACTTTTAATGTAGTTTTGAAAAATGTTTGGACGCAGTCCAGACTTAGTTTGTTTTACATGAGATGTTAGCTTCTAAGAATGTTTTACTCAAATGCACAGAAATCAGCTGCATATATAACTGTGCAAAAATAGCGTTGCCAAATGAATTTTTGTGAAAAGACATACATTTTTAAGACAATGTTCAAAAAAAGTCACAAATCTTTAAAATATGCAAAGCATACATATTTATTAGTGCATCTGATTCAGGTTATTTTAAATTGAAATCCATTTAAATTTAATCGGAATTTGGTATGTACCTCTTTGTTAAAACTAAAACATGGCAGAAAACTAAAACATACTTCTTCAATAAAAACCTAAATACAGTACACACTAATAAAAAAATTGCAAATTGTGACCGCCTTTATCGAGAGTTGTCATATTTAAAAATTTCGGCAAGGTTTTCCTTTAGTATTTTGTCCAAAGTCCTTTGTTCTTTAAAAGACATTTTCTGATAGTAGGCATGGTACCACGAGAGTTTTTTTTTTTTAAATTTAATATTAGCACACTCCTCATAAATTCTTCTCAAAGATCATCTTATTTGGTCGGTGCTTGTTCGTATTGCAAGAGTCTTCTTTTGATATTAGCCCGCAAGTTTTCAATGAGATTTAAAGCAGGGCTTTGAGCTGGTCGCTGCATTGTGTGGGATTCTTCTTCAGCAAGCCAGTTTTCACAATTTTTGCACTGTGGTTTGGATGCCTGTCTTGCTGAAAAGTTATTTCTGTTGCAGGCACACTTTTCAATAAAAACCAGAAAAATTTTCTACAAAATACTTAGAGAGTACTACTCTCCCACCAAGTGAAACCTTAACACACAATTTTTGCTTGACATAGAGTCGCGGAAAGGTTTCAACGGGCCTCTTCCAACAATATTGTATTCCAGCAGATTTGATACTATTATTTTTGGAACGACGTTCCTTATTGCACCTTGCGGGATGGGGGCTATATTAAAAAATGTTAAACAACTTTTTTTTAACCGTATTAAGCTATAACCCAGTATACAACCCAGTATTATTCTGCATTCTTTTAGGATTTGGTAATTATAACTAGAGTTGTACAGTCAGGGACGTATATGAGTTTTGTGTTCTTTCATGTTGGCTATGTGATAGCCATGCCATTGTGAAGTGTGCTGGCTTGAATGGAAGACATTATGAAGTAATTACGATATTGTTCGATATTGACTTGTTTTAGGTTATTGCCTTTTTCGTTATTAACAGTATTACCCCATTCTTTGTGCTTGCAATTCAAGTCTTCCGCTAGTACCAAGTAGTTATTTGAATTTTGAAGATTCATAAAATCAAATAATACAAAATCTCTTGATTAATATAGCAGTTCCCCCACCCCTTGTTGCATCAATTCGATATTTGCTTTTGATTTTATAATTTTTAAATATTACATTCTGTCTATAGTTTAAAATTTGTCTCATTTAATAGGACAATATCCACTATCTAACTACTCTTAACAATTTACCTATTCTTGAAAAAGGAATACTTCTAAAAACTTACCTGTTCTTAAAAAAAATTTTCTTACAAAAATATCTTACAAAAATTCCTTTTCTTAAAAGCACCTTTTCTGAAAATAAGTATATTTCATTAAAAAATAAACTTTTCCTAAAAAGAGTACCACTTCTTTAGAAAGTACCTGTTCTTACAAAAGTACTTCTTTGTAAAAAAAGTCATACTCTTTCTTTTTCTTACAGAAAGTACTTCTTCTTAAAAATATTACCTTTTCTTAAAAAAAATTATCCTTTAATAAAAAAAACACCTCTCTTTAAAAAAGGACCTATATAATACATATTCCGGGAAATATAATACATATTCTTACAAAAAGGACATAAAAATATATTTTGTTTAAAAATACATTGCAGAAAAAAAAAATTCTTAAACAAAGTTTTGTATTTTACAAAATGTACCTTTTCTTAAAGATCCATTTAAATTGTCGTACTTTCCAACGGGCGCTTTATAAGTACTGGAACTAACTAGTACATAATTTATAGCGAAAAAACCTTCGTTCCAACCGGGTGTCCCACGACACCTCATGTGATTTTTGTTTCATCCGATCAATTCATTCCTTTCTAGTCGTCAGATGACAGATTTTATGCGTTTTGAAACAATTAATACTAGCCTTCGGATTCTTGTCGCCATTCTTTTATCCATAGTCTTGTATCAAATTTAGTCCACTACTGTGTGTATTTTGGTTTCGTCCTTTTTGTTTACTTTTATTGCTGGGAATCATGTTGAAGTTGACAGTAAAAGCATACCAGACAAAATGCTTTCGTTGGTACCTGCTGTGTATGTTATTGTAGTGATATTAACATGTATGTTTTTCCAATGATCAAACTATTTCCAGTATTGGAAAATTACACCAAAACACTGCTCAGTTTTTACGAAGAAATAATTGGCTGAACGATGCAAAGCTTTTAATTAAACCACTTTAGTTTGAGAATCGTGAAGTCAATTTCACAAGGATTTGGAAAAAGTGTTTCCCCGGAATCTGTTCCTACAATAAACAACTTTTATGAGACACTGTTCATTATACGCGACACGGCTTAAAATATACCTATAGGGTGTCCACAAAAGTGTCCCAACTGTTGTAAGTGTCGTATGTGCTAAAGTTATACAACAGTTGTACAACTGTAGTAAATTTTTCCTTACAAAAGTGTTGTACGATAGTACAACTTTGGCAGATATATTTTTGCGGTGTACTAAGCCATCAGCTGATACCGTTTGTTTACCATTTGTTCAGTTGTAGTATTCATTTTCAGATTGTACCAAAGCGTAGTGAACAAGGTGGACGCACCAACATTGCTGATCGAGTTTGTTTTTTTCGCCTCACAATTACAGTAATCAGAAACTGAAAACCGGTCACCCTGTGGGGTAGAAGACATAATTTTAAGCTGAAAATGTTAGATACAAAAACTGGGTGAAATTCTATATTCGGAGTTATGGGCCTCCAAAGTTCGCATACACGGGGGCTACTATGTATTAAAAAGCATCTAAAGGAATTTGTCGGCACCGTTTTTGGACAATATAAAGCAAAATAAACAAAACAAATTAAACGAAAATTTTCGAAAACTCGCTTTGTTATCGAAATATCGGCCGTTCAAATTTTAAAAATTATCGAAAATAGTTTTTACATTTTCCCAAAGTACAGAAATACAAATTAAGGAAAAGATGTATTTCTCTCCCTGGTCCCAGAGCCCGGCCGGACGACTCGAAATACAAAATAATCGTCCGACAAAAATAATCGTGCGACAAAAACCTATCGTTATCCGAATTTTGGAGGCCCATAACTCCTAAAATAGAGATTTTCCCCAAATTTTGTATTTAACATTTTCTGCTGAAAATCGTGTGTCCTACCCCCTTCTCCATAAAATTTTTGATACGAAAACAAGACATAAAGTCGAGCTATTCCTTATTATTACTATTAAATGAAAATATATGTGAAGTTTTGAAAAGAAAATAATAAAAAGAATCATGAATTAATATAATTTATGTTTTTTTTTATATATTTTATTTTTATTTTTTATATTAAAAATAACCGTTGCCACAGGTGTTTCAAACATTGCACTTTTCGAAACAATTGAAAATCCGGTATCTGGGATAGGCGGGTTCCTGCAAACTCTTCTCACAATCAGCTGATTTTGGCAATTTAATTAATTAGAAGTCGCCCAAAAACATCTAGTGCAAAGTGTATTTATATCAAGTGGAAGCATTAGCACAGCTGATTTCAGTTTTTTCATGACGTTGTACCTAGCAACTGTCAAATTCATGTGTATTTGGTTTTTATACACGCTTGTTTATGTTTATTGTTGGTATACATACATGCAGAACTTGACCCAACGCCGGTAGGAAATAAAAACCAAAGGCCTGTTGTTTTTGCCTACAATTATAACAACGCGTAAGTAATGCTTGCACTTGATATAAATACACTTTGATCTAGGCCCACCACCTTCTTCAATACGCCTTGGATTGTAGTATATGCATTTACGAAAGGGTGTTCACATATGTGCTATTGGAGGTCTTATATTTTCTTACAACCTACAAGCTTAGTACCCCTTGTGAATTCCCTAACAGTTTTATGGCATATGGTAAAATGGAACTTAAATCGTTGCGTTGTCACTGAATAATCTACTAAACTAGCTCGCCTCGTATCACCTCTGAGTTTTCACACTCCCATTTACACTTCCACAAACGCATGCAAATGTGCACTTAAATCTTTACAAAATACTCACGTTACAACACTTAGGACAGAAGCAAATGAAGTGAGTAAATGTATTTTTCATAGTTGACGAAGTGTATTTCACCACTACATTCGCGCTGCATGCTTACACTTATAGCAGCTACTTACAAATCCTTAGGTAGTTAATGTTATAACCATAGAGTAATTTCATATAAAGCTGTCATTCTTCTCATCTTGCTGATTTGTTGTTGGTTGGTTTGAGCCATTACCTCTATATGGTATTATTAAAGCAATACCTTCCAACATCCAACCGCCCATCTGCAACACACCAAATGTCATCAATTTTCTGAGAAAGTTGGTTATTCTATACGTTATTACTCTATGGTTATAACATGTACATACATTCACATTAATATGTAGGAAAGTAAGTACTCGTACATAAAAGAAAATTATTATTTATCCAGTGATCAACCTTTGGAAAAATGTCTTCACTATTTCTGGGAATAAGGATGTATTAACCTTTCCTCTCTTGTGTTTTCTCTCCTTCCTTTTCATCCTTTTGCTAAAAATCTACTAGAAAGGGCCAGAACGTGCTGCCAAGACAGAGAGAGGTTAAAAATTATTACCAAAGACTTGAAGAATAATGCTACCATTACTGCGATTACGCTGAGGACGTAGAAGATGATGTCGACAGTGATGAATATAGAGATGCGAGATGTGGCTGCGAATATGGATAAATATGGGAAGAAGATGTTTTTCTGGCTCTTACCGCTATGGATGTTGATGGGTTGAAATGTAGCTCCATAAATATAGATTGAGAACTAGTATCTTTTACTAAGTTACTAAGATGCTTTTAGGATTTATACTTTGTCTTTATAAATATCAGCGACGTCAGCATCAGCCTCATCACAGCCATCATCATCACTACGATAATAACAGAGGCATCCGGGAAATTGGCTTGTTTGTCTGCAAAAGATGTGTGTGCAGTAATTTTTACATATTTGTTGAGCAATGAAGAGTAAGTGATTTTGCTCCTTTAATTGTTGTGGTAAAAGGAATGGTATTAAGGGGAAATCAACATCAATTAGCTAATAGAAGCATGAATCTGAGGATTTATTGTTACATAAAAGACTCGTAAGGAAACCAAATTTGGAAAAGGGGAAATATAATACTGGAAAAGAAATAGTTAAGCCATAAACTTATAAACCTGATAAATGCAGGTGAATTAATTTATAGGACATAAAAACCAAGTCTGGTTTTTTATCCCTATCAGAAAAAAACCGTAGCGATTACATCAAATACAAAGCCTTGCATGTCACAGATGTGCCAGCACATGCCAAGTGAATACAACAGTTTTAAGCGAGTTGCCATTGGGTACTGTATCCTACTTTAAAAAGGGTATAGATTTATATACTTCAATTATAGAATAACTTCTCGAGGGTCTATACATAAATTCACCACCGGGCCTGAAACAGTTCATCCCCTGATACCGTGCTGATCTGCCCCTTCACAGTGGTTCGTTGAAACATATGAGGGCGGATCAATAAGTCCCTGACTTTTCGAACTTCCTTCGTAGTTATATGAAATGCAACACAGCTCCCATCAAGTACCACCTGCTAGTAGATCCGTCATTTCCTTTGCGTTTAACAGCTGTTCAAAACATACAACCGCGTGCATATTTTTAAAAATGTAAAAAAGTGAATTTCGAGTTCTCATTAAACACTATTTTTTGCGAAAAAAAAACCGTAAATCAAACCTAGGAAAAGCTTGATAAATACTATGGGGGCTCAGCACCTTCGATT